>JAGSMP010000115.1:600000-1200000 GCA_029286625.1 Parnassius orleans | reverse complement strand
AACAAAACTCAAATTAAAATCTTCTTAGATTCTTATGAAATACTTTTTTAATGAAAAACAAAATTAAACAAAACACTAATGAACTAAATAAACTTTAAATTAATTGTAACAAAAAGTAATTTATATTTAGTAATTATTCGCTTGCGCTAGCGATACAAGGTGAGGCGGGCGAAGAGGAAACATGACAAATGTAAAAAAAAATGTCAAATTTAAAAAGCCTAACAAAAGCCGGACAGGCCGGACACCGACTAATTTGGGCGCACACAGCAAAAAGCCTGACTGTGTCCGGCTTTATCCGACGCCTGGCAACGCTAATCCCGTTTAAACCTGATTCAGAAGCGTCATCTAATTAGAAAATCATAGTTTAATTTTCATCAAAAATCGTAACTTAATCATAATGTTAAAAGTTGTCCGTGACCTTTAAAAACAACTTTAGAAAATTATGTATTCAAAGCTGAACAATTTTATGTTTCGCACATCCCACCCAATATCATAAACTGGTTGCATACAATATTAGTTCCGATAGAAATTATTTTTATCGTATCTATAGAGAAAAAAAACATCTACTACAATATATTTTATCGGTAAATTGATCAATACGTGATGGTATGTCGAACGACTGGCCTATACTGCTGAATATAACAGTACTTGTATTAGATAGTCTTTGCATTTGCATTTTCCCCGATAAACTAGGTCATCCGTATCTTGTGTATGATTTGAACTAACACGATTGATCGCGTATAAAGCAAAATTTCCATATTATGTATTTCAATATTTTAACCTTAATAGAGTTACACCAACGTAATGCGACATAACTATTTACATCATACCTAATTATTAAGAATTACCGTTACAGCCTATTAAAGTCCACTGCTGAACATAGGCCACCCCATAGAATGCCTCATTTTTATATAAGATAAGGTTGACAAACGAGCACACAGTCTACCTGATGGTAAGTGGTTGCTGTGACCCATAGACATCTACATCTATCCTCGATTACGAATCAAAATGCAGATGCGTTGTCACCACTGAGGACTAAGATGGAATGCCTCGTTTCCAGTAAAAAGTCTCCGGTTCCGGCCTCATAGGATATTTTCCATAGTTGCCACGCTTGGCAAGTGGGTTGACAACCGCAGTTTTTTTAATTTAAGTTGTTATTAAGAAGACGGTGCTGTCCATCTCCTGATTTGTTTCCCTCTGTCGCCTCCTACGACACCCACGGGATGATGATGATATGGAGTAGTGTATATTCTTACCGGTAATACCGGTATTAAGAGTGTAATAACATAATTGCCGTAATGTGTGCCTAAAAGAGTAAAGAAAAGGAAAGATGTCCTAATGTTAATTAGCAATTTAATCTTATTTTTTTGCAATTTAATTTAATCAATTTAACGATAATAATTATCCTCCAGACCGAATTACGATCACGGCAGCCAGTCTCAACGGAGACTAGCCAGATGGCTAGTCTCCGTAGCTAGTCGCGTAGGGACATGATTATAATGCACGTGTGTGTGCAAGCACACGTGAACTCTCTATTCCAGCTATACTCAACCTGCGGCCCGCCGGGCCTTTGTGATTGGCCCATCTGAAAACACCTCAGTCCCCCCCCCCCCAGTGTTCGCAGTATCAAAAATCGCATTACAACATATAAACATCTTTGCTAAAACTTCTTTTTTCATTAATAAAGTAAATACGTCGTTGACTTGGAATTACGTTTTAATTAAGACCTAAATAATTTTTGCTTGCGGCCCTCGACACCATGACTGAAACGTGTTTGTGGCGCCTATAAAAAAAATGTTGAGTATGGCTGCTCTATTTCCTCACGCAGTCTACTCTAGTCCGATGAGACGGCTATCCGACACGACCGGAGAGAGATCACGAGCAGGACCAACCGCTTTACGTTTTTTACGAGTCACGGGGGCAAAACACCGCCAATTTCCTGACTGGGCTATTACTGAGAATTTCTTGAATTAGAAACCCAATATCAGTATGTTGACCCCACCCGGGATTCGAACCCGGGACCTCATTATTAGCAGTCGCGCTTACGACCATTACACCAACGAGGTAATCACGACAAAGGACCATAGTTCTTACGTGGTAGAGCCACGCGGTAGCGAATAAAGGTTGCAGCATGAATGGGTCGGTCCTAACGGGGAAGAACCACGCTCGCACAGAATACTAGTGCAAAACAGCAGCACAATGCTGCTTTTTCCTTTGATATGATGATACATGATAAGGGACAAGAACCGGACACTCTTTTTAATGATGGCGAAGCAATTTCATTTTTGTCATCAGGGGAAACAACTTGAGGATAGATGAATCTATCTACAGGCCACAGCATCCGCTTTCCATCAGGTGGACTGTATGTTCGTTAGCCACCCATACTTCTATAAAACAAAATCAGTAATATTTAGTTTATACAGACTAATTTTAATATTATCGTTAAGTTAAATAATAAAAACTTCGGTTACCATCCCGCCTGCCAAGGAAATCTTTGGGGGAGGCTTATGTTCATCAGTGAACTTTTATAGACTATAAAATGGATGGATGGATAGAAATATACTATATGTATTTACTCACCAAGCCACCTCATTCCTGACGTAAACAGCTGAAGATACTTGGTCTTCTGTACGTTAGAAAATATAAAAGGAGCGGTCACTCCAACGAAAGTCAACAACGCTACTCTGTAGCAATCGAGGCGAGTGTACACGCCCGGATCCGAAGAGGTGAAGTTGAAACAGGGCAAAGTATCCCAGTCTGTCGTGTTCGTCAGGTTCGATGGAACCGTTGAGCTGTGGCAAACGATATTAGGTGTATTAGATTGAAGAAAAATGATTAAATTGCGTTAGTTACTAGGGTAAAATATGTAAAACACGCGGAAATTAACTTGAGACCTGGCTCGGATGACGTCAGAGCGTATTGAGATTTCGTAATTTCGTATTGATAAGACGAGGGTGTGAGCGGTGGGCGGCACGGGAAACGGGAGGGGAAGCGCATTTTGTACGGGTTTCAATTCAATTTCTGCGCGTTGCACGTACTCGTATAATATATTATGTAATTATTTGTATCTTCATATAAGATTAAGAACTAAAGTACACTTTTAAATAAAAACAACGTGCACTATGTCCGTTTTTCAACATTTTGTATGTATGTGCATTCGGTTATTCATTTTGTTATATATGTATTAAAGTATATTGTGTATTAAAGTGTGTAATTATTTGTACACCCCACATAAGATTAAGAACTAAAAGACACATTTTATATAAGAACAACATGCACTTTTCCTTTTTTCAACATTTTGCATGTGGCAAATATTGAAAATAATTATATATATCATGTATATAATAATGTTAATATATATCTTACAACAATATATCGCGAGGGTACAACGACAAACTACTCGACTCTTCGCGATAATTATCAAGGAAACGACGAGGAATATTTTCGGAGGACTGTTTATATTCCACTGAAAGATAGCATAATGACTGACCTACAGGACCGACTTTCTGCGGATACGATGAACCTGTTCGGATTAGGCATTTTTATGCTAAAATCTAAATATACAGAAGAAGATCTTCTTAATGTAAAGAAAGTATCAGAATGTTATTTCTATTTCCTCAGTGTGCCTGCTGCCACTCTCGTTAGAGAATATCAGCTATGGATTTCAAAGTGGAACCGGGAGCTTAAAGAAAATACTGATACAAAATTTCCTAAGTGTGTGGTTTCTACAATCGAAGTTTGCGACGATGACCTCTACCCAAGTATAAAGACTTTTCTGAAAATTCTGGCAACTCATCACAGAGAGACATCAGAGAGATCATTTTCTACGCTACAGTTATTGGGTTTTCTGTCAAGAAATTCTCAGTAGCAGGCCGGAGTCAGGAAGTTGGCGGTGTTTCACCCCGTGCCACGGAAAGCAGGTAAAACCGTTGGTCCTGCTCGTGATCTCTCTCCGGTCGTGTCGGACTACGCATACTTGGGCTATAATCCTGTCCAGCGCAGCTGGTTAGTCTCCGTCAAGACTGGCCGCCGTGACCGAAATTCGGTCTGGAGGATATTATTATTGTGAACACGAGTTATTTTGGTACATAAATATAAAATTGTAAATATCTTGACTACAGCGTCACTTATCGGTGTAGCATAGATATAAAACTTCGTCTCGATAGAACAAATATACTGTATGAATATAATCTTAATCAGTCAAGTCGTTCAGAAGTTACACGATAACTAACAGACACACTAACTTTTTTTTATAGAATAATGGTGACAAACGATCACACAGTCCACCAGATGGTAAGTGGATGCTGTGGCCCATAGACATCTACATCTATCCCCGATTAAGAATCAAAATGCAGATGCGTTGTCATCTTTGAGGACCAATATGTAATGCCTCGTTTTCAATAAAAAGGGTCTCCGGTTCTCTACACTTACCATACGTAACACAGCAGCATTAAGCTGCTATTTCACGTTGGTATTCTGTGAGAGCGTGGTCGTTCGAGCCGACCCATTTGTGCTACAACTATTGTAAAGCAGCATGGCTCTACCACTTAAAAATATATTATAGAGATTAGTGATTATACTTTGGGTTACGGCTTGATAGATAATGCATGGTCATTAGATATCGTACAAATTAGTATCTTTTGATATCATTGCGCTGTAAGCAATAAAATTAATACGTAATAACCTACATAATTATGTTATGTTTATAAGTATAAACACGTACACATTTTATATTAAATTCACGTCCGAAACTAGTTGCATATTAATTGAAAATTAACATAATATTGCGAACATTGTATATTGAATCGACATTATCACCGCGCTCGTCGTCCACCCGATCGCCTGCACTTGATTAAACATATCAGTTAAAAACAATCAACAACGTAACTTTAATGTATAATAACCTTAAACTCTTATCGTTTTTTTCGATACTTTTACTTTACAAAAGAAAGATAACCTTGTATGATATTGTATTCTTAATTATAATATGCTACTCTGTGGCCTAGTGATCGAAGTATCTGGCTACAACGCTGCGGGTCTTTGGTTCGAATGCCAGTCGAAGCCAAAATTTAAGCAAAAACTGTATCCTTTCTTTCATGGGAAAATGCCTAACGACTACCCGCCCCGCGGAGGCAAGCGTAGGCTGCAACACGAATAAGTCGGCTCGAGCAGGTTTGGGCTACGTTCTCAGTTCTCACAGAATACCAGCGCCTTTGTACATGCACGCTTTTTTCCGAGTGTCGAGAACCGGAGACTACGGCGGCGGCCAGTTTCAACGGAAACTATTCATCATGGGATACAAAGGACAGGATTATAGTGCATGAGTATTTGTACGCAAGCACGAGTGCACTCTATTCCCTCACTGTCATAGTCCGATTGGTAAGCAATCCGACACGACCGGAGAGAGATCAGGCGCAGGACCAATGGTTTTAAGTGCTTTTTAAGGCATGGGGGTGAACAGTTACCAATAACGTGGCTTTCAATCTTAGCCCTTAGGGGTCAGATAAGCATCTGCATTTCGATTCCTGACCGGTGATAGATGTGTGTGTCTGTCGGCCACAGCATCTACATACCATCACTGTGTAAGTTTGTAACATATTCGTATAGGTATAAAAAACGCTTTGTTCGTCGTCATTACTTTCATAACTGTTATTTTAGCGCTATAAAATTTTTCATTACTATAATGAGTTTTTATGAGTTTTTAGATAAGTTAAATTTGATTTAAACAACATTTTTAAGTATTAAGTTATAATAAATTTAAAAATTTGGGTTTGTTATTGTAATAGTGTTAAAACATATCGCAGGGTTGCCATCTGATCAGATAAATCAGGCCTTGACCGGAAAGTACTTAAAAACACAAAACTGGACTCCACCCGTATTTTTACAACGACAGCTATACCGGTAGCGGATTATAGGTCTACAGGTGGCACGAGTCACGAGAACAAGTGAATAAATATAAACAAATATATATAATATAAACACATTCGTCATCGTCATCATTGCATCCCTTCACAAGTCCACTGTTGAACATAGGCCACTCCCAAGTAATGCCACAAAGCACGCTCCTAAGCCTCCTGCATCCATCAACTTGCTGCATCTCATACCAGGTCGTAACACCATCTAGTGGGGGGCCGCCCTACACTTCGCTTACCAGGCGAGGCTGCCACTAGTGAACCTTTCTTCCCCTTAAACTGTGGTTTCCCTTCAAAACCTTTAAATCTTCTAAACAGTAAAAACGATAGTAGCCTATTGGCAGGGTGCGTACCGCGAACTTAAAAGGTCGTGGATTCGAATCCGCCATCCGACTACTCAAGCATTTTAAGCTTACCAGAAGTGGTTACAAGGAATATAAGTAATGTTTATAGCATTGTTAGTATTTAAAAAAAACACTTTATTCATGAAGAATTTAAAATGAAATTCGTAGAGAAACTAATTATTGAAAGCTATTGCTAGTGGCCAAAAATAGGTATAGTGACATATTGAGCTCACTAAACCATGTACCATGTCACAGTCTAAGAAGAACATACAGTCAGTCATCGCGTTTGATGTTGTCGGAAAAGCCGACATAAACAATAAATTGCTAGGGTTGTCAGAGCGAGAAGTAATAAATATATAAAAAACTGATTTTATTTTATTTCACGTTTAAACAAATTCCTGTGTATGTGGAAACTGATGAAACTTTAATTCCTTATCTTTAAATAAGGACGACCCAGATTTTTTTACCTCACATGTAGTGTGAACAAGTGTGTCCGTAGGCTTCGACCACCTAATCCTAGGCCCACCCTACACGTGTCCCCCGGGTGGTGCTTAACAAGCGACAAAGCCGAAAGAACAGACTTGGCTCCTCGCCGTGTGGTAACGGCGTAATAAATACCACCCCCTACTTTCGCACCATGAGGCACAAAATAAAAGAAGGCAGGGGTGTGAAGAATCTCCGGGAGGAAAACCAGCGACGAGGTTCGCCACCCGTCACGTTCTGTCTCCCGGAGGGGCGAAAAGTGGATTGCGGAAGCCCGTCTGGCTACGCTGAATGTATGTGGAGCAATGAATGATAAGATGGATGAAGTATGCGATATGATGTATAATAGAGGAATAGATGTGTTATGTGTAAATGAGACGAAACGAAAGGGAAAGGATGCCACTGCACATGGCATGTATACCCCTTGCTGGTCTGGTGTAGACGAAACCGAGCGGGCATGCCAGGGAGTCGGTGTCATCCTTTCAGAAAGAATGGGTCAATGTGTGAAAGAGTATGAATGTGTAAGCCCGAGACTGCTATGGATACGAATTAATGGTCTATTCAGACGTTGGCGGCATCGGACACCTGTGTCTGCCACTGCGTTACAGCTTAGAGAAAATATAAGTGGTATGGATGAATTGTGTATGAATGATTTAGACTTGGAGACTGTGTGGTATAATGTCAAGAAAGGTTTGGTGAATGCAGCTACCGAAGTATGTGGTGTAAGTAAGAGAACGAATGAAAGGAAAAACAACACTTTATGGTGGGATGATGAGGTACGAATGGAAGTAGAAGCAAGTATGAATGATGATATTGAAAGAAAAAAGGCAGTCTTTAGACATCTAAATAAGAGAGTAAAAGAAGTAGTTGAAAGGAAAAAGCAAGAAAGAACGGATAAGAATGAAAGAAGAATATCGGATAACTTCCAGGCAAATATTAAAATGTTCTGGAAACTCATAAGAACTGCCAGGGGACATTCAAAACAGCCTAGAATGAATGCTGTATGAGACCAGAATGGCTGTATTCTGAATGACGAAGTGTCGAGTTTAAGGAGATGGAAGGAATACTTTGAAAGAGTGTTTATGAGTAATGAGACGTTTGAATTAAATGAAATAGAAATTCCGAATAAATAGGAAAGAGATAGAGAGATAAGTATAGATGAAATAATGAAAGCAATGAAAAGTATGAAAGCAGGTAAGGCAGCCGGATATGATAGAGTATCATTCGAAATGCTAAGGGCTGGAGAGCGAGTGGTGGCAGACCTGCTGTACACCTTGTTTAATTTGTGTTGGGAACTTAAGCGGGTACCGGGAGACTGGTGCAAAGCCGTGATAGTCCCACTATATAAAGGAAAAGGATCGCAGCAGGACTGTAAAAACTACCGTGGTAGTCTTCTTAGCATTGTGGGAAAACTGTATGTTAAGGTACTAATTGAAAGAGTTATGAAAGATACTGATGGATAAATTTGGGATGTGCAAGCAGGATTTAGCAAAGGAATTGGATGTACGGATCAGGTCTTTTCCATGAGCATGATCGCGGAGAAGTTTTTGGCCAAAAACCAAAAAGTTTTTTGTGCGTTCGTGGACTTGGAAAAGGCTTATGAGAGAGTGGACAGGGATGTGTTATGGCAAACACTGAACTCATTTGGGTTGAGCGCTGGGTTGATACAGGCATTGAAGTCTCTGTATTGGGACTCCAGTGCTTGTGTCAGGATCAACGGGGCCTACTCGGACTGGTTTGGCATCCATAAAGGGGTCAGAAAGGGCTGTGTGGCTTCCCCGTGGCTGTTCAACCTATTTATGGACAGTTGTTTGGAAAATTTGAAAGTTGAAGAATGCGGGTTAAGAATGGGTGAGTTAACCGTCAAATGCCTTTTGTACGCCGATGATCAAATCATACTCGCGTCGTTGGCGGCCTAGTTGCAAATGATGGTTACCTTAATGAACAGTTCATTAAAAGAGAGGGGAATGAAAGTGAACGCAAGTAAGACGTAAGTTATGGTTTTTGAAAGAGAAGAAAGTAAAACGATATGTGAAATAAGAATAGAAGGGGAATTGGTCGAGCAAGTAGATGAGTTTGTGTATTTGGGATGTGTATTTAGCAGGGATGGTAGATATGATAAGGATATAGAACGACGAGTGAACGCAGGAAATAAAGTAAATGGGGCTCTACACTCTGTTGTGGAAAGTCAGAATGTGTCCAAAAAGGCATGTATGGCAATTCACAATACTGTGTTAGTCCCTACTTTAATGTATGGTAGTGAAAATTGGGTGTGGCAGAAGAAGAACGAGAGTAGAATAAATGCTGTAGAAATGCGGTCATTAAGGAGTATGTTAGGGCTGAATCTGAATGACAGAGTGAGAAATTGTGTGATAAGAGAAGAGTGTGGTTTGCAAGATGATGTTGTGACCAGGATTAAGAAAGGAATGCTTCGGTGGTTTGGTCATGTAGAAAGAATGAATGAGGAAAGAGTGACAAAGCAAATATATGTGGCAGAGGTGAACGGCAGAGTCGGGAAAGGACGCCCTAGGCGAAAATTTATCGACCAAATTGGCGATATATTGAAAATGGGCCAAATTAAGAGATCCCTTAACCGACGAGCGTGTATGCGTAGGTATATGGATGTGGAGGAGGTGAGAGAGGTGTGTCAGGATCGTGCCAAATGGAAGTCCATAGTCTCTGCCTACCCCTCTGGGTGACAGGCGTGAGTGTTTATGTTTATGTGTTTATGCAAACAAAGAACAATGGCAGACTTTCATACATAAAATTAGTTGAGAAGAAATGGTAGCGTCTATATATCAAAAATATCTTAAAATGTTAAGCATCAGTCCCTCAGTAACTTTGTCAAAGAATTTTATCCTAATAAGGCGTTAAAAAAATATATTTAGATTTGAACCTTTTAGGTTATGTCTTATGTCACTTGGAAAAAGTCATGCGTCCTGTGCTTGTTTGATGTTAGCTTAATAAATTATCAACATAATGTACCTACCTACATAATTGAGAGTTTTTAGATTATTGTATCTCCGTTATATATTTGCATACTATAAATGTATATTTCTGGCATGGCTTCTGGGCCTTTGTGCCATACAGTGACATTTTGTTTTATCTAGTGTTGCAATAACATTAAATGAAATTCTTACATAGTACTATGATTGAGATAATGTATTATTGCAGGTTCTTTGTAAGAGACTTATTTTCAACCATATCACTTTTTTTTATTATTACTGATAGTACATATAGTTATTACTTATTACTAATAATAACTTCCTATAAAAATATTTTGTGTTTGTGTGTTGTGTTGGTAGTCTTACAAAGTGTATATGAAAATAGTAAATGGCAACACTTGAATAGTGTAAAATGATTAAAGTTATTTGATATACCCAAAAATGTATGTTATTTCTGTGGCTTTAATTAAAATACATTTTTATTTGAAAAATCATAGAAAAATAATTAAACTCATTTTATATATAAGTTATTTCTAGACGCAATCATTTTTGTCAACTATTTTTCTGCCCTTGTTATTTTGGCATAAGTAATTTTAGAATAAGGGTGACAAGCGAGCACACAGTCCACCTGATAGTAAGTGGATGCTGTGGCCCATAGACATCTACATTTATCTTCGATTAAGTATTAAAATGCAGATGCGTTGTCACCCGTGAGGACTAAGATGGAATGCCTCGTTTCCAGTAAAAAGGGTTTCTGGTTCTCTACACTCACCATACAAAACACAGCAGCGTTAAGCTGCTATTTTACGCTGGTATTCTGTAAGAGCATGGTCCTACCCAACAATAGTATAGCTGCAGCGAGGCTCTACCACATATATATTTTGGAGTAAATGTTGACATAGTCTCCCTTACAATTAAAACTCATTTTTTTAAATTGCAAATAAATTTTGGCATGGAACACTAACAATGTCGATAAGGCAAAGTCCATGCAAGCAAAGCCCCAGGAAAAAGCTAGCATTTATCTATAAAATATGCTTACCATACAATATCCATTATAGATTTGGCTACAGCTGCTGAATAAATAGAAAGATCTCCATACAAATACACGCATAAGGTGCAATAAAACATTGTCCTCCCCGTTTTGGATAGGAACAGATTTGCCATCTCACCAAGTTCTATCCGTTTGTCAAGACTATAATACCGGGAAGGTATTGAATCTCCACATACAAGAGGGTCTTCTAAATCCCCATAAGGATATTGGGAGGTACTAGGCTCTTCATCTGAGTCATGATCTTGAACCTGTTTTTGAAAAATAAATATTATACCATATTTTATTTTAAAAGTGAATATTTATAAAAGTAACACCTTATCAAGAACATAATTATATTAAAAATATCCAGATTGCTTTTGCTTATTAAATAATACACATTTAAATGTAAATTTAATATTGTGTTTTATAGAATAGAGTCATGCTCTCATTTAATTTCCTATAAATTGCATTATCAGATGTGCAACTTATATAATAGCAGTAATACACAATATAAATTTATATTTATGTTATAACTAATGGTCAAATTTATAAAAACTTTATAGCCATAAATAAACATCAGCTGTCATCAATAAACTTGTAAAGTAATGATTTCTTATATTTACATGAACACTACACACTTAAATAAAACTAGTTTGTATGTATTTTTATAATTAGTAATTAATAATTATAATTATGGAGATTAACTATGATATTGGGACATCGAACACCTCAGTTCCACCGTTACCATGGGTGCTATAAAGTGCTTGAAATATCGGGAATATGAAATAAGTTTTTTTTTCCTAGTCTCGCAACTTCTAATGGATTCTGCCAGAGTCAAGTATTTCATGAAAGCCACACAGTGTATTCGACAAATAAGTTAATATATGCGATAAAATCCATAAAAACTAGTTTTATTTGAATTGTAAAGAAGTAATTTATATTGAAAAACCGGAAAGTTGAAGTAACAGAGTACTTTTTATATACTAAAATATTATACACACTGACATTAAATACAGTGTTCTGAAAAAGATGTGAAAACATTTAATGCATTCTAAACTAAAATTCAAAATTCATAGAGAAATACAACTTGACTTTTACAAAGTTAAGTTACCTTACAGATGAGAATTAAATTTTGGAATGTTTATGAAGAAGACAACAAAATTCTTATATTATTATGTTCAATTTTTAAATATTATTATTACTTACACTGTTTCTTTTAATAAATTGCAATCTTTTCCACTTAAAGACTGCATTAGCACATGCCATTGTCTCTATCACGTAAGTAGCATTCATGAAGCTCATGAAAGCAAGGAATAGGAGTGAAATAGTGCTGAGACCCCATCCAGCTCGTGCAAATGCTGCTGGTAATGTTAGAGCACCAGTGCCGACAATCAAATTAAATATATATATCAAGCCCACCTAAAATGAATATAATTTGTTTCTAGAAATATTTTCTGATCAAAAACATTACACCTATTTAGATCCTTTATCGATTCATTTATTTTTTATTTTACATATTTGAGTTAAAATAGAAAAGAAACTATTATAGCTTACTTAGTAACTAGTATTATATTTACTTCCAAACTATATGACACTAATATAGATTTAAAAAAAAAAAACAAAGAACATCCATTCTAATTAATATTAAAAAATATAATTGATATTGTTTAGTTTCGACTCGGCAAGATACAGAAACATGTTCGCAACATAATATGTTTTATCATTTATGTACAAGACGTACACAACTTACAAAATAATATTAGAATTAAAAACTTTTACGCTTACCCATATTGAATATTGATCTCCAGTTTCTGTCACAGGCATTCTAAGTAATCGTCTTACACTCAAAAAACGACGCAACATTTCATTTATTCAATCAATAGCATATCGGCTCAGCGATAATACCCAAATGCTTTATAACTCATGTACAACTGGAAATGTAGTGATTTATGTACTCTTTGATAACTGGTCATTTATGGCTAACAATTATCAACGAAAGATCAACATCAAGTCATACTAAACCACAGAACACAATTACTCTCTACCGAGAGTACTAAACTATTAAATCAAATAATTTTGATCGATACAAATACATTGGAAATTGGAAATGTTTTAGAAAATGTATTTGAAAACAAAAAAACGTAAATGTCAGTTTGTCATAGTGATCCATACGAAAATCACAATCGATTAGTTTTATTTAGAAGTTATTGATTTTGTTTATATAAGATATTAAACAAATAGATTTACAAATATAGTGAATTTTGTTGATAATAAACAAGATTTCGACTTAAATAAAAAAAAACTAAAAACATATTATTTTCTCAGCTGAAAGACATAATGTACTTAAATATCAATTATCTATTAACGTCTTCTTGAGTAACGACTATTTGAGAAAATTTAGAACCTCCTTATAAATTGCAAATAAATATATTTTTATGTCTTAATTTTAATCGATTTGAATAAAAATCGATTAAACAACACCCTCAGGCACGCGTGTTGGACATCCCTTTCTGGTTACTTCGTAAAGCTTCGTGCTTATTCGGCAATACTCGGTACACGGTAATATTTCTCAGTCACACGTTAGCATTGGTGTCGTGTTCGTGTCGCTATCTCTGTCTTGAGCACAGTCGGTTACAAAAGTTTTCGTTGTTATTGTTGTTTGTTTTATTAATAGTGTTAAGTTTGTTTTGTTTGTTTTATTTGTTTTATTTGTTTTATTTGCAAGTGTCAGTTAGCACTTATATTATTCGCCAAACATGCCACCAAAACATAACAGTGGAATAAAAGTATTAAATGTAAATAATATTGTATGTGTTTGTGATAAAATCTGCCCTATCGAAAGGTGAGGTATCAAAATTGAATCTTTAATTTATAATGTCTCCAAAGTGTTTTGATATTTTTGGTCACTGTATTAGGAAATTTTATTTGTACATTGGTATATATAAAAAATTACAATAACAGTTTTCTTCACGAGTGTTCATGCGCTAAACTTCGCAGAGCCTATATTCAGACTCGCCAAGATACGTCAGCCGTATTGTAGAGTCCTTTAGTTCACTTACTCAGCTCTGCTGTCTCTGATGCCGCCCCTGCTCTAAACGAGTTACCCTTGAGATGAGAGGCCACCAAAGTGTCTACGCATTTTGCATTAATTGTCACAATTGTAATTTATTCTATGTTATCTATTAAAATGCTACAAGGTGTGATGATGGCCTAATTTACATTGTAACGAAATGGCGCATCTTTTATAACATTTCATCCATTAACTAAAATGTTAACTATCTTTAATACCCACATGTATGATTTTAATAAGTTGGAACCATCAGGAAAACTAAATATTGTTTTAAATTTCAAATAATTTATAAATAAATAATATTGTTCTTATTTTTAGGGGAGTTCCAAGAAATTGAGGCGGTTTTAGGAGTTTTTGACTTAACCTTTAGGGGTGAATATTTTTAAGAGGTGGCAGCGCTGCTGATGAGCCACTCTAATCTCATTCAGGTTGACGTCTAAGACTTCATGAGGATAATGTCGAATGAGATTTTCTCTTATCTAATTTTTTTTTAGACAATTAATGGATTGCGCTGACCCGGAATAAGCTAAGCTGTTTATTTCTAATAAATATGTCTGTCACGACATCCACTTGCTATTCTGCTTCACAAACAACACAAACCTTTTAGATGAATTTCAGTATAGCACTAAAATATTGTATTGAGGTAGTAAACATTTATGTATGAAAAATATGTGCTGCAGTCATAACTTACAAGCAAAATAACCCTGACTCTCACCGTTCTGCGGTGGTAAATTATCAACCCAGTAATCCAGAAATTCATAAAGCAGCTGTTTCTAGGCATGAAAGAAATAATCCAGGAAGACTATTAGAAAGACGATTACGTCCATAGAAAGTAAAAGCTTTATCTGGGCTAATATATGATCTTGAAGTAGCTTATGAAATTGATAAAACGGTTATTCTTGGTGCTATGAATCAAAAATGTATACAATGTTTAGCTTTCAAGTGGAAAGAAGAGGCCTCTGGCATGTGCTGCGCGGGTGGTAAAGTGAAGCTTCCTGCTTTTGAGTCCTTGCCAGAATCTCTTTATAGCTTGATTATGTAAAACTATTAAAGTAGACAATTATTAGGTAAAATAGGTACGTAGGCCTTTCTGTTAAATAATCTGGTTCCCTGACATGACAGCTTACTAGGGTTGACAAGATTTTTGGCTTTGATAATTAATTATATTTTTTACGGGGTATTTTGTAACACGTTGCATATATGTCTTGACTTTTTATCGTCCTAGCTTAATATTTTTCTGTAATGAAAATTCTTTAAGCTTTCGGGTCGAGAGGCCCTTCGAGCTGTGTCGCCTACGCCTTGCGCCGCCTCTAATGATACTCTCACCTGACCTCAGTTAGTAACCATTGAGTTAAGAATAGAAGGTAGTGTACTGATGATACGATTAGATAGCTCAGGATTTTGCTTTGTGGCATTCCTTGGTGGAGGCTAATGTTTAGCAGTCAACTAATGATTGGCTGTAATGTTAATAATGATAATAAAGAAATTGTTGCTGAATTTATTTATATGTTCATTTTCCATGTTTACCAGGAGCGTATCCGTTTTAGCCGGAGTCTCGCACTAAAATGAAACATTTCCTTTACATTTAAATGACTAGTTTGTGATTTATTGGTGTACAAAATTCAGTTATTGGGTTTTTATGACTAGAAGTTCTCTAAGTAAAACTGGCTGCTGTGACTGAATTCGGTCTGGACGATTTTAATTGTGTACATTAAATCGATATTTGGTATAATCGATTCATCGATTATTAAAATCGAATCAACTATCACTAGGGTTGTGTTCCGAAATACACTGCTAGCACTGCTCAGTGCTCTCATTGGTGAAAAATTCGTTGCGTTATGGACTGCCAGTATACTGCCGCACGACCCCCCCACCCCAGCTTACGAATTATATTTGTTAGTATTATATATATATATATAAAAATACTGACAGACGTAATTAAAATAGCACATCTCAAAAATATTAATTATTTAAACTGCATACATGTAGTTTAGAAACAAAAAATAGTTAAAGATCGCTCACCTTATAACGTCGATATTACTTCAAATAGGTAATTAAAATTAGGTACTTTTTACTATATAAAAAAAACTGCACCTTGCTTGAATATAATTGCACCATCGTTAAAAATGCATAAAATGCAATATTAAGTGCAAAAGTTAATATAAGATAATACAAAATATATAATTAAGATGCCGGGAGGTGCCAAACACAAATAAGTAAATAAAATTATTTATTTATTTATTTATTTATTTACATCCAACTTATATCTAACAATACAGGTTTCTACCCAATGTGATAGATAAAGCACTATTTACAATCCTATATTACCTATATTACTATATTACCTTATAACTAATTATCCATAAAGCAAGTTTTGTGAATTCGTTCAGAGTACAAAAGAATAAATCAAAGAACAGTTTCTCTGTCGATCAGGTTTAATGTTCGAAAAGCTCGCGTCAGGGGTGCCTTTCTCTATTATCGTCAACTATTGGACAAATTGATGAAAAAAAAAAATTACATAAAAGCAAATTCATGGAATTGGTGAATTCTGAAACGCAAAATATTTTAGTCAACTTTTCCTAATAATGGGATATTATTATTATTGTTTCATATTAATATGTGTATTATTAAATTTTAATATCTCGATAAATGTTAAGGATTAGGCTAAGAGCGAAACACCTCAACAAGACTATATTAAATTACTCTCTGGGGTTGTTTCACCACTAATTTATTAAAAGTTTATTGAGAAATAAATGTATTTTTATTTTATTTATTTATTCTATAAAGCTATATTTCTTTTTTTCAGGTCTTTATTTACCTTTGACGAAACTTAAATCCATATTGAAGCAGCTGAAGAAATGTAAAAATAATAAGTGGGCTTTTAAAGAAAATATATTCTTGCAATAAAATGACAAGAACCATATGCATTTGAAATTGTGTCATCAAAATTGTCAGCTGCTACAAAAATATGCAAGCCTCTCAGAGTGGCAACAAAAACATGGCAGATGATTATGCTAGATGATAAAATTTTGGCATTGCCGTTGCATAAGCAACTTGTGCGTTTTACTGAGCAAAAAGACACCGATAAATTTATTGCACAATTAAATAATTTTATACACAAACAAATAATTTTAAAGGCGTCCCGCTCTGAGAAAAAAATAAATGGTCACATTATGTATACATCGAACTATTTTATGCAGTGCGCACATAAGTGAGGAGAGTTTGTTGTGAATATATTGTAAGTGAGCTTTTCATGTAATAGCCTCGCACGGGTGATTTCTGGATCTCGACGACAGCGCTACCTACCGGGTCCAATTATAATTCTAAGCCATCCAGGGTTCCACTCAAACACAAAAAATTCATCATAATCAGTCGAGCCTTTTTCGAGTTTTAGGAAACTAACGGGCAGCAATTGATTTTTATTTAAAAAGTTTTATGGTGGCACTTCACATGGCTATTTATATTTGCGTATTTGCTGTATTTGACAAATAACTTCCATGTGTGGAGAGTATATTTGCTATACTTATTGCCGTATTTGCCTATTTGGCAAATATAGCCAATAACAAATACGGCTTACCGATCGTTTGTCGGTTTTTCAAGGCTCATCAAAGGAGACAAATAAGCAAACACGCAAATATACTGGCCACACATGGTCGGGCTCATAAGTGCGCGAACTGTCGACTAGTACGGACGGACCTGTTTATAACCTCTTAATAAGTGATTATTTAGGTACCTACGGAAAATGAATTGGGACAAAGAAACCGTTGTAAGGTTTCTAGAACTTTACCAAATGAACCCATGCATTTGGAACCTTGGAAACGAGGGGCATAAAAACCGGCAACTAGTAAGCGACGCCTGCAATACCATTAAAAACATTTTTTTACGCATAACATATAATAGTGTTACGAGCTTGGGGTTCGAGACAATTAAAAAGTGCCGATTGAATTACCAAAATTGACACTTTAATTATACAACACTAATTACAACTTTAAACCACACTAATAACAAAATACAATTTTACTACAGATCGCTTAAGTTCGTAGTTGTATCGCTTCGAAGTCCTCGCTTGTATCATAATTCAATACTGACTCGGTCGCGGTCTATACCGGCCTTATATAGGGCCTCAGATAGTTGCCAGAACCTTCTACTGTAGAAACATCTAGAATGTTCGAGTACATATCGGTCCCGAAATTTCTAGAAGGATCTTGACTCTCCTAGTTCTGCTACTTGATACTAGAGGGCGCTAGTGGTAACTAGTGTTGCCATGTATAAACCATTAATAGTGGCGCGCAACACTGCCCCTCCTAAGACATGCTCGTCCCGAGCATTATTATTATAATAACGCGCCAGTCGACCACATGGACGATCTTAGGAGTACCCTTGCACCTTTCTGTATCCGGTAGGTTACGTCATTGATCCTTGTCACAATCCGGTACGGTCCGTCCCATTTAGCTTGAAGCTTAGGAGATTTCCTTTGCTGCGAACTGGATTGTGTAACCACACTAGTGAACCTTCGTCAAACCCTTTGTTGTTCATTTTGCGGTCATACCGTGTTTTCATCTTCTCAGCCGTTTGCTGGCTCGACTGTCCGACGTGCTCATAAATGTCATTCATTTTGTCCCGCAAGTCATTTGCATAATCGGTTATACTGCGTGGGGCATCAGGTGGTATTCCGGTGATCAGGTCTGCAGGCAGCCGTAATTCTCTCCCAAAATTTGCTAAAGCTGGTGTCACTGATGTACCGTGAACAGCGCTCGATATGACAACAAAACGGTTGTATGTGCCTGTCCCAGTCTCGTTGCCGTTTTCCACAACTTTGCTAGGTACCTCTAATGTCTGATTAAATCTTTCACCATTCCATCAGATTGTGGGTGGTAAGAAGTTGTTCTTGTTTTATGAGTACCCATAACTCGGCAAGTTTCCTGGAATATTTGAGACTCAAAATTCTTCCTTGATCGCTGTGAATCTCTAAAGGTACTCCAAAACGACAGAAGACTTCATGAACTAGTTTATCTGCAACTGTTGAAGCTTCTTGATTTGGAATGGCGAAGACTTCTGGCCACTTAGTGAAGTAATCCATCACAACCATGAAATACTTGTTACCACTTTCACTTTCCGGAAACGGCCCCGCAACGTCAATGGCTATCCTCTCCATGGTGCACCAACATTGTACAATTTCAATGCACCTCTACTACGAGTTTGAGGTCCCTTTACAGCCGCACAACTTGTACATTTGCGACACCAGTCCTCGACATCGTCACGACAGTGGACCCAGTAAAACCGTTCTCGGATCTTCAGTAGAGTTCGTTTAACTCCCAGGTGGCCTCCTGAACAACCATTATGGTACAGCTGTAGAACATCCGGTACTTTAGCTTTAGGGACAACCATTTGCAAATGACAACTGTCTTCCCGACCATTTTCCCATTTACGGCACAAGACTCCACCCTGAATCAGCAAGCTGTCCCATTGGGCCCAATAGCTTTTCGTGGTCGAACTCATCGCTGAAACGTCACTCCACTTGGGCTTAGGAGCACTGGCCTTCATCCATTCTAGAATCGGCTTGATGTCCGAATCTTCCTGCTGTGCATGTCGTAGGCTGTCTTTCCACTCATTGTTGAGCTGGTCTGTCATAAGCATCCTCACAGATACCACTTCCTTACCTTCTTGCCTAGTACAATGCTTGCAATCTTCAGGACAAGGTCTTCTTGACAATGCATCTGCGTTGCCATGAGATTTCGCTGCGATGTTCGATCACAAAGTCGTATTCCTGTAGTAGCTCAATCCATCTCGCAACTTGTCCTTCTGGATTTTTGAACTGCAATAGCCATTTCAGTGCAGCATGGTCAGTCTGTAAGAGAAATTTCCGCCCCAGAAGATATTTACTAAAATGCTGCAAGGACTTTACCACAGCAAGCAATTCCGTCTTGTGACACAATAGTTCCTTTCCGGCTTTGACAAAGACTTGCTGAAGTACGCTATCACAACCTCTTGATCACCATTCCTTTGAGACAACACACCGCCAAGTCCTATATCACTTGCGTCTGTGTCAACTATAAATTCCTTGCTCGCATCAGGGTACCCCAAAATAGGTGTTTTGCACAGACGGTCCTTGAGCTCCTGGAATGCGATATTGCAACTTTCATCCCAGCAGAAATGTCGCTTCTCCTCGGTTAGCTTGTGCAGAGGTTTGGCTATATCTGCAAAGTTCTTTACAAATCGCCGATAATAGGAGCACAAACCAAAAATGCTCTAACCTGTGTCTTGTCTTTTGGAACCGGCCAATCCTTGACAGCGGCAATTTTCTCTGGATCCGTGCGGATACCTTCTTCCGACACTACATACCCAAAAGCTAACTTGCCGTTTGAATAGTGAGCATTTCTTCGGACTCAACTTGAGGTTGGCACTCTGGATCTTCATGAGCACGCGTTCCAGGTTTTGAAGGTGTTCCTCAAACGTACGGCCTACGATGATGATGTCATCCAAGTAGACCAGACAGGCGTCGCCAATTAGCCCGGTAGTACAAGCTCCATCAACCTTTCAAACGTTGCTGGGCATTGCACAATCAAACGGCATGACTTTAAATTGCCACAGACCCTTTCCTGTGGAGAATGCAGTTTCTCCTTGTCCTTAGGGTCTATTTCAACCTGCCAGTAGCCACTTTTCAGGTCCAGCGTACTAAACCACTTTACGCCTGTAAGCATGTCCAGCGTGTCATCAATTCTTGGCAAGGGATAGCTGTCCTTCTTCGTAACGTCGTTCAGACGGCGGTAGTCAACACAAAACCGCATGCTACCGTCCTTCTTCTTTACCAGCACCACAGGTGAACACCATGGACTAGATGAAGGTTCAATAACACCATCCTTCACCATTCCTCAATCATGGTTTCCACTTCCTTTTCACGTGCTACCGGCAATCTTCTTGGGCGCTGACGGATAGGCAATTCTTCTCCTGTGTTTATTTTGTGTTGAACTAAGCCAGTCTTTCCTATGTCAGCATCGTTTGACGAGAAAACATCGGCGTACTTGAGTAACAACTTCTTCGCCTTGACCACTTCATTCGGGAGAGAACGCTGCGACAGTCTTCTAAAAGTGTGGTCACCCTCGTTTGTGCATCCTTGCTGGGGGTCCCAGTCGATGGGTATTGGCACCTACGCAACCAATCCACTTCCTCACAAGTACCAACCAGTGTGCCTTTTTCCATAATCTGTTCCTGATCACAAGGTTCAGCACACGTACTCCTGAGATGTCGGTGGTTCTGACCAAGTTCGAGCCACTTTCCACGGAAGGTCATTGTCCACCCTTTCCACGAGTACACAACGATGAGCTTGCCCAGGATTCCGAGGAAGACTAACCGGCACAATCGTTTCCGATCTCGGCGGCAGAACAATCTTCTTAAGGCTGTACACATTCCCCGGTATCGCTCCTTCCACGAAAGTTCCTCATGTCCACATTTCAAAACACCTTGCTTAACATCGATCTCACAACAATTCTTCCTCATGAAGTCTAGGCCCAGGATGCAGTCGTCCATTATATCAGCCACGATGACATTATGCAGGTAGATCATGTTGCCTAGCTTCAACTCCATCTCCTTCTCTCCACGGACGGGTATGCGCTGACCGGTGGCTGTTACCAAATTAATGCGCTCTCGGTTGTATGCGGAGTCCCCAAGGAACTGACTTATAAGTTGGGAACTGACAACCGTGCGAGAGGCTCCAGTGTCTATGGTCAGTTTACACGGCGTTCCGTTGACCTCGCCTTTGATGATTAGGCTGTTCCCATCATGGGTTTGTGAGATCGAAATCCTTGGGGCTCTTTTAACATCAGCCAGCACCCGCCCCACAGTCCTGGCTTTTACTCGTTTCCCTGCTGCTGCTGGGCGGTGCTGTTAGCCGCACTACCCTCTCGAGATCGATCACCTCCCCTTTCTACAGTTCGCTTAGGGCAGCTGGATCGAAGATGGCCTTCCACAGCCGTAGCACCTAGGGCTGTATCCTATTGCAGTCGCGAACTGCAGCTGCTGCAACCTCCCTGACGCGATGGGATCGATGATCCTGCCGTACGGCTTCCACCTCCAGTGCATGGGCTAACGCGTCCTTAAGCGTCTCGTGGTGCCCGAGCCTCACAGCAGCTCTGACTTCAAGGTCGCGGATGCCGTCGATGAATGTCTGCACCAGGTTCCTACAATGAGCGCAGGTACAGACTGGTATGCTTTTCGAACCAGCTTTTCCACCTCAAGGGCCCACTGCGGGTTTCGTTGCTGCGTTGCACGCGATCTTTGAGCTGCGCACGAAAGACGTGTTCCAGGTGAGCGTCGCCATATCTTGCCTCCAACGCCTCAAGGGCTGCTCGTAAGTCACTTCCTTACCGAGAGCTTCCAGAACAGTTAAGGCCTGGTCGCGCAAGCCTAGGGTGAGAGCAGTCATGGCCTGACTTTTATTCCAGCCGTTCGCCTTCATGACAGCCTCGAACTGGATTCTGTACGCCGACCAGGAAGAAGTCCCGTCGAACGGCGGCACTTTGAATCCACGTAGCGAAGGTATTGTAGCTACCACGGGGCTGTAACTCCATCCCCAAGTTTGAGTTCGTCCAGCGTTTTCTTCACGTCACAATCACGTTGTCAACCCGATTGTTCACTTGGTCGATTCGGGTTTCAGCTTCCGACAGGCGGTTGTCATGTTGAGCAACCCTATCCTTCACCTCCTTATCTCTTTCCCGAAGGTAGCGTGAAGGTCCTTCGCGAGGAGCATCTGCTCTTCCTGTTGGCGGGCCTGTTCCTCCTGTCCACGCTGCAGCTGCTCTTCCAACCGACGGGCCTGTTCCTCCTGTCGGCGGGCCTGTTCCTCCTGTCGGCGGGCCTGTTCCTCCTGTCGGCGGGCCTGTTCCTCCTGTCGGCGAGCCTGCTCCTGCAGCATCATCATCAGAGCACCTAAGTCAGGTGCTGCAGATGCAGGAGCTGCTGACGGGCCGGCCTCCGTGGTCGGCAGCTGGCCCCGACGTTTGCGGCGTTGCATTACCAAATCGTCTCTGGTCCGTCTCTTGCTGGCGTTGACTTCGGGTACGGATACCTCCGTGTTGTCCTTTGGTAAAATCGGCATGATCTGATCCCACTCTGACACCAATTGTTACGAGCTTGGGGTTCGAGACAATTAAAAGTGCTGATTGAATTACCAAAATTGACACTTTAATTATACAACACTAATTACAACTTTAAACCACACTAATAACAAAATACAATTTTACTACAGATCGCTTAAGTTCGTAGTTGTATCGCTTCGAAGTCCTCGCTTGTATCGCCAATTCAATACTGACTCGGTCGCGGTCTATACCGGCCTTATATAGGGCCTCAGATAGTTGCAGAACCTTCTACTGTGAAACATCTAGAATGTTCAGTACATATCGGTCCCGAAATTTCTAGAAGGATCTTGACTCTCCTAGTTCTGCTACTTGATACTAGAGGGCGCTAGTGGTAACTAGTGTTGCCATGTATAAACCATTAATAGTGGCGCGCAACAATAGTAACATGCGTTCAAATAATAAAATCCAGCTGCTAGTGCATCGTTCATTTTGTAGGTACAACTACTTTCTGCTAGCAAACATATTTAATTTTTTGATATCTGGCTCTATGTGTAGACGGTTGTATCGCTTATTTGCCCGTACGTCGAATTTTTTGCCTAATACGGCAAACATGCAATCACAAATACAAATAACCATGTGAAGTGCCACCATTAAACGTATTATAGTTTTGGGTATTTGACAACTGGCACTTCGTGCCGTTAATTAAAAAAGGAAAAGAGCTGCCGGATATAATAGTAAAAAAAAAAATATAAAGAAAAGCTTCCATGTATATATAATTTTAAGAAGCACATTATAGATGATATTGAATCATACATCAAAATAGATGGTTATTGTAAAACATGCAATGCCACATTAAAAATTACTTGTGTTTATATATATATATATATATATATATATATATATATATATATATATAATACCGACAACCGATGGGGAAAAAAGGTTCTCGAGTGGCGGCCTCGTACCGGCGGACGAAGTGTAGGGCGTCCCCCCACTAGATGGAGTGACGACCTGGTAAGACATGCAGGAAGTCGATGGATGCGGGTGGCTCAGGACCGTGCTTTGTGGCATTCCTTGGGGGAGGCCTATGTTCAGCAGTGGACTTGTGAAGGGCTGTAATGATGATGATGATGATATATATATATATATATGCCTTCAGGAGTCGAGACATCGAATCCAGGAAAGTATTTTTTTGTGGTATCTAACTTTCTCCTAAAGATGTAAATATAATATAGTTAAATATTGTATTTGCGTTAGCATTAGCACTTCATAATCGTTTGTGTTTGTTTTAGCTTGCTATATATTTATTTTATTTGTCTATGAATTTTTGTCTATTAAGCCGCGTTGACACGATAAAAGTCTGCTTTGACAAAGTAACTTTGACAATATAGCTTTGATCAAGGTTCACTTTGATACCGTTTGGCACGTACATAGTTGACTTGGATCAGTTTGTTTATTTTTACCGTCCTTCGACAGTAACAACACCTATAAAAATATGTCTGACGAGACAGGTTTGTTACTAGATAGTGTAGGAATTATCGCAGACTTGTTAATACAAGAGTTAAAACGAGTAAAGAAAAGAAAAACCCGCAAAAAGAGAATTTGGACTCACTCCTATATTCTACGTCGCAATGAAATGGGAGCATCTAATATTACTTTTTTCAATTTTTCTTGGGTGTATGTCGTTCGAATATTGTTAATTTTGCTGTTAACCTCTTCTATAGTAACACAGTCTATCTCAAGATTTCTCGCCATGCGCTGCAACGCCGCGTTTCTGGCATCCTTGTTCTTGTATTCTTTGAGCCTCACGTTCCAAAGAACTACTTCTGCCTCATATAATTCTATGAATTTGAGAGTATACCGCTAACTCCACTTTCTTTTATTGCGAGATGCCATTGTTTTTACATTTCACGCCATTTTGTTTCGTTTTTTGACATCAAAGTTGGCTTGAAAAATAGAACATAGTCCAAGTCCACTTTGATTAACGCCCACATCAAATTGCTCTTTGATTGCTCGTTTACACGATCAAAGTCGAGTCATCAAAACCACTTTGTCAAAGCAGACTTTGATCGTGTCAACGCGGCTTTAAGTAATAAGTAATGTACTATGAAACCACAGAGTACATTTATATATACTGAAATATGTAACCACTGACCTCTATATATACATAACCAACGGTAGCGAAGCCTCCATAGAAGCCGAGAAGCCGGGTTTGCCCTATCAAACTGCTCAATCAATAATATGTAACTCGTAAACTGTTTCAAACTATTTCAAATTTCCCGCGCGCTTCTCTGTCGCTATCGCTGACCTGTTCCACACAGGCATTGAGTTATATGTACTACCATCTACGTACTAGAGAAGCTATTCCAAACAAAAAATTTGCACTACTCTGATTTCGCGCATGCGCGGGAGATAGTAGAGACGCGCATGCGCAGTTGATATAAGCGCGTTGCGCCTGCGCGGTCAGTTTTTGTCATAATAGATTAGGTAGGTATTTAAATGAAGAAATTTATTTTTTCTATTGTAATATTATTACCTATTTATTCATTTGACTACTGAATTATTGTTTACGTTCAGGTTTAATTAAACTTTAATTTGAAATCTCGAATTATTAGCGCAGCTCCACACTCTATGAATATTGGAGCCACACTATGCGTAAGCATCATATTAGTCTGTGGCCACACTAAATGACACTAAAGGTGTACGGATTGCAGTACAGTTCATTTGAACATAGTGAATGTTCGGAATGCCAAATCTAGTGCGTAGTACATATATATCGATGCACACAGGCCATATATTACTGTATATACACAGGCCTTATAACGTCAACACGCGGCAAAACTGCGCGATTAGGTTGTCATAAAAATTAGTCATCTCTCTCGCACGCGTGGGCTTTTACCGGGCTTTCGAGATGACGATCGCTCCCTTTCTAACCTGTGGTAAAATGTTCTATAATGAAATGTAACTACGATTGTTTATATAGCAATTTGTTCCTAGCAAAAATCCCGGCTTTTAGTGTGAAGTTAGTCATTAGTCAAGCGCAGGCGATATCTTTGTAAGTTCACTTCACATTTCAATGTTTACTTTGTGTGTTTACTTGAGCGAATAAATATTACGAGTTGAAATTTATGCTTTTGTATAGATTTTTAGTGAAAATGGAGGATAATAGTGTTCCTTGTGATAAATTGAAGTGTGTTAAAGTGCTAATCGGCGATAAAACTGCTAAAAACAACAAAACCATATCTTGGGCTTGCCCTAGTTTGGAGCCCTAGCTTCGCCACTGATAACCAAATGTGCAATTAGTTTGTGGCACAGAGTACTTTTTATAAACCGGAAGTTTGTGGGCAACTGGGGAATGAATAAATAGTATTAATAATAAGTTTGTTATGTTAGTATGATTACATATTTAAATTATATTAAATTATATTAATAATTACCAATGTATATGGAGGGTAAAGTTACCTTTACTTACCTTCCATACATTGTATAAGTATCTTTTGTCTATAATAAATAATAAAATTGTGATTTCCGTATTACTCTTTGCTCGTTTTCTATTTTAATTTAATAAGTGAGACGTTTATAGGTTAACTTCTTACACATCTATCTATATAAATAAAATGACAGAGGTTTGCATTTGTGCGGGCATCACGGAAAAAGTACTGGATAGATTTTAATTAGTATTTCTAAGTTTTATTTCTTAGACACTTGACCCTTACCTAAAAAAAATATTGCGATATCTTCATTTTATATAAAGTTATTAAAGTTTTAAGAACGCGGACGAAGTCGTGGGTATCAGCTAGTTTTCCAATGAAAAAATGAACTGCGTAAACTTGCTACTAATGAGGCCAATAAAGAAAACCTCGTAAGATAAAAACCCTATACTATACATTTCTACGCCGCGCATGCGCCAATGCCCTGAGTACATTCGACACTTATCATTTTATTAACTATTTGCACTTAATATTGCATTTTATGCATTTATAACAGTGGTAGTTATATTTAAGCAAGATACAGTTTTATTCGTATCGTAAAAAGTACCCAATTATCATTATTTGAAGTAATATCGACGTTATAAGGTGAGCGATTTTTAACTATTTTTTATTTCTAAACTACATGGGTGCAGTTTAAATAATTAATATTTTTGAGATGTGCTATTTGAACTAAGTCTGTCAGTATTTTTTTTATGCAATGAGACGCACGTCATTCATGTTTAAAAAATCCACGTTGAATGAATTAATACAGATACAGACGAATATGTAAACGCGTCGTACTCATCCACGAATAACTGGGCGAATAATTCGGCGAGTTGTTCGTCTGATAATCTAAACGTGCCATCAAGGCAAAGCAGGCAAATATTCCGTATAACGGGAGAGGTGCAGACTAATATCACTAATATGATGCTTACGCATGGGAGAGGCTATGCCCATTTTAAAAATGTAAAGTTAAATAAGATTAATAAAAAAAATATCTATAAACTACTACACTAACGTAATACAAAACATACATAACTCTGTCGTACAATAAGGTTAATACTTAGAATTAGAGTATGAATAAGCAAGCTTGCTTTTAAATACCTACTCTAAGGGTGAAATGTGGTATTAGGTCGGCCACATATATACGGAATTCCGTTTCGGGATTCCGTTTCGGAATTCCATTTTTGGATTACGTAAATACATCACACACATACGTTTATTTCGTTCGGAATAACAAGGCCCAGTTGAGAGAGGCTAGCCATTGAGTCTAGACATTCTGCCAGCGAATAATGACGACCATTTTTGATTGCTATTCAGAACGGGATTCTGAACGCACAGGCGGTCATGCGGAATCTCGAATCGGAGAAATTTCCATACGGAAAACTACTGTACGTGTGCGACGGGTCCTTGATTTTAAATGGACTTGCTGCACTCGGAATTCCGAACGGGTCGGCCACACACATTCGGAATCCTGTTTTGCCCGTAAAATTTCGAACGGAAAACTACACAGACTACTAAGAAGATACTACGCATGAAAACTACCGTACGTGTGTGACGAGTCCTTGATTTTATATGAACTTGCTGCGTTCAACATTTGGAAACCAGCCAACAACCAACAATCCGACCACAAAAAAAAGCACAAAACCAAAAACTAATAAAACCATTATGTTTTAGCATAACTTATACAATCATTTTGTTATCTCTATCAACCTTGCAGCTACTAGCCCACAAACTAATAAAAAGTACTAGCGCGCTACTAGTCAGATTAGTCAGTTCATAGATAATATACTTACTATATAGTAGATTAGTAGAGTCAGTTAGAGGGAGACGAATACAGACGAACACGTGCTTAATTTTTTTTATTTATTGTTGGCCATGCTAGACGGCGATTTAAGTACGAAATATTACAAAGAGAATATAATTACTATGATTATAGTCACTATATAAGCTTATAGGCTTATAGGTTTATAGCGTGGCGTTTATAGATATGCTACCGACCGGCCGGCCGACCGCAAAACTGCCCTATATAGTATAATAATATTATCTATGCGCAAAACTATCTTTGTGTATACTGTGTTCTGTAGTGTAGTGTGGCCTTTGCGAAAAATTTATGAGATATATGAGGCTAATAGAGAAGAGAAAATATGGTTATTTTTTGTATGTAGGTATTATGCTTCTAACATAGTATTATTCACTTGTTTATTCGTACATTTAAATCGATTCACTCAATTCACAAATCACAATAAAGGAGTAAAGGACCTATCTTTATTGATTGATGCTTGCACGGAAATACTGATACCAAACTGAAGGTATACTTGCTAGATTTGGTTACGTTGAGTTTGTGCTAGGAATATAACAGATGAAGCAAATATGTAAATATCGCATGACTTAGAATTAGATATTACGGTTTAAACCCAAAAGAATATCCGTTAATGGTAATGGATATTCTTTTTTTGTTTAAACCGAACTATTACATATTACTGAACCATTATCTATTCATGAAAAAACACTATACAGTTATTGATGCCTATAGCGAATATACATATTAGTATGGCGTGAACGGTAATAAGAACAGTATTGAATATAGGTAGGTACTATAAGATATAGGTATTTTTATATATATATATAGCAAATTGCTATAATCCGACTACAGCAAAAAGACTCAGTGGACCATGTTTTGACGTAAAACCATAGACCATTTTGAATTAGTATGGTTTCGTAACACTTCGTGAGAACCCCGACGACGAAATCATTCCATCCAGCCGTCGAAGCCGTGTTCTCGGGGGTTTGGGATTGTGATTTTGTATAAATCTATATAGTTATTGTGCCAACAACTAGACAAAACGAAGGTACGAATGTGTTTTCGTTAATTTTCATATTTTTGTGCCTAAAATCTTTGTGGGACATATTTAGCATATATGGCATCGCTTTCTCAGAGGTATGTCTTGTCTCGCTTTAATACACGGGACCTTAGTATCGCATTTATTTTCTATCCTACTCTATCTAGTAATATAACACCGTTGTGCTCGTTCGTGTCACGTAAGATTTTATGTATTTTCTCTAGTGGAATTTATAAATCTTTGTTACCTTTTTGTTTTTTATGATGTGTATTCATCATAATTACTTGTTTTTATTTTTTTTGTGCAAAATTCTCTTTATTTGGTGGATATTAGGTCGTGCTAACTTTCTCTCTAAGTATAGATAGGTATTGTAGATAAATATACGTAGCATGGATATTGGTATTATATGATGTATGTATAGTTGTGTGTAGATATTCAACATCGAGTCTCAAGGCCGAAATACACAAATACTAATATACCTATATGTACCTGCTGCTTGAAGAATAATTTGTAGTTTGCTAAATGTTAAAAGTTAAAACTATAAATATATGTTTAAAACCACCATCGAATATAGGTGAGTATTTAAGTTGTTATTTCGACGAACATAGTAGGAGTAACGTCGCCAAATCTTAAATTCCGATGGTTATTGTATTTCATGATACTTGCTTATCGCGTCTGCAAACGACGCAGTTTCATGTCGGATTTATAATTGTGTGTGCCACTTGCCAACAATACATCATGGTACAAAAAGGTATTTCGGTGATAGAACATTGTAAAGCATAACCTAAAATATTTCTTGATAACGTTGACATTTTCATCGATCGAGAATGGCATGATTTATTAGGTAATGTGTAATTTTGAAAAATGTGAATGTTTAATTGGTTGCAATTTTGTTGCTACAGATAAACTAAATCGTTACGAGCTAACTGCTAAGCTGCACCAAGGGATCTGCCGAGCCCGCATTATCTGTGATATACAGCTCAGCCTCTCGTCCGTCCTATAAGGTACAAAATTTATAATGTAACTTGTTTTCCATTTCTTAATGACCTCATAATGAGACATGAATTATCTAATTAGAAAGTATCAAGTACATTACATTTTAATTCTTATTATCATAGAATATTTATTATTTATTTATCATCTAGAACCAAACTTACTTAAACCATAATAATTGCTTGTAATTTCATCTTGTAGGGCTGGGCCAATTGGGGCTAGGAGGCACATCCGCAGCAGCTACAGCGGTGATCTCACCCTGCCCTCTGCCATAGAGGCATAAAACACTGCTACCTGCTTTATTGACTGCATCACTGTGAACCATTGTTACTTAGTCTGTAATTGAAACAATATGCAATCTGTGAAAATAAGTATAATGTTAGGTGGATATTGTAGAAAATTATTCTATTTATAAATAATTGTCTGATGTCTAATGTTTCTGTAATATTATGTGTTCCACATTTAATTAAGGATAATTGTTACTCCAATATTGATACTGTTACCGAACCAATGCAATGTAATTACTCCACCTTATTCTTGGTGGTGAACACAAATAAATTTGGTGCTTTTAAGCGAGTCGAAGAGAAGAATGAAAGTCAGCATATTAGTGTAAAAATGGTAGATAATAATATTTATAATGTAGAGTTTGTTGATAGTATCCAACAAAACCAAATGATTGGCAATATGCCTAACTACTGCATTCCTTTAACAATTAACGCCATAACAGTCCAGGGTATCTCATACAGTGACCCGTATTTCAGTAGCTTTAACTTAAAATATAAGATGGCGTCTGGAGCGCCAGAATATATGAACAAGTCTGATTACGCTTTTAAATCTTCAGTTTGTATTATAAATGAGCCTTGCATGGATAAGACACAACTACTTAATGAAAAGTCTGTTCATTATATGATATGCAAATCGATAACTCGAATGAATTCTCATGATGACATACCTGTTAAAATATATCATGACAATAATGCATTGGATGTTGACGATCAAGAATCAACTTCGAAGCGAGCTATGAAAACTTTTGCAAATGGTGATCTCACATTTGATGCTATGCTAGAACTTGTGAAAAGCGAGCAAAAAATTATAAATGATATAAAGAGATGTAAAAAGATTGATTCGTGGGGTGTTCCCCTTCGCTTACGACTCTGCGGAGGTGGGGAAAGCTCCTTGAATGCCGCAACTGGGTGGGGCAGTCCGCCTAATGCCAATAATGGTAAGAATAAACTTTTAATGTCAATTATTTTTCAACACTAACTGACACATAATTTTAAATCTTATAATACACATAAAATTTCCATACCAACTCACAGGTGGGGCTGTGAGACAACTGTTGTATCAAATGAGTCTCCATTCATGTGATATGACAGTCCATCACTCTCTAGTCAAAAAGTTGCTAAGTTCAGCATAATAAAAAAAATTGTGACTTATTTTATTTTTTGATTTTATACTAAGTGGGATATTAATAACCATGTTAGAACTTTATATCCCACCAGTAGCAGGCAATTGGGGTGGTAACTCCAGTGGCCAAGCAAATAATGGGACAAACAATACTCAGCAATGGAACAATACCGCACAAAGGCCACCCACTTCACAAGCAGATAGTAAGTTTGCTTATTTGAATTAACAATGCATTATGTAGTGATTTTTATGATATTTATTATTTTGTATTGTTTGCTTTCGTAGTGAACAGCAATAAGGGCAATGGCAATCCAATGCCTCCTACAAGTGCAGCAGCTGCTCAAAGCTGGCAGAGTTCTCCCCCAAATATGCCAAATGCTCAACCCAATAATAATGGTGCACCTGCAAGCAATGGTATGAACACTTATAACTTGTAAAAATTCTATTATTCTCAGATCAAAGATTGAATTACTGTAATTTATATTTTGTTAAAGGTACAAATAATGCAGTAAATGGCAACAATGGAGGCGGTAACCCTCCTAATTCAGTCGCAAATTCTAACGGGCCTTCTGTTACTAATGGTAATAATAGTAGCAATGGAAACACAACATCATCTGCTAAAATAGAACAACTTAACTCAATGAGAGAAGCTTTGTTCAGCCAAGATGGCTGGGGTGGCGTATGTATAATTTTATCACTTATAGATTATAAACAGAAGATGCTTTCAATGATATGTCAGTTTTTTATTTAAAATGTTTTATCTTTTAGCAACATGTGAATCAAGATACAAACTGGGATGTGCCTGGATCTCCTGAGCCTGGTTCTAAGGTCGAGCCCTCAGCAGGTGGGCCTCCTGCTTGGAAACCAAATATTAACAATGGTGCATTCCTAGGTACTGATTTATGGGAAGCCAATTTAAGAAATGGGGGTCAACCACCACCTCAACCGGCAGCTAAGACCCCATGGGGACATACACCTACTACCAACATTGGTGGTACTTGGGGCGAGGATGATGATGCTGCGGATTCCGCAAATGTTTGGACAGGTCCACCTCCACCACAACAGTGGCCAGCTGGACCTCCACAACATGCCCAACAATGGGGTGTGCCAAAGAAAGATGATTGGAATGCTTGGGGCGAGCCTCACAGACCTGCTGATCCCAGAATGGATCCCCATCGCTCTCAAGATCCTAGACAGCAACCTGCCGATCCACGACATGATCTCCGAGGAGGTATTTCCGGCCGTCTCAATGGCGATATGTGGAGCCAGCACCATCAACATGCAGGTGGTCCAAATAAGATGATGCCATCAGGTGGAGTGAGCCAGTGGGGCGCACAGGTAAATATGCTTCTAAATTAAAACATTTTATTGTAGTAATAGCCTTTGCTCATGATTTTGCTTGTGGGGTCTTTGCTTTACCAACTTTATTAATGTTCAATAAGAAAAATTCGGAATCACCTCATTGCCTGTCTGTGTGTATGTCACAAACATACTTCTCAGAAAGTTGATAGTAATAAGTAATATGCTCTCTCTGCAAATTTTTTAAAATGTACAGTGACCACAGTGCTACCTATTGGATCCTAGCATAGCTATAAAGCATTGTCTCGGCATAAACAAATAAATTATTGTGTAAACATGACCTCAATCAGTAAGTCGTTCAGGAGTTACAGATCTCTTACAGACACATCAACATATATTAATATGTAAAAGATTGAAATATCAGACAATGTTACAAAACTAAACTGTTACTACGTACCTAGGTGACTGAGCTAAGCTGGGCGTTAGAAAAAATAATATAATTTTCTCAGGGACTACACCTATCTAGAAATATTTGTAAAATAAAAGTACAAAATGAACTACTGAAATTCTTATTCTGAATTCTTGCACACTGAAATTGTTAATCGCAAATTATGATAGGTGAAAGTTCGCGGAATGATAGGGAAGGATAATGAAATGAAACATTAAACTATTTTTCCTTTTCAATGTATTTTCCCTTAACCCTAATACATTTATTAGATTTGTCAAATAACTTATTAATACCGTCTAAAAAAAAATTTGTCTTGGGCGTTAAAATAGGCCGAAATTGCCGACTTCACTTCATCATCGTCGCCAAATTTTTTCCCACGCAGTTCTTTCTTCATTTTGAAACAAATAATAGTCGCTTGGGGCCAGGTCTGGGCTGTAGGGTGGGTGGCGCAGACCGGAGAATAAATTGCAAAAAAAAAACCTCCACAGGTACCCTTTTATTTGTCATTTAAAGTAATAAAATATTAATATTTTTTAATAAAATTATTAACAAGTCGTAAATGATAGACTGATAGAAAGGATGTTACTGTTTGGAGTTCATCAGTTCATCAAAGCGAGACCGTACAAGTTGCATGTGTTCACAAGTAACATGTATGTTGAAGCTATCGCCCTCCTCGATGATATTAAAGACAAGTGCTACCGAAAGCAGAGACCTTTAAGCGAGCACGACATACCCAAGTCTGTCATATACCAAGTTGTGTCCTCCCAAAATACACGAAATTAAAACAGTTTACTGAATGTACTTTAAATTTCCCATGGGACTACTTACTATCCTCTCCTAAAAAACTCTGTATAACAACAAGAATAATTATGCTGATGTTGCTCATTATAATCATATGGCAACTCTTAATTTTTACTTATAAATTTTGTTTAAGAGTGTTATTTTATCTGGGCAATGCTGTATTTGTACAATATTGTCATTCAACATATTATTGTTTACATAGGGCCCCAAGGATCCAATTAAATCATCAGGATGGGAAGAACCTTCTCCACCAGCTGCACGACGTGGATTTGATGACGGCACTTCGTTATGGGCACAACGAGCAGGTATAGCGGGTATGGCCGGTCGTGGAGCACCGCAGGGCCCTCCAGCTCCTCAAAGAATTCCGCCAACTCCAACTAAGCCTGATGCAGTTTGGAGTGCACATACTCAACGCAATGGTTCATGGGAAGAACCTCACACTCCCGGATGGCCTGAACGCGAAGTTGCTGGTTGGCCAGACGCTTCAGGTCCTGGACTGTGGCCCGTACCGAAGCCTAAGCCTGCAGGTCCTGCCGGCGGTTGGCCTGATGACATTGGTGAATGGGGTGGACCGAAACTGCCACAGAGTGGTCCACTTGGCAAGCAAATTCCAAAAGAAATGGTGTGGAACAGCAAGCAGTTCAGGTCAGTATTTTTTTTTACATCAGCAATTTAAGTGAAATTTAATTTTGAATAACTGTTTTCGATTGTAAATTAATATTTTAACACAAACTCCTTAAAATAATAAATTACATTGAATATAATTGTTGTACTTTTTCAATGGATTTTAAAGTACGTAATGCCGCTAGATTCATATTCATCTGGTGTGTTATGGGCCACAATGGTGAAAAATAATATGGGCACTTGCTTGATGTGATGACGTCATCAGTGTCATTATATTACTTTAATCACTATTATTGGTATTCCGTATGGTGGCGGTGTAAGAGATTCAACCGCCCCATTTCGGCCCGCGGAGATCGTAAGAGATGACTAAGGGAGCTGCGTGTGGTACCAGCTGTCGTCATCCGCCTGCTAAGCGTGAAGGCATCCAGAGGAGCCCTTGTCCGCAGCAGTAGACTTAGATGGGCTTATGAAGAAGTTTCTTATTTTTTTTAAATTAATTATTTGGATGTACAACAAAATTCAGTGAACTGTTTCTTTCACAGGTACTTAGTGGAATTGGGTTACAAGAAAGAGGAAGTAGAAGCGGCCCTTCGTAGTCGCGACATGAATGCAGAGGAAGCCCTGGAGTTATTAGCAGCGGCCCGCGGCGATGGCTGGCGGCGCGATGACCACTTCCATCATGCTCCATTCCAACCGCCTACGGTGCCAGCCGTTTCCCCTGCAGTTGTTCAGAAAATGCTCAATCAGCCACCACCGCAGCCAGTGCAGCATCACCACTCGTACAATCCTAACAGGTCAGTACTATAGAGTGAAAGTGGCAGGAATGATTATAACATAACAACATAAACTCTGTCATGAAGAGGATTAAGCAGAGACTATGTATGGACTTCCATTTTGCATGATCCTGAAACATCTTGCTTTTTTAGTATCCATATATCTATGCATACATGCTTGTCGGTGAAGGGCTTAATTTGGCCCATCTTCAGTGTATCGCTAATTTGGTCAAAAAACTCCTACAATATGCTCCTTTTATACACAGGAGTCTCTCTGGCTAGATATCTTATTACAGCATTTAAATGGCAATGCACCTATTGTGTTCCAGTTTCAGTATTAATAGTATAGTTACAGGTTTCAAATCAAAATACAGATGTGTTGTCACCTGAGGTTTAAAATGGAATTTAATTTAATTATTATAATTGCCTCATTACCAGTAAAAAATCCTTACAATGTAATGCTGCTATGCTTTGGGATATCATATCCATTATATAACTTTGAAAATAATAATTACAACAAGTTCTGTAATTATATGTCTTGGTGTTCTTATTAATATTACAGTGGCAGTGGTAACAGCGGACAACCAAGCACAGCACAGCTACGCATGTTAGTGCAGCAGATACAAATGGCAGTGTCAGCCGGCTATCTCAATCATCAGATCCTGAATCAACCTCTAGCGCCGCAGACACTAGTGCTGCTTAATCAGCTGTTACAGCAGGTGCATATGTTATGTTGATTTGTAAAGGGAGATAGTATCAGAATTAACAGTCATTTTGACAAGATCTACTTCTGGGTGGGTTTGGTCACTTCTACAAATGAATTTTTATTTTATAAAACTAGAATTTTTTTTATAAAATTGATATGACAAACAATATTACAGTCTACCTGATAGTAAGAGTTCAGGTCATAGACACCTGGAAACCAACTTCAACAAAGAAAGCTATCAGAGTTAGAAAAATTTATTTCAGGGAGTTACACATCATATCTAGAAAAACTTGTGAAGTAAAAAAACAGTTCATACAAATTGTAGGAGCCTTTTCCGAGAAAGTTGTTAAAATATGTATGTTGTATTCTTTTCTTATTTAATTATTCAGAAAATTAATAAATAAGCTTGATTGTCGATAAAACAAGAATACTGTAATCAAACATTTATTATATACTGTATTACAGTATTGATTTAGTATGCATAGTGCCATAAAATTTACGTAACTCCGAGGACAAAACATTATATTTGTCTATAATGATTTAATTTTTAATACTAAGGACCAAAAAATAAAATAAAAAAAATCTACGACCTATGCTCTGTTTTTCTTACATGTGTTCTTCTTCTTTATACAGTGTTATTTTTCAGATTAGCCAAATTTTAAACTTAAATTCAAATATATAAATAAAGATATACCGTTATTGCAGTTTTTGAAAATACGAGTAAATAAAGCCACTTTTATTTGAAATTATCACAAATTGAATGTGATTTATGGGCAACTAAGTTTTTGCCTACCGATCGACCCTTATGAATGTGTGCGTGCGCAGTAAAATCAGTTAAAATAATGCATTATTACCACGCATTTTCAATAAAGATAAAAAGGACAGAATGTTTGAGATTTTTTTAAATTAATTTTTCTTCACCATTTGCCTATATTACTTATTCTTAACCTTATCTGCAAATTTGGACGGTAATTGCAAAATAACCCTAATGTTTTTTTTCGATTCTAATAAATTACCTTTATTAAATTTTTTGTAATTTACAATGAATTAAATAAGTACTTAATAATTTCTTACATTTTGTACTCATAAACTTTGTATAAAACTATTTTATGGATAGAACAATTCTAATTTTATTTTAACCTTTTAATAATAATTAATTGCAATAAAAACCGTAAAATCAGTTTTATTCACCGAATCTAACATGTAAATGAAATTAAGACATCCTATGTAATAAGATCGAGAGAAAATTATTTAAAAATAATTATATGCTAAATGATTAATATTAGTGTTTCAAGTATATTAGTAAGTTAAGTATTTCAAACTCCATCTTTAGGTATTTAAAATTATTCGATTTTAAAATGCTGAGGAGAATAATTCGTAACTTTATTGGTTAAATCCGATATAATATCTTTTTTTGTTTAATACAACAAATTATATTGTTTCAGATTAAAGTATTGCAGCAATTAGTGCAACAACATACTTTGGCGATTTCTAAAGGCAACTCCTCACTTGCAATGCAGTATACATTGCAAATAACGAAAGCGAAGCAGCAAATTACGGCACTACAAGTAAGTTTTTCACATAGTAGAGCCATGTTGCAGTTATATTACAGTTGCAGCACGAATGAGTCGCTCGATCAAGGAAGGACCATACTCACAAAATACCAGCATTAAATAATGGCTTAATACTGCTGTGTTTCGTATGGTGAGTGTAGAGAACTGAAGACTACTTGTAACAAGCATTCTATGAGCCCTCAGGGGTGACTACACATCTACATTTTGATTCTTAATTGAGGAACTACATCTAGTAGGTAAATGGCCACATTATCAATTTACCGTCAGGTGAATTGTGTGTTCGATTGCCACCCTTATTCTACATAAAAAAATAACTTGGAACATATATTTACAGTCCACTGCTGTTCTTTCCCAACACAGAAAGGATTTGCCACACATACTACAATACCTTTGGCGCTGCCTTTTGTCGTCGCGCCGGGTTGTTTATTTTACTTCTTATATAATATACAATATTGTTACGAGCTTGAAGTTCGAGACAATTAAAACTGCCAGAGTGAATTACCAAATTGACACTCTTTAATTACAGAACACTAATTGCATAACCAAACCACACTTAATAACAATACAATTGTACTACAGATCACTTTAATTCGTAGTTGTATCGCTCGAAGTATTCGCTTGTATCGCCAATCAATACTGACTCGGTCGCGGTCTTATAGCGGCCTTATAGGGCCTCGGTTTCAGAACCTTTCTATAAGAAGCATCTAGAATGTTCGGCATATCGGTCCCGAAATTTGTGAAGGATCTTGACTCTAACCCACCTGATACTAGAGGCGCTAAAATTAGTGCTGCCATGTATAAACCATTAATAGTGGCGCAACACTGCCCTTCCTAAGACATGCTCGCCCATGATTGGCCCCATAATAACGCGCCAGTCGATCCACATGGACGATCTTAGGAGTACCTCTTGCACCTTTCTGTATCCGTAGGTTACGTCATTGATCCTTGTCACAATCCGGTACGGTCTCCCATTTAGCTTAAGCTAGGAGATTTCTTTGCTGCGAACTGGATTGTGTAACCACACTAGAACCTCACAAACCCTTTGTTGTTCATTTTTGGCGGCGTCATACCGGTCATCTTCTCAGACGCTGCTGGCCCGACTGTCTGACGCTCTAAAGTCATTCATTTTGTCCCAAGTCATTTTATAATCGGCGTAATGCTGGGGCATCAGGTATTCCGGTGATCAGTCTGCAGGCAGCCGTAATCTTCCCAAAAATTTGCAAAGCTGGTGTCACTGATGTACTTTGAACAGCGCTCGATATGACAACAAAACGGGTTGTGGCCTGTCCCAGTCTCAATGCTGTTTTTCCACAACTTTGCTAGGTACCTCTCAATGTCTGATTAAATCTTTCACCATTCCATCAGATTGTGGGTGGTAAGAAGTTGTTCTGTTTTTTATGAGTACCCATAACTCGGCAAGTTCTGGAATATGAGACTCAAATTCTTTCCTTGATCGCCTGAATTTAAAGAAACAAACGACAAGACTTCATGAACTAGTTTATCTGCAACTGTTGAAGCTTGATTTGGAATGGCAAAGACTTCTGGCCACTTAGTGAAGTAATCCATCACAACCATGAAATACTTGTTACACTTTCACTTTCCGGAAACGGCCCTGCAACGTCAATGGCTATCCTCTCCCATGGTGCACCAACATTGTACAATTTCAATGCACTCTACTACGAGTTTGAGGTCCCTTTACAGCCGCACAACTTGTACATTTGGTGACACCAGTCCTCGACATCGTCACGACAGTGGACCCAGTAAAACCGTTCTCGGATCTTCAGTAGAGTTCGTTTAACTCCTGTGGCCTCCTGAACAACCATTATGGTACAGCTGTAGAACATCCGGTACTTTAGCTTTAGGGACAACCATTTGCAAATGACAATGTCTCCTGACCATTTTCCCATTTACGGCACAAGACCCATCCTGAATCAGCAAGCTGTCCCATTGGGCCCAATAGCTGTACGAACTCATCGCTGAAACGTCACTCCACTTGGGCTTAGGAGCACTGGCCTCATCCATTCTAGAATCGGCTTGATGTCCGAATCTTCCTGTGCATGTCGTGGGCTGTCTTTCCACTCATTGTTGAGCTGGTCTGTCATAAGCATCCTCACAGATACCACTTACCCTCTTGCCTAGTACATGCTGGCAATCTTAGGACAAGGTCTTGACAATGCATCTGCGTTGCCATGAGATTTCCTGCTGCGATGTTCGATCACAAAGTCGTATTCCTGTAGTAGCTCAATCCATCTCGCAACTTGTCCTTCTGGATTTTGAACTGCAATAGCCATTTCAGTGCAGCATGGTCAGTTTGTAAGAGAAATTTCTGCCCCAGAAGATATTTCTACAAAATGCTGCAAGGACTTTACCAGCAAGCAATTCCCGTCTCTGGACACAATAGTTCCTTTCCGGCTTTGACAAAGACTTGCTGAAGTACGCTATCACAACCTCTTGATCACCATTCCTTTGAGACAACACACCGCCAAGTCCTATATCACTTGCGTCTGTTCAACTATAAATCTTTGCTCGCATCAGGGTACCCCAAATAGGTGTTTTGCACAGACGGTCCTGAGCTCCTGGAATGCGATATCGCACCATCCCAGCAGAAATGTCGCTTCCCGGTAGGTGCAGAGGCAGAGTTTACAGGTCTGCAAAGTTCTTTACAAATCGCCGATAATAGAGCACAAACCCAAAAATGCTCTAACCTGTGTCTTGTCTTTGAACCGGCCAACTTTTGATAGCAATTTCTGGATCCGTGCGGATACCTTCTTCCGACACTACATACCCCAAAAGCTAATTCAGCGTTTGAATAGAGTCTTCGGACTCAACTTGAGGTTGGCACTCTGGATCTTCTGAGCACGCGTTCCAGGTTTGAAGGTGTTCAAACGTACGGCCTACGATGATGATGTCATCCAAGTAGACCACAGGCGTCGCTAATTAGCCGGTAGTACAAGCTCCATCAACCTTTCAAACGTTGCTGGAGCAATGCACAATCTTCAGGACAAGGTCTTCTTGACAATGCATCTGCGTTGCCATGAGATTTCCTGCTGCGATGTTCGATCACAAAGTCGTATTCCTGTAGTAGCTCAATCCATCTCGCAACTTGTCCTTCTGGTTTTGAACTGCAATAGCCATTTCAGTGCAGCATGGTCAGTCTGTAAGAGAAATTTCGCCCCAGAAGATATTTGCTAAAATGCTGCAAGGACTTTACCACAGCAAGCAATTCCCGTCTTGTGACACAATAGTTCCTTTCCGGCTTTGACAAAGACTTGCTGAAGTACTATCACAACCTCTTGATCACCATTCCTTTGAGACAACACACCGCCAAGTCCTATATCACTTGCGTCTGTGTCAACTATAAATTCCTTGCTCGCATCAGGGTACCCCAAAATAGGTGTTTTGCACAGACGGTCCTTGAGCTCCTGGAATGCGATATCGCAACTTTCATCCCAGCAGAAATGTCGCTTCTCCTCGGTTAGCTTGTGCAGAGGTTTGCTATATCTGCAAAGTTCTTTACAAATCGCCGATAATAGGAGCACAAACCCAAAAATGCTCTAACCTGTGTCTTGTCTTTGGAACCGGCCAATCCTTGACAGCGGCAATTTTTCTGATCCGTGCGGATACCTTCTTCCGACACTACATACCCCAAAAGCTAACTTGCCGTTTGAATAGTGAGCATTTCTTCGGACTCAACAGGGTTGGCACTCTGGATCTTCATGAGCACGCGTTCCAGGTTTTGAAGGTGTTCCTCAAACGTACGGCCTACGATGATGATGTCATCCAAGTAGACCAGACAGGCGTCGCCAATTAGCCCGGTAGTAAGCTCCATCAACCTTTCAAACGTTGCTGGAGCATTGCACAATCCAAACGGCATGACTTTAAATTGCCACAGACCCTTTCCTGTGGAGAATGCAGTTTTCTCCTTGTCCTTAGGGTCTATTTCAACCTGCCAGTAGCCACTTTTCAGGTCCAGCGTACTAAACCACTTTACGCCTGTAAGCATGTCCAGCGTGTCATCAATTCTTGGCAAGGGATAGCTGTCCTTCTTCGTAACGTCGTTCAGACGGCGGTAGTCAACACAAAACCGCATGCTACCGTCCTTCTTCTTTACCAGCACCACAGGTGAACACCATGGACTAGATGAAGGTTCAATAACACCATCCTTCACCATTCCTCAATCATGGTTTCCACTTCCTTTTCGTGCTACCGGCAATCTTCTTGGGCGCTGACGGATTGGCAATTCTTCTCCTGTGTTTATTTTGTGTTGAACTAAGCCAGTCTTTCCTATGTCAGCATCGTTTGACGAGAAAACATCAGCGTACTTGAGTAACAACTTCTTCGCCTTGACCACTTCATTCGGGGAGAGAACGCTGCGACAGTCTTCAAAAGTGTGGTCACCCTCGTTTGTGCACCTTGCTGGGGTCCCAGTCGATGGGTATTGGCACCTACGCAACCAATCCACTTCCTCACAAGTACCAACCAGTGTGCCTTTTCCATAATCTGTTCCTGATCACAAAGGTTCAGCACACGTACTCCTGAGATGTCGGTGGTTCTGACCAAAGTTCGAGCCACTTTCACGGAAGGTCATTGTCCACCCTTTCCACGAGTACACAACGATGAGCTTGCCCAGGATTCCGAGGAAGACTAACCGGCACAATCGTTTCCGATCTCGGCGGCAGAACAATCTTCTTAGGCTGTACACATTCCCCGGTATCGCTCCTTCCACGAAAAGTTCCTCTTGTCCACATTTCAAAACACCTTGCTTAACATCGATCTCACAACAATTCTTCCTCATGAAGTCTAGGCCCAGGATGCAGTCGTCCATTATATCAGCCCGATGACATTATGCAGGTAGATCATGTTGCCTAGCTTCAACTCCATCTCCTTCTCTCCACGGACGGGTATGCGCTGACCGGTGGCTGTTACCAAATTAATGCGCTCTCGGTTGTATGCAGGTCCCAAGGAACTGACTTATAAGTTGGGAACTGACAACCGTGCGAGAGGCTCCAGTGTCTATGGTCAGTTTACGGCGTTCCGTTGACCTCGCCTTTGATGATTAGGCTGTTCCCATCATGGGTTTGTGAGATCGAATCCTTGGGGCTCTTTTAACATCAGCCAGCACCCGCCCCGCAGTCCTGGCTTTTACTCGTTTCCTGCTGCTGCTGGGCGGTGCTGTTAGCCGCACTACCCTCTCGAGATCGATCACCTCCCTTTCTACAGTTCGCTTAGGGCAGCTGGATCGAAGATGGCCCTTTCCCACAGCCGTAGCACCTGGGGCTGTATCCTATTGTAGTCGCGAACTGCAGCTGCTGCAACCTCCCTGACGCGATGGGATCGATGATCCTGCCGCGGCTTCCACCTCCAGTGCATGGGCTAACGCGTCCCAGCGTCTCGTGGTGCCAGGCCTCACAGCAGCTCTGACTTCAAGGTCGCGGATGCCGTCGATGAATGTCTGCACCAGGTTCCTACAATGAGCGCAGGTACAGACTGGTATGCTTTTCGAACCAGCTTTTCCACCTCAAGGGCCCACTGCTGCAGGTTTTCGTTGCTGCGTTGCACGCGATCTTTGAGCTGCGCACGAAAGACGTGTTCCAGGTGAGCATCGCCATATCTCGCCTCAATGCCTCAAGGAGCTGCTCGTAAGTCACTTCCTTACCGAGAGCTTCCAGAACAGTTAAGGCCTGGTCGCGCAGGCCTAGGGTGAGAGCAGTCATGGCCTGACTTTATTCCAGCCGTTCGCCTTCATGACAGCCTCGAACTGGATTTTGTAGGCCGACCAGGAAGAAGTCCCGTCGAACGGCGGCACTTTGAATCCACGTAGCGAAGGTGTTGTAGCTACCACGGAGCTGTAATTCCATCCCCAATTTTAGTTCGTCCAGCGTTTTCTTCGTCAGCCATCACGTTGTTAACCCGATTGTTCACTTGGTTGATTCGGGTTTCAGCTTCCGACAGGCGGTTGTCATGTTGAGCAACCCTATCCTTCACCTCCTTATCTCTTTCCCGAAGGTAGCGTGAAGGTCCTTCATGAGCATCTGCTCCTCCTGTCCCCGCTGCAGCTGCTTTTCCAACCGACGCGCCTGTTCCTCCTGTCCGCGCTGCAGCTGCTCTTCCAACTGCCGGGCCTGTTCCTCCTGTCGGCGGGCCTGTTCCTCCTGTCGGCGGGCCTGTTCCTCCTGTCGGCGAGCCTGCTCCTGCAGCATCATCATCAGAGCACCTAAGTCAGGTGCTGCAAATGCAGGAGCTGCTGACGGGCCGACCTCCGTGGTCGGCAGCTGGCCCTCCGACGCTTGCGATGTTGTACCACCAAATCGTCTCTGGTCCGTCTCCTGTTGGCGTTGACTGGTACGGATACCCTCCGTGTCATCTTTAGGTAAAATCGGCATGATTAAATCCCACTTCTGACACCAATTGTTACGAGCTTGAAGTTCGAGACAATTAAAAACTGCCGAGTGAATTACCAAAATTGACACTTTAATTACAGAACACTAATTACAACTAAAAACCACACTAATAACAAAATACAATTGTACTACAGATCACTTTAATTCGTAGTTGTATCGCTTCGAAGTATTCGCTTGTATCGCCAATTCAATACTGACTCGGTCGCGGTCTATAGCGGCCTTATATAGGGCCTCAGATAGTTTCCAGAACCTTCTACTGTAGAAGCATCTAGAATGTTCGAGTACATATCGGTCCCGAAATTTCTAGAAGGATCTTGACTCTCCTAGTTCTGCTACTCGATACTAGAGGGCGCTAGTGGTAACTAGTGTTGCCATGTATAAACCATTAATAGTGGCGCGCAACAATATTGTTATACTGCCATCTAGGTCATGAGATCTTAGTATTTTTCATATGTGAGGGTAATATGTAATATGGTCACTTTCTTATAACTCAAAAACTACAGCTTTGTTTGCATGGATGGCTCTGTGATACAATAGCTCTTCATAAGTCAACCAAATAATAAAGGGTCAAAAGGGCGCTGCTTTAGCGACGCCATTTTGACAGTTGACTTTATAGTATATATTTTAGTTGATTTTAGTATTGTGTAGTGAAGTTAATTTTTTTTAAGTAAATTTTTCGAATCGTTCCCAATTATTGCCAAAGCTTGTTTGCTATTTTTTCTTAATATATTAGTTATAGTATACGACTTAGTGTTTTTGTCTCTGTCCTCCTCCTAGTTTTAGTTTTATAGGGTGGCAAAGCTTAAGGTAAGCATATTACCCTTACGTACCTTAGTATAATTCGCGAGCGCTCAGAATTAGATGCGGCAAACTCGCATAATAACTCGCGAGACGATGTACGTATTATTTGACGTGAATTTTTGCTCCTGTTTTGTATATTTATTTTCTTTGTTATTTTTATAATTTTTGTCATTGTGTAGAGATAATTATGAGTAAAATTTCGAATTAAGAAAATTTATGGAAGAAAAGTTGGTTTATAAGTTTAGAAAATGTTTCAATAATATAATTACACATGTCAAACATAGTGTATTTTCGTAAACCTTAAGAGCAAATATGTGTGATCATACAAATAAATAAATGTTAAATATTAAGAATTTTAGAACTTCTTTGCTAACTCTACTTTGCTCTAAAACTGTCGACGTTATACAAGGTTTCATCTCATTCAGATCGCACGCGGATTATATACTTACAACATCAAGAGAGGAGAAGTTGATAAATTATGTTTTCTTTTCTATTGTAGCCCATTAATAATGATTTTGTAATTGATTTGTTTATCCTAACAGAACCAAATAGCGACACAGCAAGCCTTGTACATGAAGCAGCAAGCTGGTGGAGCAGACCTGTTCAAACAGACCCATGATCCACTTGTACATTTACAGAACAATTTTAGTGATATGAGCATTACAAAGGACTCTCAATCGGTAAAGTTATTAAAACTATCTTGTATTGATTCTCAGTAATTGTTTTGTTCATTTTGTTTTTCAAGGTTAAAAAGTTATTAAAGTACAAAAGTCAGAACATAGCACAAATTTATTAAATTGTAGCTGAAATTAGATTATACTTAGTGAAAATTCATTTTAAAATCTCACATAAATATTTTTTATAATGTAGGCCTATGGTGCAAGTGGAAATCAGCAATCGCGCCTTAACCAGTGGAAGTTGCCTTCACTTGACAAAGACGGCGAGGGTTCGGAGTTCAGCCGAGCGCCTGGTACAGCCAAGTCTACCACCAGCCCTCAGTTAAATCAACTTGGATTACAGCCTGATACGTAAGTGTTTTATTTATTATGTTATGTTTATTATATTTATTAGTAATTTTTCTTAACACATTTGTTTTACATTTGTCACCATTTCACGTTACATAACTATACATAACACAATTTTAAGAATAATAAAGCAAAAATAGTAATTTTTCTTTTGAATATTATTTTAAGGTTTACAATAGATATTACTTTTCAGTACATGGGGTGTTGGACGTAGTACGGAAGGTTGGGGTGATACTGGTGCTGATGTGGCTGACGGAAAAGATGCATGGGGCTCGCATCCTGCGCATCAACCTGTGTATGATCTTGTGCCTGAGTTTGAACCTGGCAAGCCGTGGAAGGTGCGCTGTTTTATAAAGTTTTATGATTTGATCCAATACTCATTAACTAATAAGTATAATAAAAGCTAGTGTTCTATATTAATCTATGTAAAACATAATTGCATACAATGAATAAGTTACATTAGATTGTAAAAAGCTTGTTTCTACAACTCCATGACTAAGCATAACTAATAAAAATAACAATTATAATACTTAACAGGGCAATCAAATGATGAAGAATGTAGAGGATGATCCAGCAATGACACCTGGCTCGGTAGTCCGCTCCCCACTTTCTTTAGCTACGATTAAAGACACTGACATGTTAGGAGGAAAGACTTCGCCTCCAGGGAGCGAACGCTCTCTTTCTTCTTCGACTTGGAGCTACGCTCCGCCCGTTAGCAGCTCGGGGGTTGTGGGGGCGGCGGCAGGCTTGAAAGCGGACGCCTGGGGGGCGAAGCCTCGACCCGCGCCTCCTGGACTGAATAAAGCCTGGCCCCAGCATCATGTTAACCAGAGAGCACTGCCTTCCTGGCAGGCCTCTACTTGGCTACTTTTGAAGAATCTTACTGCACAGGTTAGTTGAGTTACTGAGAATGCATTTTTTTTCTGAATGGAAATCATGCACAAGAAATAAATAAGTGATCTTTCGTAGTATATTTTTGCTACAACTTCAATTGAAATTGTCATGTTATACTTCAACCATAAATATTGTTTACCAACTGTATATTGGTTTGGTTTTATAATTTTGTGTCAACTGTTAGTATTTTTTATTGTGTAAATTATAATTATTATTATTCTGTAAATTATAATTGTCTGTGATGTATTTTTTTAATTTGTATTCAAAAGAGAACTTGGGGTCGGTTTTATACACCTATATTGCTTTAATAAAAGATTTCCAGATAGCTTATTGTTTTAATTTTATATTTCTGAATCTTATTAAATAATGTATAAGCTCATTTTTCTATTTCTTATAATGCAGATTGATGGATCGACACTAAAGACACTGTGCGTTCAGCATGGACCATTGCAAAATTTCCACCTGTACTTGAACCAGGGGCTTGCTCTTGCACGGTACTCTACTCGTGAGGAGGCTGCTAAGGTATGTGGTTCAGAATGGTTTTACCCTTTTTTACAGGCAATAAATCTTATTGTCGATATATCTTTTGAGCATTCTGTAACATAAATCCTATTCAGAAAATTAAGAAAAAAGTATTAATTTATTCCTAGCAATATGTACCATATATGTGATCATTATCATATTTGGCATGGTATAAAGAAACCAAAGATGACCACTTGTAGTTCAACATCTTTTAATTGGTTTCTCTTTTTGCCTTATTTGAAAATGAAATTATAAAAGTGAGACAAGTATATTGTCTCAATTTATGTAGAATTCTAGGTTCCCTCTATACGTCAGGGCTCGGAACCGGTTTAAAAAGAGCGGTTAATTTCGATTAATTACCGGTAAATATATCGCTAAATTACCGGTTAAACAAGTAATCGGTTATTAAGTAACCTAAACGGTAAAGGTTACCGGTTACTTACGGTTTTGACACCCAAATTAACCGGTTAATTCCGTAAAACGTAAAAGTAATTATGGGATTTGTAGATTCACGTCGTGAGGTGCTTATGCCGTGTCGCCGCATGCGGGCATACTTATGGTCAGTGCTGCCTTTAAGCGACACGTTCTTTCACTCGCGATCAGAGAGTCTAGTGGTGTTTATTCGTTAAGACTGGACTTGTCTGATACGAAGAAAATAATTTATTTTTGTGTGTCGGTTGTTTATTTATGATGTTTTATTTATGATGGGGAGAAAAAAAGTAAATGGAATTTGTTCCATGTTTACGTTTTAACAGTGGTAGAGTCACGCGGCAGCTTTTGATGTCGCACGGATGGGCCGGCCCGAACCAAGATGATACCACGACCTCGCAGAATACCATGAATGGTAGCGGAATCAAACAAAAACTACCCTAGGAGGGTACCAACACCCCTGGTGACGGAGAATCCCTCGCTGAGCATCCACGCCCAAGCTACCCTACTCTTCCTGAGCGTGGGTGCTTAGGCTGCCCCGCGTATACGGGGTGGTGGGGGGGGGGAACGAAGCCGACCTTTCTCTTTTTAACCTTTAAGCGACACTTAAGACTCAGGTGTCCTTAAGTGTCGCTTAAAGGCTGATACTTCATATCTCTCATAGACCTACCCACTCCTTTGGATCCCGGGCTGGAGAGTTTGCGTATGCGTCAGAGAAGAAATTTGTTTTCAACTCCTCGGCAGTCTTGAAGGTACGGACCTGTCCATCCTATGGCTGCGCGTAGACAGCGACGACCATCCCCGTGTCTACGGGTGCCTCTATAGGTCCCATAGCGGTAATGCCGAAACAGACCGACTCATTGAACACGTCCAAATGGCTACAGATTCTTTGCTACAGCAGAGATCGTTATCCTTGGCGATTTTAACGTCCACCACGTCGAATGGCTCGGTTCACGTTTAACCGATCATGCGGGGAGATCTGTTTATGACTTTGCCTTGGCATATGGTTTTACACAGCTGATTACTTCGCCTACTCGGATTCCAGATGTGGAGAATTATGCACCTTCCCTGTTGGACCTTCTGCTGACCTCTCATCCGGACGGATATCAGGTTTCTGAAGACGCCTAGACGCCTCTTGACTCCTAGGACCATTGTCTTGTCCGAAGTGTGGTGCCACTCATGCTCCCCTTGCAGTTGCGTTCTGCAGACTGCCGCCGTGTTTGGCATTACAGGTCGGCGGATTGGGACGGAATGCGGTCTTTCTTTGCATCCTACCGTTGGGTGCGGGTTTGCTTCTCGCTGGACACTCCCAGGGTTGTTGCTGATTCTGTTGCTGATGTGGTACATCGGCAGAATTGGCGAGAAGCTAGTTCGCCTTTCTTCGGGAACCCGTGCATTCTGGTCTCTCGCCAAGGCTGTCTAACGGAACTTCTGTCAGCCATCTCTTCCATCTCAACACAGAGAGGACGACTCACTGGCTCATGCCGCAAAGGAGAAAGCCGAGCGGTTAGGCTCTCTCTTTGCGTCCAACTCGATTCTCCATGACGTGGGGAACACACCGCCGACCATCCCGCGGTATGAGTGCTCCATGCCGGATGTGCGCTTCTCACAGCGCTCGGTTCGCAAAGCACTCCTTACCCTGGACGTCAGCAAGTCGAGTGGTCCTGACGGAGTCCCTCCCATTGTGCTGAAGACGTGTGCTCCGGAGTTAGCACCGGTTTTAACGCGTCTTTTCCGGTACTTCTACTCCCAAAGCGTAGTCCCGAATTCATGGAAGACAGCTTTGGTCCACCCGATCCCTAAAAAAGGCGACCGCTCCTCCTTCTTCTCAAAAATAATGGAATCTATTGTAAACGGTTTTTGTCGGGGTCGATCAGCTGGTGATCTTCTGGTCTACCTAACTCATAGATGGGTGTTGGTAGTAGAGTCTAAAGGGAAGGCATTGGCCGTTAGTTTGGACATAGCGAAGGCCTTCGATCGGTTCTGGCACAAAGCGCTTCTTTCGAAGCTCTATTCCTATGGGCTTCCCGAGAAATTGTGCAATTGGATCAACAGTTTCCTTGCTGATCGGAGCATCAAGGTTGTAGTAGACGGTGCATGCTCTGATTATAAGCCTATTAAGGCTGATGTTCCACAAGGCTGCGTGCTATCATCAATGCTATTTCTTCTGCATATAAATGATATGTCGCAAACTGGTAACTTTCATTGCTATGTGGACGACAGCACTGATGATGCTTTATATGTCAATATTTCTCGGGAAAACGTCGCCGAGTATCAGAACAAACTTATGTCTGAAGTCGAGTCTGCGCGTTTATCGCTAAAAAGAACCCCTTTGTTGTACCTTCACAGTTTCAAGGCACTCCCTTGCTCCCTTAGCTAGCATCGGAATCGTCGGCGTCGACATATGGGACAAGGGAAGGCAAATTGGCCTCTAAAAAGCTTGACGTGCTCAGCAGAGCGGGGCAGTATTTCATGTCGGCACATCGCTTGCAACTTTACAAAGTGCAAATTCGGCTTCACATGGAATACTGTTCATCTCTAGGCCGGGGCACCCCAGTGCCAGCTCCTTCCATTTGACCGCATCCAGCGTAGAGCGGTTCGAATCGTTGACGTCCGAGTTCTTTCTGATCGGCTCGATTCACTGGCACTGCGTAGGGATGTTGCATCCCTTCGCATTTTCTATCACATGTACCACAGGGAGTACTCTGAGGTTCAGATAATTCCAGCCGCCATATTTCACGAACGCACATCACGTCAAAATTCACAATACCATCCTTTCCATCTGGATGCTTGACGGTCCACCACTCTGCGTTTTACTAGGAGTTTTCTTCCTTTTTTTATAGGATAGGGTGACAAACAAGCACACAGTCCACCTGATGGTAAGTGGTTGCTGTGGCCCTTAGACATCTACACATATCCTCGTTTGCGAATCAAAATGCAGATGCGTTGTCACCCGTGAGGACTAAGATGGAATGCCTCTCTTCCAGTAAAAAGGGTCTCCGGTTCTCTAAACTCACCATACGAAACAGTAACAGCAGTATTAAGCTGCTATTTTACGCTAATATTCTGTGAGAGCGTGGTCCTTCCCCGGTCGAGCCGGCCCATTCGTGCTACAGCTATACTACAGCTATACTACTAATATAGCTGCAGCATGGCTCTACCACGTATAAAACTAATAATTCCTTAAATAATTCCTTGTTCAACTTCTCTGTGGAATTGTTTACCACCGGCGAGTTTTCCGGACCGATACGACTTAGGGACCTTCAAGAAAAGAGCTTACTCCTTTCTAAAAGGCCGGCAACGCATCCAACTTTCATAATATGTATTTAGTAAAAATCTGTTATTTTGACATTACAAACAGATACTTCAATTTCATTTATTTAAATAGATTTAATTCCATATTCGTAAATTATGAAAGGTTGTAAAAAATTCCAAAGCGATCACTATATTATTTTGATCTTGAGGCGTGAGAAAACTAGGTTTCACTTTTAATCATTCTCTTTTATAATTCAATACAAGATCGTAAATATCAATGTGATTTATACTGTTGAGTATCTAGTTAATTGGGAGTTATTAATAATTACTGTTAGTAAATGACAGGAATTTTCAGTATATGTATTTGGTGACAGTCGACAGCAAAATAGCGCCGATTTTAATCATAATGATTTGTTAGATTCAAATTATTATCTTTCTTTATTAACTTCTGTATCAGTAAAGTCAATTTCTTCTATGTGATTACCTTGTACTCTATTTAAAAGAAACTAATATTTTTAGTAGCATCTTGTACTTATACAACATGGTAAGATATGCTTCATTTCCTCATTAATGAGATGTGAAAAATAGTAATTTCTTTTATTCTGTTCGACTTTTGAATTCTCTGAACATGACAAATAATTTTTTTGTCGTGTAAAGACACGACTTCTAATTAAACTTTATTTACCTCAGAAGTGGTAATTATTAGTTTTTGCAAAGACCGAGATAGAGGTTGGTTCTAATCACGAGCTTCTAAATCTAAAAAAACTGGTGATCTGCCTCACTTCAGTCCTAAAACAACAAATACTATAACATATAATTTCATCAACTTTAAAAAAATCATGTTTTCTGTTAAGAAAGTTCATCATTTATTGCGATATATTACTAAAACTAAAGGCATTGAATTAAAAATGCAAAGCGTAATTTTAGTAGAAAACTTTCAATATAATTAAAGTCAATATAAATATATAAGGTGAAATTAAACATGATATCGAAACTTAATTTTAAAGTGGAGATAACGCATAATTAATTGAAACAGAACTTACCTTTGTTATTTATAATACGGTCATTGCTGAAAGATGAAAAAATATGAGGGATGTCGTTTTAGGGAAGTCGCGTGGATGCAATGAATATATCGTACGTGCATCTAAAAACTTCGTGAATTAGACAGAGCACAGCCGTACAAAGTTGGATACAAGCGGGGTAAGGGAGAGGGCGGGGACATTACAAAGCTTGGTTTTAACCGGTTAATTGTTGCTACCTTAACCTAAACTTGTGAAAAACCGGTATTACGCAAAAACCGGTTTTGGGGTCAATGTCCGAAACCGGTTTAGAATTTGAACCGGTTTCCGAGCGCTGCTATACGTACATGTAATTACTCTAAGGTAAAGTAATTTGAGAAAAAGAAGAAATTATTTTATCTATATCTATGAATTTGAAGATTGATATTGGAAATTCTATCAATAATTATTTTGCCATTGATCTTTATGTAAATATCACTTCAATCTGTCAAGTTGTTCAGAACTTACTAGACTCACTAACGAAAATCTCCATGTGGTAAGTGTCTATAAAAGTCATCCAAAGCTGTGAATTGTGCTTGACCAAACTTTTTTCTCGTGCAGGCGCAGATGGCTCTAAACAACTGCGTGCTGAGCAACACGACGATATTCGCGGAGTCGCCTGCCGAGTCGGAGGTGCAAATGATTCTGCAGCACTTGGGCTCGGGCGGTGGAGGTGCTTGGCGTGGAGGCGGCGGCGGCAAGGACAGCTGGGGCTTCCCCGGACTGTGGCCTGACCAACATGAGCAACGCGCTACGCCCTCTTCCCTTAACTCCTTCCTGCCACCAGACCTGCTCGGAGGGGAATCTATATAAGTGCCCCAGAGCCCTGCAAGGAAACAATCCAGGCTGATATTAACATGCATCAGTTCTCCAGCTACTGACAGCCTGTGAGAGTAACCTGCTTGGTTCAGGCATGATGCAAGCGTTGCTAGGATGCCAAGTGAATAATTGTGACAAAACTTGTGATGTCAGTTATTACAATATAAATAATTTGATAGCTTTGCGCTATCATTTGGGGTAATCATGTACAAAGTAATTATATTCAAGAAGTGTGTTCATGGTATTGCGGGCATATTGATTTATACGTCTATTTTTGTGCGTGTTAACTTTGATTGTGTAGTGAAATTTTTGTTACATATTTGTTAATAATGCCTCTTTCCCAGTTCCACTTGTTACACTTTAATTAATTTTTGAGCATCCAACCAGCGCATGTGTCCTACCATTGCGAACCAAAGGGTGTCTAGTTCTAATTACGCTTCGCCGTCCCCCGTACGGGGACGGACTAATTTTATTCGCCTAGTCAGATCGTGTCGGACGCGTCGAGTCGCGAGTGAACGCGATGCGACGCGGTCGCTTATAGCCAACTGTCCACAATTCTATTATCTACTGTGTCGTAAGTGTTCATGTAGATTATTTAGTGTACATAAGAATTATACATATACAATGGCAGACATATAATGTATCGGCGGTTATTGTACCTATATGAAGTATATAGTAGGTTTATGTCGGGACGGGCGCTGGTATGGGTTAGACTCAGGCCAGTCGCTTGTCTGACGCTCGCTGTTCGTTGTCGTTGTGTCGCGAGTGTTCGCATTCGGGTTCGGGTTCGTGTTCGCGGTCACGATCAAAATTACAATTACGTTCGAAATCGTGGTCACGCTCGCTATCATGATTCCGTTCGTAATTATAGCAAAGGTCGCCTTTAATTTTGTTTGTGCCTGGGATCAGTCACAGTTACTTTTGTTATCTTTGTCATACCTCGCTATAATGGTTGTTTCTTTGAGGCCAAATCCGAATTTGGTCAAATTCACAACCATTGGTGGAAGGACTCTTTTTGTGACTAAGAGTCCTTTTGTGTTGGTTATCAGCGTCTTACTTATGTCTAAAGTCAGTTAGATGTAACTTCCGTCTTTCGGTTCATAATATATTTACCGGCTCTATTCCATCTTAGTCCTTAGAGTTGACAATGCACCTGTGGCTTTTCTTTCATTGAATTTCAAAAGCAAAGGTCAAGTAGTGTTGGGTAAATTTTCGAAAAATTTAAAATAATTTTTAAAAAAAATATCGAAATGAATATTTTTTCATATATTTTTGGGGAACTACTTTGAAAATTTTAAAGGACTTAAATTTTTTTTTGAGAAATTATCTAACATTTTAGTTGCAAGTGACCATCTTAATGTAATAAAACCTTTTTCTAGTATCTGTGACAGTCACACACGCAAACATGATTATGGTCGTGAGGCAACGTCCCGCAATCGTTTGGTTCGCAATTGTCGCGTTCGTTCTTGCGTTCGTGATCGCGCCCGCGTTCGCGGCACGCTCCTGTAATTACCAAATAATGTAAGGTATCGGACATAGAGTAGTTTCGTCGCGGGCTACCTCAGTCACTCGTCCCGTGGCCTTCCTTATTTTAGTGTGTATTTATTTTTGTTGCGCTCGAGGGCTGTTGCTGTTTCGCCCGTCGAGCTGTTGCGTTCCGAGTTTCTTTCGTGTTTATTTTTTTAATTATTATTATTTCTAGTTTTGTGCATACTGAGTGTATTTTAATTATTTATTATTCTGTTTTAAATTCTCAATCGCGATGAGCCTTCGTTTTCCATTAGTGATATTTTATCCAGCAATAAACGTGTAAGTGCATTTCGCGCGACTTAACTTTTTTTTTTTAAATTAGTAAGTAATTTTTACGTGTTTAACAAAAATTTTGATAATGATGAGATTCGAAGTGCATTCTTGTAGAGGTAAAAATTCCTTTAAGCCGCATAGTCTGAAATGGAAAAGAGCGTGGGACGGAGCGAGCGGCGCCACCTGGCGGCCGCGGCCCGCACCGCAGACCGCTCACCGCAATCGCAATCGCAATCGCAAACGCAATCCAGTATCCTGTGATGTATAGTATCTTGCCTAATATAAGGATAATCTATTTTGTTGGAGGTACGGTGGTAGCGAGGCGGTCGGCCTCCGCCGACGCTGTTTCCCCAAATTTTTTCCAGTATTTGTGATTCAAGTGCCACTTTATGTTTAATATATGAAACGATTATCTAGATTATACGATTAATGTAAGGGTAACCTAATATATTAAATTAAAAATTGTTTTATCATTTTATATTACATACATTTGTGAGAAGTGTTATAAAAGTACTATAATTGACAGTAATTTAAAATATTACACTTTTGTGTATAGGTAAGGATAAAGTTCTAACTTAAATTTAGCCATATCAATATCTATTTAATAAAAAAAGATTTGTGGTATTTTCTATAGGCTCAATTTGAACGTTATTCAAAGTGACATATGCTTTAGATATTCTGTTAATAATATACTTGTAGTCGTAGGTCTCCCGGTATTACATCATTGTAGATATAAGTTTACACTTAAATCCTATCGTAGGTTTCGATAAGCATACTATTGATATTTTAACGGCAACAATTCGCACGTGTAAATGTTCGTTATTATAAAGTTTATTTACATTTTTTATTTACTTTTTTAATTTATTAATGGTGTGCCACAGAGATACTCTGCCAAAATATATCATTACCAATATTTAACGGGATTAGCAAAGAAAGAGGCGAGTTGAAAGTCGCGGTATGTTTGAAAATGCCACGGTACGTTATACGTGCGCTGCGATACGTGGCGATATCCGGCAGTAGCTGCCCCCTCGCCTGCTCCCCTGACGAGAGACTCCGGGCGACCGCGCCCCCGTCTTCGACGGACCCACCACGCTTTACGATCATACAAAGCGAATGACTAATGTACAGTGTATCTATTGTATTTCGAGTATCTTCCAGTGATCTTACGATTTGAACATAACGTTTTTAGTGTTAAGTTTAGGCGTTTAAGTAATCGCTGTACCTTGCCGGGCGAACGCTCGGGAACTCTTCACAAATTAATGAAATAGGTTAGGTGAGAGCGCGTTGTTGAAAGTATAGTGCGTTTGAACTCTTCGATCGCTTCGAACTTGTGGTAGTTATAGTGTTAAATGTTTCGCTGTATGATGTGTTCATTTAGAAACAATGTCAGCATTTCTTCGCTTTTACCTTTTCACCGCCTAGTGGGACCGATGATCGATGTTAAAATGCCTCTATTTTCATTTGCGTGTACTCTATTGTTTTTGAGGGTATAAAATGTATTTACGTTTTTATACTACGATACAATAGACTCGTCGAGATCTACTGTGTTCGCTGTATGGCGAAATATTTCTACTGTATTGAAATAGACTGTACGAAATAAACTATGTTAATGGCAGGGTTTATGCAATAGGAACACAAAAATTTAGTTTCATTATTAGGGGCCATAATGACCTTGTCATCGTGACGTTAATGTTAGGTGCCAAAGAGTGAGTATCAAAGATATAAAAAGGTATCCGGAACAATATTATAGCATCTCTACGTATTATACATATCTTCCAAATTAATTTTCAAATTAGTTTGTGGTACGGGTTATTGATCTGATGTTCCTAAATCATTCGTGTTACTTTATGCAACAATAGCGCACGCAGTTTTAAACATCCAAAGTCAATTCTATTGTTGTCGAGCTCAATTTGAAGAAAGGGTGTTTAATTTGATAGTATATAGTAAAAAAGATATTATTTTTATCTCATGTTATTCTGTCCGAACTAAAATTCAAGAATGCCTTAACTGGCAACACTTTTGGGTCTAGTGAATTTATTACAGCAATAAAGATCATAATTTTATAAAAATTTTCCATTTTAAATTTTACTAACTGAAAAAAGTATAATGATCCAGTGCCCTTTAGAATATGTTGTCCATAGAGTAAAGACGATGTAAGTCATGCCTTGAAATTTTTAGTCAGTTTAAACTAAACAGTACTTAATGAAGTATATTAATTATAAAATGAGACGTAATGTAAGCGTTGTGGTGTAGTGGTGTTAGGTATTCGATAGGAGTCGCGAGTCGGGTCGCACGCAGTGCCGAGATACGTCCGCAGACGGACGCATGTACGCACGTTCATACGGACACGGACGTAAGGCAAGGTTGTGAGAAGAGGCGATCGCGCCGCGTTTAACTGAATCTCCTCGCGGTTCAATGACTGCTTCATTATTTCCTGTACACAATTGCGCCACGTGCAATTTAGTCTGTGTTATTTTATTATGTTGTTGTATATTTATATCTTACTACTATACGTGTAATATGTATATACTGTGAAATTATATTCTTAAAGGATTTTAATACGCTTCATGCTTTCACTTCTAACAATTTTTCGTGACTTGTTTCTGTTATTTAGAATAAATTTACGTACCTAAAAGTAATTATAATAATTATCGTAGAATTTAAACGTAAGAAAGTAATAATAATAATAAAAAAAAATAAAAAATAAAAAAAAATGAAAAAAATAAAAGCAATTAAAATAAACCAATGATTGTGCCTCAATGAACTGTGGTACGTTACCGTAACCGATGGCAGGTGTAATCGTTTCCTTTAAAAACTTATAATAATGAATTTATCGCTGGCATCGGTCGTGACAATATTAGGCTGCGAGCAGCGGGGCCCGCGTCCTACGCCTTGTGTAATCATAAATGAGCTTAGCTGTTTTACTTTTTATCATAAGTGTTATGTCATCAATCAACATTTTATATATACATACCTATGTGTAAATATTTTTATCTATTTATTTTGGCTTTTCATGAAGTTTACCCGAATTATTCGCTAAGTTGCTTCTTTAAAGTCGTATCTTTGTTATCTCCAGTTGCTATTACGATTCCATAACACTTTGTATGCCAAAGTCGATGTCTCATTGCCATTTTTTAACGACCACTATGTTCTTAGTTAATCTGTGTGGATATCTGACATCACAACAAACTATTGATCGTACAAATGGGAGCCATTTATTTTATACAGCCGCCGCCGAGGTTGTTGTTCCATCCAAGCTGCTCTGGTATTATATTAGCTCAAGTACTCACGTAGTAGTTTGCTCATAATATTGTTGTTTATTTATATTTTTATTAACTTAATTTAAAAGAAATTTAAACTCCTCAATGTGGAGTGAAATTCTAAAATTATGTTCTCAAATATCGAATGTTTTAGCTTTTAATGTTTTTAAAATTGAATGGACCATTTTTATCTGAGAGTATAGCATCGTTTGCACAACCGTAAAACCGCCTATAATAATTTCGTTTCTCGCCAATAATAATTTCTGTCGTTTATTTGCATGTATACTGTGACAATTTTTAGTACGTTTAAATCAGTACGTCGCAATATCTCATTTTAAAATTTACTCTCAAACATGTTTTCCTCTAGCAATGAAAGCATTGCGTGACGAAAAGGGCTTTACCATATTTCTATTATCAATGTGTTTCATTTATCACCAGTGAGCCTAACCCCGTGGTACAACTTCGCGTAGGGACCAAAGTACGAACCCGGTTTACTTTACAACCAAAAAAAAAACGTCCATTTACTTTCATTATACTCTATGCATGCTAAAAGACATTCTCATTATTTTCCATTCGTATTTGATCGTAACGCGGTGACGTCGAAACGTCGTCGTTTAGTGATAGTGTACAATACTGAAGGGCCTTTTTAATTTGATAAGGTATAACGTTTTGCTTGTTGTCTTTGTTTATATATATTTTTGTACGTTGACGTTGACGTCCTAACAATAGAAGAACATAAGGTGATATCTACAAAGAAACTAGTCTTCCTTATTTATGAGGGATCGCGGATGAAATGGCGGAATGCGCGACGCGGCGTCGGCACGAGAGGCAATCATTCCTCTAGTCTAGTTACGTGGTGCGGTTAAGAGAATACCAAATATAAAATAACGAAGGCTTTGATGTTAGTATGTAGGCGGTAACCATAGATTCGGCCCGAGCAGCTTGGACCCTATGAAACTTAACAAGGGAATGGTTGGGTAGTATTATTATAATGCATTTATTTCTCTTTTTGTCATAGTCACTCAAAAATATATTTAATTAATTGAGCTAATGCCTAAAATTGGAATATCAGAGTTTATTTAGGATGTTTCATATTTTACATTTTTAGTGTTTAAATAATATCTAAAATTTATCTTAATTATAGTGAATGGATTTTTGTATTATTGGTATATAGCTGTAAGTCAAAGGGTGTTCTTGATAAACACTAACAATTGATTAATACAAAATAATAAAAAAATGTACTGAGTGACTTTACGTGTAAACAGAGAGGGCCATTGATTAAAAATGTTGAACTAAGCTAAATTCTCTATGTGGTAATTTAAAAAATGTGATTGCTGAGAATATTTTTAACTGCTATATGTATAGATTTATAGATCAGTAAGCGAAAATGTACCCGTAGTTCACTGAGCAGTACATAGTAACCGGTACGTACGTGTGACCAAATGGAAGCCATTGTTTTACAACTGTGGGCTCTATAGTGTTGACGCTTGACAATTGTGACAGCTAGTGCCTTACAGCGTGATTGTTGCATTTGTAGGCTTCGGCCCGCAGCGTCAAGCCCTCCACCAATGGCATCTCATTATTGAGCCTATTTCTAACGTATATTTATAACCATATTTGCATTTGATATTCTTGCTGACGAGTATTTATGGCGTTTTTTTGTATCTAATATATGTGTATTAGTAGCGGCACGAAAGTCAAGCGGTGACCGTTATTGCGCATAAGTCGCGCTGATTGGCTCGTGCGTACGTAGCTGATTGGCACGAAGAGATATATTCGTGTAATTCAATTTGTGCGCGTCCCCTCTACGTTTCGTTCAGCGCTAGACTTACGTGCCGCGACTTGTATCAAGGCGAACCCCCCCTCCCCCCACCAACGGAATTGCAGTTAATTGATGCAGTAGACTCCGGTACTGCTTGCTAACTACACAAGACACTGCTTCTCTAGTCTGTCTCGCATTCGAACATCGCTTTAAACGAGCTTTTGTTATCGAGCATAATTTTATTAAATCATCATATCCTAATAAGAAACTAGTTATTATTTGTATTATTCTTTTCATTAGATCTCTGTTGTACCTGTGTGAAGTTGTTTATATTCATTGTTCATTTGTACTGTAAGTAAGGTGAACTGGTCTCGACGTCTCCGCACTTTATATACGTAATTGCATAACTCCAACGACCAAATCTGTGTAGTTTTCCCACAAAAACAAAAACCTCTCGATATATTATGTCAATGTTGGCAAATGTTCAATACTCTGCGGTCTTAAATTAGTCACATTTGTACCTTGATCGTACTTGTACATGAATATTTGAACCTTATATAAGTGAAGGAACGACTAATCCAATTCTGAAAATATACTTAATTTAAATTTTGACAGACTGATAGCTGTGATTAAGAAAATATTTTTAATATTATCCAGTGAGCCGGATGAGAATATTTATTTTTATTAGAGGTTTCCTACTGCCATCGACCACGTATTTATGTGACGAGACAAAAATTGCTTCTCATATTTTTTTACTTTAGTATTTTATGGAAGAGCGTCAAGCCATTGTGCGGATGCCGTCAACGGGTGTTGTACAAACGCGAACAAGTTTAAAAAGAACCCACCACGTTTAGATATACGCTGGAGCGTCTCCCACTTAGTCGAAACCCGAAAGCTTCCCATGTGACATGACATCACTATTTGCTGTACGCACAGAGACTGAAAATCATTGAATACCACCGATGTCATCTGAAATTTATTTTGTTAAAATGTAATTGTTTGATTAACGTTGCATATCGGACTAACATTTCTATTTCGAATGATTTCGTTATATTCATATCCGTAATTTCCATAATATTCGTTAGGTTTTGATATTTTTAAAATCTTAAGTTAATAAAACAAATTGAACTTAATTGATTGCCTATATTATGTGTAATGAGTGATATCTCTCTAAAGTAATGTACGATTGGCGTTATTTTATAATAAAGTATATTTTTCGGTACCACCTTTGTGTTAAAGTACAATGTAGTTATATAAAAAGCGTGTCTCAGTGGAATAATAATTCTTAGTAACAATATCAGAATAAAGCTAATCAATAAGTTAGTGTAAGATTTAAGCTGTCTCGTCTCATATTACAAAACAATAATGTAACTCCTTGATATTCGTATTGGACGCGTATTGAACTAGGCAAATGCTAAATTTTTCATAATTAATCAATAAGCTAATTAAAAGAATTTTTTCTGTGCAAACCTCTGTGATGGGAAAATATAATTCTAAAGATCTAGTATTAATTGTTAATGTAACAGGTACAATTAATTGTGGCCAGTGCGCTAGAAAGACAACTATTTCTTAATTTGTAGTTTTTTCGAATCTCTCGAACGCACTGGAAGGGTCTCATACACCTTGCAGATAGTCGTACTTGTTATATTGCGCTTTTAAAAAGTTGAACTTTTCAGTCTTTTCGCGCAAAGGGTTGTGTATTAATTTTATGTAGTACAAATGTGTTCGCAATTTGATTGCTGCTGTAGTGTTCCTTATGTTCTTGTGTAAAATTTTCGGCATTTATTTGAAACTCGTGTATTCTCAGTATATGAAAAAAAGTTTAAGTAATTATAAATCGTCGTCAGTATATGCGTGCGTAGGTAATTCTGCGCATGCACACGCCTTATTAATTTATATGTAAGTTGTATCAAACTGCTCGAGTACGTATCTTCCGAGATTGATGGTGAATCAACCTTAGCCTCGCGTACCAAATAAGAGACGCAAGTGCTGAACCCGGCGCTTTCCGTCGGAGTGCTGTCGGCAGTATCACGTTCTTTATATCTATATTACCTCATTGAGTAACCTCACATATAATCAGACTATTATATTGACTTTCCGTACTTATATCAAACGCACAGCACTGTTATTTGGTACACCCACCCTTATAAAATCCTCTTTAAGTTATTTTAAGGTTTATCATGAATTATATCAGCGTATCATATAGTTGACATATTTTATTGTTATTTTTCTGAAACTACCTAAAAGCAATGTATTTTACAAACAAAGCAGGAGAACAATAATTATTATGTAAGTGTAACAGTTAGTGAATTTAAGTGTGCTATTTTCCATTCCAGAACTCAACGATATCATTGTTCTTGTAATACTTATGTTCGGGTTTTAAAAAGATGTTATTATTGTATAATTAAACTAAACCTTATGTGATTGAAATGCAATGTTTAGAAGTATTTTATTCTTTATTTTTTACCATTAATAATAGTTAGTAGAGATCTATTTGAGAGTCTAATGTATCAATTATTTGTAAAGTTGGCTGTAACTAATTAGAAGTTACAATAAGTAGACATATTTTAATATAAAATATTTGGAGCAAATTTTATCTAGATGACAAATAGTTGTTTTGATCATTATGTGAAGTGTTGTATGGTATCGTATCATATTGAATATCGTTAGCGCAATGTACGCACAACGGTGAGGCGGGTCGGGTGGCGCTGCCTGTGCGCTCGGTGTGCGCTCGGTGTGCGCCTGCGTGCTCGCGGACGCACGTGCGTTGCACGCATGTGTGTACGGATGCACACTCGTGCATGCGTGCTTGCGCATACAAGCGCGTATAACTGCCTTTTTCGCACGTATACGCGCGTGTATGCGAGCACATCCATGCCGCGCTCTATCGCTCCTCGACCTGTAGACCCTTGACTCTCACTGCACAGCACTGCTAGGCTAATTCAGTTATCGCGTAAGGATATTTTTCTTACATTTCATAAGAGTAATGTATAGTATAGGCAATAAATAACGTTTAACAAAAAGTCCCTATGTAATCGAACTGACGACAGAAACGTGTGTTATATTTGTGGCCTCTTTATAAATAAGATCTAAGTTACATGTTAAAGAAAATTAATTTTGCTATGCACAGAAATGATACTCAATTAATTGCCAAAAAGTTATATGTATATTCATAGTTCAACAATATTTTCTTTTGGGCGTATTTACTTTGAATTTATGCAAAACTTAGATTATGAGTAAGTAGGTTGTAGACTATATGTAGAGTGGATGCATATATAATATATCTATATATTTAAAGTAAGGTGAATTTGAGATGTATCAATTCTTGTATCGTTCATAAGTTTAGATAATAAATGGGTTTAGCCATACTTCGGCTGGTTTGATATGTATGTTATCTGATTAATTGTAAAAAAATAAAAAAATATTAAAAAATGCGTTTTTTATTTTGAGCCTATCCAAATATCCTTCCTTCCTTTGAATCATATCAGATTAAATTTATCTTGATTTGAAACGATTGATAATAATTTGTAAGACGATACGTATTAAAGATTCAATAATTAATAAAATTAAATTCGAACTCAAATATACCACTGCAAGACACCTACTGTAAGCTCGTTCTGCGTAGGTAGGACCAAAAGTTAATATTCATAAGCTGAAGGTAGCCAAAAGTTAATATTCAAAGCTATTGGTAGGTAATTTTTTTTAAGAGCCGTTTTACAGTAAATTAATTGCATGAAAACCCATTTTTTATAACAAAATACCAGTCCCAACTATGAACCGTTTAATTTTTTTCTTTTTAAGTTATCCTAATTTGCTGAATGAATAGCTTGTAAATTTGTAATATAATCTTTTTACATGCACCTCGTATGTAATAAAACGAATCGTTACGGATAACGAAAGGTTTCTTGAATAAAGAAATCGGGCATAAGACAGGGAGGTCAAGCACATAGGTCCCCCGTGTAACCAGTGCCTGATTTAGAGTTCTGACAGGCGACAGCCCTAGGCTAACTATAAACACTTGAGTAAAGACGTTTCTTTACTCATGTGCTATAAATATGCGCCCACCCACTGGCCTATTCTATCTGTGCCTGCCCAGGCCACGAATATATTTATTAGATTTTTATATTTTACTAGCTTGCCACCCAGCGGTTTCGCCCACATTAATTCAAATTTTCATAATAGTAGGTGTCGACCATCGCCCACGCCTGCGTTGCCGGCCTTCTAAAAGGAGTAAGCTCGTTTCTTGAAGGTCTAAGTCGTATCGGTCCGGAAAAATCGCCGGTGGTAGATGATTGCACAAAGAAGTCTAGCAAAGAAGAAAACTAGTAAACCGTATAGTAATGGTGGACCGCCAAGTATCCAGATAGTGTAGATGGTACCGTGAGTTTTGTCCCGATGCGCTTTGGTGGAATTTGACAGCTGGAATTAATGGAATAAAACTATTTTTACGGATTTTATAGCGTTTACTTTAAAAGTAAAAAGGTAACTTACAGCCTATATACCGTACCACTGCTGGGCAAGGAAGTGTCCGCCGCGCTGCCCCAATGCGTGTTGGCGGACTTCACGTTTTCGAAATATTTTTTTTTAATTTCTGAGACATGCAGGTTTCTTTTCTTTATTATTCTTTTAATCTTTCTTTTCTTTTAAAAACGAGACCCCCACACTAGGATTTCCTCCAGTAATCGTGGAGGCAGTTTATAAACACAAATTGCACAAGGACAAACATCCAGACCCGGAACAATTATTTGTAGGACATACTAAATTTTGTTCCGTGCGGGATTCGAACCCGCGGCCTCAGCGCAACAACTCATTGCTAAGTCACTGCGCCACGGAGCCGTTTCCTCACGATGTTTACAATTTCATTGGTGTCGGCGGGGATCGAACGCGGGTTGCTCGCGTACTGTGAAATTTACAGCGAGCGCTTAGCCCCTGAGCTACCACGGCGCGCTGCGTTTACGGTTACGGTTTACGTTTCGGGTGCTTTATAGCACCCATCCAGGTCACGGGAGGGGGCGGGGGGAGGGAAGGATTGAGATGTTTGACGTCCCTGCTTGGGATCCTATAATTAACAAAATTAAATCCTAACCCAAGCATACCACTGCTGCAAGACTTCAAGATACTGAAAGCTCGTTCCGCGTAGATCGGAGCAAAAATTATTATTCCAAAACTGAAGGTAGCCGGGCTAACTATGACATCGGGACGTCGAACATCTCAGTCACCCTGTGACCATTGGTGTTGTAGTGTAAATTACCCGAAACGTCGGGAATTAAAAATAAGTAAATCAAACGCGATAAAATCCGTAAAATAGTTTTATTCAATGTGTAGCATTATAAGAAATCCTAAATATAAGAAATCATTAGCTGGAATTAATCCAAACATTCCTTTAAGTAAAGAAAATGCAAAAGGATGCAACTTCTCCAAGCAGCGCCAGTGAATCGAGCCGATCAGAAAGAACTCGGTCGTTGACGGTTCAAGTCGCTCTTCGCTGGATGCGGTCAAGTGGAAGGAGCTGGCACTGGGGTGCTCCGGTCCAGAGATGAGAACAGTACTCCATGTGAGGCCGAACGTTACAAACGGTGTGCCGGCATGAAATACTGTCATAGTGTTTTTAGGGGCCAATTTAGCCTGCCTTTTCAACGACGGAGCTGTATATCATCCTATAATATGTCGATGCCGAGGATTGCGATGCTGGCTGAGGCAACGAGGTGAGTGCCCTGAAACGGTGGATATACGACAAATGTGCTCTTTTTAAACGGTAAACGTGTTCCGGTACTCGATGACGTGTTTCCGAGAAATATTAGCACGGCCGGTGTAAAGAATCACCAGTACTGTTGTCTGCATAGCAATGCATGTTACTGGTTTGCAACATATAATTGATATACAGAAGAACCAGCGTAGGTGATAGCACGCAGTCTTAATACACTAGCATTAATAGGCTAAATAAATAAATTAGAATAAATTATTTATTAATATTAATAAATTAGAAGATCACCAGCTGAGCGACCCCGATGTAAACTCCATTGACGGCCACTAATCAGCTGGTGGTCCTCAAGGTACCTTATGAGCTAGCAATTTATAATAGATTGCATTATTTTGGGGAACAATGAGGTGACGGCGATAAGCCTGTAGTTGGACGGTCTAAGCGATCGCCTTTTCAGGGATCGGGTGCAATAAAGCTGTCTTCCATAAGTTCAGGATTACGCCTAGGGAGTAGGTATACCGGAAAAGACGCGTTAACACCAGTGCTAATTCTTCAGCACAATAGGAGGGACTCCACCATGCCCACTGGACTTATTGACGTCCAGGGAGTGAAGTGCTTTGCACACACTAACGTAAACCGCACATCTAGCATGAACCACTCACACAGCGGGATGGTCGGCGGTGTGTACTTTCCGTCATTGAGAGTCGAGTTGGACGCAAAAAAAACCTAGAAGATCGACTTTCTCCTTTGCGGTATGGGCCAGTGAGTCGTCCTCCATGTGCAGAGATGGAAGAGATGTCTGACAGAAGTTCCCTTAGACAGTCTTGGCAAAACACCATAATTAAATTAGAGGTAGATAAAAGAGCTTGAGTAATTTAAAGTCTTTGAATCACAGCCAGTCGGTCAACGTAAGACGAAAGGCACCAAATTATTTTATTAATTATTTGTTTTGTATCAAAAATAAAGAAAGAGGAATAAGTGAAATGCTTGCGGCAGTTATTCTATTATTTATTAAGAATATTATACCAAATTTATTCTGTACATAAGTGGTGCTTGTAAAAGCAAGCTTAGCGACCCCTCGGACCTTGCGCTCAAGGCTCTAGCCTAATTAGCATGTGTGTAACCATGGGTGCTGTAATCGTCGCTTCTATAAACTTCTATAAACTTTGCCCGATTTGACCGGATATATTGATGAAAAAAGCTTCTAATGCGTGTTTACCGACACTTGTAGTCATTATTATCATCACAACCTATCAAAAGTATACTATTGAACGTAGACCTCATCATAGTATTTAAATATAATAACTTTTATGTAAGAGCTGTGGTAGTGCAGAGGCTTAGTACTCGCCGTAAATTTCACAGTACGTGAACATCCTACCCGGGTTCGGTTTGGTCCCCGCCGGCACCAATGAAATTGTTAATTGCAATTTTAAGTGCTGATTTACCATGTGCTCGGCGGTAAAGGAAAACATAGAACAAGAAAACCTACATGTCATGAAATTAAAAAGCATATTTCGAAGTTATGTTGTGAAGTCCACCAACACGCATTGGGGCAGCACAGTGTACATTTCCTTGCCCTAAGCCGTCAGAAATGAGAGGTTGGCTGTCCCCATCTGTGGGACGTATATAGGCTATAAGTTTACTTTTGAAGTGAATACTTCTTTAGAATCGTTGTCATTTGAAACGAAAAAGCGACATTAAAAAGACACAAACATGTACATCTACATGATTTAGCCTGGAGGGAATGAGATAGAATATTATATTAAATTAGTAGTGTTTAGGCCATCTGGCGTCTATTTTACATACCACCTTGAGAGTCAATCAGTATTTGTTCAATAAAATGACTTTACATATAGAATGAAGTAGATGGCGCTATTACAAAGCAATTTTACTCGAAAGAAAATATTCTTTTGATTTATTACACTTAAATTTAGGCTCTACATATCTAAAAATTAGGATTGTAACATTTATTTGCTATAAAATTAAAATTTTGTATTATATTTTAGTTGAAAATTATCATATTATTATTATATAAATAATTTGCCGTAAAATATCTTTATTTTATATTTCATGTTATTCGAAGGTTTCACTTCTACCGCGTGTGAACTGCACACATTTTTTTAATTTTATACAAACTTTTGTAAAACATAAGCCTTGTGACAAGTGCTAGTACTGCACACACAAAACACATACATTTTTGCTTGATTAGAATCAGATGTAGATGCGTTGTCACTCCAAGGACAAAAATTGAATGCTCCGGTACCAGTAAAAGCAGTAAGCGGTTACTCGTTACCACACGAAATACAGTTGCAATATGCCTTTATTACACGGTGGTATTCTGTGCGAGTGTGGTCTTTTCCCGGTGTCGAGTCGGTCTATTTCTTGCTGCTGCATTTTTTACCACGACTAAAATATATACTTTTCACATGATTTTGTATATAGGCACAAAGTAAATGTATAGTTTTATCTTCATTTGGAACATAAATATTATTTACGAGTTACAGGAAGTATTCATGTATTCAAATAGACGCCGTTCAATAGAATTGTTTATTGTTTAAATAACAGTACTTTTTAATAAATTGTCAACGTTGAGAAAAGAAGATAAACAAGAACGCACTTTTTTGTTTATTTAGGATTTCGCTGACATATTATATTCTGGGATATTTATAACTTTTTTTTATAAAAATATAGATATTACAATATATTTATAACATACAGTAGCGGATTTCCTTCTATGTTTATGTGTCACGCTTAGTAACTTGTCATATATTTAAGATAAGTATGAAGTTCTCGAATGAATTACATAAAAAATAGTTATTATGGTAAATTCTTGCCACTTAACTTACTCAATTTTAAAATAAAGGAAAAGTAAAAAAAAAAAATTTAAAAGCAAGCTTATTCACATAAAAGGAAAAAATTAACCCATGAGTTTTTTAAATCCATAATGTTGTGTAAATCCCAAACCAACAAAAGGGTTGAATATCTCTGTTCTATAGAAATTTCAGCAAAAGTATGATAAGTAGACACGTACGATATATAAAGCTATCCAATGTGAGTCTGGTTTATCATCTATATCCAAATTGCATACTATATACGTTGGCACGTGGGTATACATGGGCAGTCTATTAGCAGCATAAACATTATTTTCTAGACTGGGATGAATCTTTTTCAGATGTTGTTGTACATCTAGTGTATCCATGATATTACTGCTATAATAGATTATTACAGTACCAATCTTTTCAATGGTTAACATAGGAATGATCAATTATAGTGACGAAAGAATGCGAGATAAGCTTGTTGACTCATATCGTTACTATCAGTTTCACTGCGGAATGCTTTAGATTAGATATAACTTACTGGTGCTATATAAGACCAAACAGCTGCAGTCATGGAGTCAGTGTATGTTCGTTTGACCGCAGTGGATCTACCAATACTACGTTTGTGTTACTTCAACGCATCAATGGTCATGGACGTAAGTGTTTATTCTATTGACAAACTTACTTTTCTTTCTGTTGTTTTCTTACGTGTGTGTGTGTTTGTGTGTGTGATTAAGTGTAAACAAATTGATATTAAAATGATAACTGTTTTGTTGCAGAAATTATTCAGGTTCGATGAAAATACCTATAAACAGTATCACTACTCGCCATTCTCGCCTCAAGAAGAGACTGATGACATCGTCATTAATAATAACACATGCGATGGTGGAAAAAGAAAATCGCAATCGATTGATCATTTTTTTGGAGCTGAATAAAAAATAAAAAAAGAGAAAGCTGTTATCGTCAACCGTAGCAAGAGCCGCTAGAGATGGTGTATCATACATTTCTACTAATTCTGACGACGGAGACCAAGCGACGCATCTCACAAAAATTGAAATGTACGATATGAAGAAGCTATACAAGATTCCAACTACTGATCATTGGAAACATGCTTCCACGAGGATTACAGATTATGTAAAGACTAATAAGGATAGCATCTACGACAACACAAACGCCCTCGTATACAATATTACAAAGACAATAGCAGAAAGTGAAAAAGTTAAAAAATACTTTTTTAACAATGACAGTCATTAGCTGATCATTAGTGAATGTGATTCTGTTTACTTAAATAACTTCTGTGTACTCATTAGATTCAACGAGCTGTCGTCTTGTGCTGCTGAGAGGAAGACAAGAGCAGAAGGAAGAGATGAGTGTGGCATACGTGTAAAACTACAACACTGAGTGGAGAAGAAAAAGAGAAGAATATGCAGTACTCAAAAGCTGAATATCCATTCTTCTAGTCGAATGCTCAGTTTCGAAGACTGGCCTCTCGTTATGCGACAAAAACCTGAAGATCTTGCAGAAACCGGTTTCTTTTATACTGGCCATGCAGACAGGACCAAGTGTTTCCATTGTGGTGGTGGTTTAAAAGATTGGGAAGATGATAATGATCCTTGGCAGCAGCATGTTCAGTGGCTTAGTCAGTGTGCTTATGTAAAGTTTAAACTCGAACAGTGTTTTGTATAAGATTAAATAGGGGGTTTATAAAGAAATAAAAAATAATATATGGCATATAAGTTGTTTTATTTAATTTTATAATGTTTCACATAGTTACATATACATAATGCATTACGCATAACACATAAATCTAACACACAACACACATTATGACCTTAACTACTATAGTCTACAGTAACATTTCTGTTTTTATTTTAATATTATCAAACTCAGCATAAACTATACAGTTAACTGTTTGTATTAGTGAGGATTGAAATCGTACTTCTAATCTTACACTACCATGCTTTATGAGATTCCAATGAGCTGATGAGTTAGCTGATAAATCAGGAGTTAAATGAAATGCTAATAGACAGTAACCGTTGGCATACTGTTCATAAGAGATTCCATTTCCTTCATTAAGAAAGTGAGTACCAGTTTCCGAGAATAGAGTATGATATGCTGATGTAAATATACTATTATTAAAAGATGGTTGCAAAGCTTTTGAAGATATTAAGCTGAAAGAATTAATACCATAGTTTTCAAAGTTAAATGGATTTTTAGTAAGGGAACCATTAAATGCAGAATCGTTCACAAATCCAATTATAGATCTTTTGGGTACCTGTCCTAAGAATATATTATCAAGAGTTTTTCCTTGAACACCCGATGGAATTGTTAAAACTTTTACTTCAGCTCGAGTAATAGGATATTTAGCAGTGGTAGAAGCTAAAACTTTATGATGTGCGAGTAATACACTTGGATTAATTCGTGCTCGTCGGACAATAAGAGTTGCGTCCGTAATGCAAACTTTAAACTATACATCGTTTGACCCAGCAATTAAATTAAAACTCTCTCTTGATCGAACTAATTTTACACTCATTTCAACACCATTAATTAAAAATTTATATTGGTTGAAAATGTCCAATCATTTCTATTTCCCTACTTTCACTAACCAATTCCTGTCTCTTAACAAATTCTATGTTTTTATCATCTGTAGAATCCATTTTTGCTGCTGTATCCTCATACCAAAGACTACAAGTAAGATGATTATTTAGCAGCAGGATCACAGTTTAAAAGGGTTTCCATGTATGCTCTATATGCATAGGTATTATTAGGTGGTGATACAAGTTTTTGGTTTAAATAAACATCAAGTTGACTAAAAAGTGAATGCAGCCAATTATTTACAGGTTCTACTACTGTAGCCGATATCAAGTTAGTTGAATCTTGATTTAATACTTTTTCCTTTATGTGGAGTAATGTATGAGACAAATCTATGTAGTCATCGCCTGTCCCAGGAACTTGAAACTCGATAGGTCCATCATCAACAAGAGACGAAATTGGTTTATAGTGATTCCACAATCCATTTTCAATGCTTCTTTGTATAGACGGTAGTGCAAACAAATCCAATTCTGACTTAACTCACTCACAAGAATGATTATGAAGGAAAGACATATTTAATTTGAAAATATATCTTTGATATTTTTTGGTTTTAGACCAAGTTTTTTCGCAGCTTCACTTTAGCAGTTAGTGGTGGAATGAACGAGGCCATTCGTTTTCTTTTAGTTATATACCCAGATCCTGTCATGTTAAATTGATTAATTTTGTCATCAGCCTTCCGTTTTAAATTCGTACTAACTTGCTTTAGACGATTGAGGCTTCCTTTACTTACTCCAACTCCTGACCCAGCTTGATGTGTATAATAATTTTCATATGGACATTTATGATGACCAGAAAGAGAATTCATTATTATAATTTTCGGAAATGTGGTTTAGTACACACGGTTCCAAACTGGAATGGTATTTTTTGTCCTGTGCTCGATCTTAGAACTATTTCCAGCGTATCGAACTCTCTTCGCATAACAGGTAAGTAGTAAAGTGGAGAGAAAACGTGCATTTTATTTGCACCATAAATGTATTTTGTGGGATCTAATGAAATTACTCTTAGTAAAGGAGTCATAACATCACCCACAATCTGAGGATCGATAACGTCGCAATATAGAAATAGTTGAGATGGTAACCCTAAGTGTAAATTAGCAGGACACTTTCCAAAATTTCTCTCTAGGAGATTTTTATTTGGTTCATAACCTAGTTGTAAACTTAATTTGGGTGATAATGTTACGGATGCTATATTTTTATCCAAAACAGAAACAGACACAAATTTTGTTATTTCTTCATAGCGAAATTTCAAGTCCTTTCCGATACCATTTAACGCTCTTAAAATATGTTCAACGTTATCATAGTTGGTAGCTGGAATATGTTTTTTGTAGCACACTGTGGATGGTTTATCTTCATTAGGCATAATTAACATGGATTTTGTAATGTATATAACATTTTCATGATATTGAACAGTAAATATGGTACATGGGTATTGATTGAAGTTGACTACAGGGATGCAACTCTAGAGGCACATGGATATTTAATGGTAGATTTAAAACAGAATACCAATGATTTTTGTCGTATCAAGACAAATGTCTTCCCGTTTAATGATTTCTGTAGAGTCTACGTCCCCACATAAGAGTTTAAATACACCAAGAATAAAAAAATTCAAATCATTTCTAAATGATGCATCGTCAACTCACAATGCATAAAAATTTGCTAAGCGCTTTGATTACGCTTAAAACAAAATATCAAAGAGCATTACTTAAAACGTGTGATGAAGAAGAAATAAATTGTATTTGTGATTGTATTCATAACGATTTACAAGGAAAGGTACTTCTTACAGATCAAGGTAAACAAAAATTGAATAAACACAAAAATATACTCCGTAAACTGGTGCGTAAGTGTAAACATAAACTAAGAAAAAATATAATTACACAAAAAAGAGGAGCTTTCTTACCAATAATATTAGGTGCAATTTGAGTGGATTAGTAAGTGGACTAGCCAGTTAACATGTAAAATGCAAAGAAAATGATACTTATCGAACCTGGATTGATTGAAAAATTAAAACAAGAAAATAAGGTTAATAGTAACTTGTCTCGATTAGCTATTGAAATGAAAAATATTATGAATAGTAAGATGAAAGATCGAAGGAAGTGGATGTTATATTTACAAACACTACAAAGATACCTTCATTTTACCGAAGAGGATCGTCAACCACTCAGATTACCAATTTATTCTGATACATGTAATGAATATTCAAAATAGTCTAAAATTGGTTTTAAAAATGAAGATAGAGATCTAAAAACTTAGTTGATGCTGAATCTTTGTTGGAGGAGAATCGATCCATTAAAAGTAAAGAAAATGATGCAAATCCACTTTACACACCAGCTCAAATACTCAGTTTAATACCAAAAACATCTAATAAAAAAGGTCAGTTATTATTAAACTTAGTTGGAACAAGTAAAAGTAAAATACATTGGGATAATGAAGGCACAGTCATAATTGATGATGAAAAACTTCCTGGAAGTAATATTGTTGATTTAATAAATGATTCACTAAGACTCTTAAAAAGAAGTGATCCGATAGGGTGGGATAGATTTGCTAAAGCATTAAAGGATATTAAACTACCACTTACTTATATTGGAAATCCAAAGAGATGTGAGTTTAACAACCAGCTTCAAGCAAAAGGTCTGAACAAGCCCTCTGAAATTGAAGTTCAAGAGTTTTCTACACCGAGCAGTGGAGATACAAAATCTATAACTAAAATAGAGTTTTCTACACTGAGCAGTAGAGATAAAAAATCTATAACTAAACTAGGTAAAAAGCTTGAATGGGAAAAATGGACCCCGTAATAGAAGAAATTAACAGGATTTATTACGATCCATCTAATCCCGCTGGTTTTGGTAGTATTGATAAATTATCAAAATCCGTGAAGGGCAAAATGGATAAAAAGTAAGTAAAGGAATGGTTACAATCTTAAATTATCTCGAGAACTTGTTGTTCCTCTTATTAGCCAGTTGACTAATATGTGTTTCGAAACGGGCGTATTTCCTCATGCGCTAAAACGTTTTACGATTACGCCTGTGCACAAAGATGGGGACAAGAATGATGTTCCTTTCAAAAATAATAGAGAAAATATTAAATAAAAGACTAGTAAGTTAATTAAATTAATGCAACATTATTTCTGATTCACAATACGGTTTTAGACAGGGACGGTCAACTCAGGATGCGGTCATTGCGTTAACATCTGAAATCACTGATAAGGTAGACAATGGTTATAAATGTAGGTATTTCTAGACCTGAAAAAGGCTTTTGACACCGTATCTGTCCCAATCCTTGTGCAGAGACTTGAAGCTATAGGGATAAGAGGTAAGGCTCTCTCCATCTTTGACAGCTACCGCCGAGGTAGGAGACAACATTGCTTAGTGAGGAGGAAAAAATTGTTTACGGTGTCCCACAGGGCTCGGTTCCCGGCCCACCACTGTTTCTAGTGTATATTTATGAACTATGTAAACTACGAAGGAGTGGTGGGAAAACCTTCTCCTACGCGGACGACACGGCCATCGTTTACATTGGGGACACGTGGGAAGAAGTGTGAAATAATGCCGAGCAAGGATTAGTTGTTATAAATAGATGGCTCAAAGCCAATCTGCTAACCCTTAATGTTATTAAAACAAACTACATTTGTTTTTCTCCTAGTATAAGGTCTAAACCAGGACTTAATTTTAAAATTAGAATCCACACGTGTGCGGACTGTGGCAATATGCGAACTTATTCTCAATATAATGATGGTTTCAACTACATACTTTGTGTTATTGATGTATTTAGTAAATATGCTTTTGCAAGACCAATGAAAAAGAAAAACTCAGAAACAACTAAAGAATGTTTTGAAAATATATTTACTGAAAGTAATTTAACACCTACTCACATAAAATCTGATAAAGGTACAGAATTTGTTTCAAAAGATGTACAAAAATACTTTAAATCCAAAAAGATTAATTACTATACCACTAACAATCTTGACATTAAGGCCAGTATTGTTGAATCATTTCAAAGAACTCTAAAAATGAAAATGTGGCGTTATTTCACTCATAATAATACTTATAGGTATATAGATGTTTTACAAGATTTAATATACTCTTACAATCACAGCTTTCACTCTAGTATTAAGATGTGCCCATGTGATGTAAATTCCAACAATATTATGACAGCTTGGACTAATCTTTATGATAGACGGTCAAACAAACTTTCTTTAGAAAATCCAAAACCAAATTTCAATGTGGGTGATTATGTTCGAATAACTAAATATAAACATGTTTTCCAAAAAGGATATGAATCAAATTGGAGTGATGAAATATTTATTATATCTGCAATAATTGATAGATCTCCATGGGTTGTTTATACAATAACAGATTTACAAAATGAACCAATAGTTGGTACTTTTTATGAAAGAGAATTACAGAAAATCACTTACAACCCCACCTCACAATATAAAATAGATAAAATAATTGACACTCGTTATTCAGGTAACAGAAAAAAAGTGAAGTGGAAAGGTTATCCAGATAAATTTAACAGTTGGATTTTAGCTTTAAGTTTAAAAGAAATATGAACAAGGAAAGTATTTATTTAACTTTACTCAGCAATAGTTCAATGGAATACTTTCCTGATAACAAGACCACAAATTTTTCAACGAAATTACCAAAAGCTATGAAATTAGAAGGCCGAAGCTGAATGGTCGGTTGGAGTTGTCGAGTTTCAATATCCATGTACCATGTTTACTGTTCAAGGTCATGAAAATGTTATATACATTACAAAATCCATGTTAATGCCTAATGAAGATAAACCATCCACAGTATACTACAAAAAACATATTCCAGCTACCAACTATGATAACGTTGAGCATATTTTAAGAGAGTTAAATGGTATCGGAGAGAACTTGAAATTTCGCTATGATGAAATAACAAAATTTGTGTCTGTTTCTGTTTTGGATAAAAATATAGCATCCGTAACATTATCACCCAAATTAAGTTTACAACTAGGTTATGAACCAAATAAAAATCTCCTAGAGAGAAATTTTGGAAAGTGTCCTGCTAATTTACACTTAGGGTTACCATCTCAACTATTTCTATATTGCGACATTATCGATCCTCAGATTGTGGGTGATGTTATGACTCCTTTACTAAGAGTCATTTCATTGGATCCCACAAAATATATTTAAGGTGCAAATAAAATGCACGTTTTCTCTCCACCTCACTACTTACCTGTTATGCGAAGAGAGTTCGATACGCTGGAAATAATTATAAGATCGAGCACAGGACAAAAAATACCATTCCAGTTTGGAACCGTGTGTACTAAACCACATTTCCGAAAATTATAATAATGAATTCTCTTTCTGGTCATCATAAATGTCCATATGAAAATTATTATACACATCAAGCTGGGTCAGGAGTTGGAGTAAGTAAAGGAAGCCTCAATCGTCTAAAGCAAGTTAGTACGAATTTAAAACGGAAGGCTGATGACAAAATTAATCAATTTAACATGACAGGATCTGGGTATATAACTAAAAGAAAACGAATGGCCTCGTTCATTCCACCACTAACTGCTAAAGTGAAGCTGCGAAAAAACTTGGTCTAAAACCAAAAAATATCAAAGATATATTTTCAAATTAAATATGTCTTTCCTTCATAATCATTCTTGTGAGTGCGTTAAGTCAGAATTGGATTTGTTTGCACTACCGTCTACACAAAGAAGCATTGAAAATGGATTGTGGAATCACTATAAACCAATTTCGTCTCTTGTTGATGATGGACCTATCGAGTTTCAAGTTCCTGGGACAGGCGATGACTACATAGATTTGTCTCATACATTACTCCACATAAAGGAAAAAGTATTAAATCAAGATTCAACTAACTTGATATCGGCTACAGTAGTAGAACCTGTAAATAATTGGCTGCATTCACTTTTTAGTCAACTTGATGTTTATTTAAACCAAAAACTTGTATCACCACCTAATAATACCTATGCATATAGAGCATACATGGAAACCCTTTTAAACTGTGATCCTGCTGCTAAATAATCATCTTACTTGTAGTCTTTGGTATGAGGATACAGCAGCAAAAATGGATTCTACAGATGATAAAAACATAGAATTTGTTAAGAGACAGGAATTGGTTAGTGAAAGTAGGGAAATAGAAATGATTGGACATCTTCACGGTGACATTTTAAAACAAGATAAATTTTTAATTAATGGTGTTGAAATGAGTGTAAAATTAGTTCGATCAAGAGAGTTTTAATTTAATTGCTGGGTCAAACGATGTAAAGTTTAAAGTTTGAATTACGGACGCAACTCTTATTGTCCGACGAGCACGAATTACTGCAAGTGTATTACTCGCACATCAAAAAGTTTTAGCTTCTACCACTACTAAATATCCTATTACTCGAGCTGAAGTAAAAGTTTTAACAATTCCATCGGGTGTTCAAGGAAAAACTCTTGATAATATATTCTTAGGACAGGTACCCAAAAGATCTATAATTGGATTTGTGAACGATTCTGCATTTAATGGTTCCGTAACTAAAAATCCATTTAACTTTGAAAACTATGGTATTAATTCTTTCAGCTTATATATTGATGGTCAACAAATATCTTCAAAAGCTTTGCAACCATCTTTTAATAATAGTATATTTACATCAGCATATCATACTCTATTCTCGGGAACTGGTATTCACTTTCTTAATGAAGGAAATGGGATCTCTTGTGAACAGTATGCCAAAGGTTACTATCTATTAGCATTTGATTTAACTCCTGATTTATCAGCTAACTCATCAGCTCATTGGAATCTCATAAAGCATGGTAGTGTAAGATTAGAAGTACGATTTCAATCCTCACTAATACAAGCAATTAATTGTATAGTTTATGCTGAGTTTGATAATATTATTGAATTTTAAGGTCATAATGTGTGTTGTGTGTTAGATTTATGTGTTATGCGTAATAGATTTTGTGTGTGTGTAACTATGTGAAACATTATAAAATTAAATAAAACAACTTGTATGCAATATATTATTTTTATTTATTTATAAACCCCTTTTTAATCTTATACAAAACACTGTTCGAATTTAAACTTTACATAAGCACACTGACTAAACCACTGAACATGCTGCTGCCAAGGATCATCATCATCTTCCCAATCTTTTAAACCACCACCATAATGGAAACACTTGGTCCTGTCTGCATGGCCAGTATAAAAGAAACCGGTTTCTGCAAGATCTTCAGGCTTTTGTCGCCTAACGAGAGGCCAGTCTTCGAAACTGAGCAACCGACTAGATTTTGAACTGAAGAATGGATATTCAGCTCTTGAGTACTGCATATTCTTCTCTTTTTCTTCTCCACTCAGTGTTTTAGTTTTACACGTATGCCACACTCATATCTTGAATCTGAATGATTTCTGCAACAACACAGTTATCATGTTAATGTCAATTTGTTTACACTTAATCACACACAAACACAAACACGCACACGCACGCGCACGCGCACGCGCACGCGCACGCACGCACGCACGCACGCACGCACGCACGCACGCACGCACGCACGCACGCACGCACGCACACACACGCACTCGCACGCGCACGCACACACACGCACACGCACACACACACACACACAGAGAGAGAGAGAGAGAGAGAGAGAGAGAGAGAGAGAGAGAACACACACACAGACACGCACGCACGCACGGACGCACGCACGCACACACGCACGCACTCACGCACGCATGCATGCACGCACGCACGCACGCACGCACACGCACTCACGCACGCACGCACGCACGCACGCACACACACACACACACACACACACACACGTAAGAAAACAACAGAAAGAAAAGTAAGTTTGTCAATAGAATAAACACTTACGTCCGTGACCATTGATGCGTTGAAGTAACACAAACGTAGTATTGGTAGATCCACTGCGGTCAAACGACCATACACTGACTCCATGACTGCAGCTGCTCAGTCTTATATAGCACCAGTAAGTTATATCTAATCTAAAGCATTTCCGCAGTGAAACTGATAGTAACTTTATGAGTCAACAAGCTTATCTCGCATTCTTTCGTCACTATAATTGATCATTACTATGTTAACCATTGAATAGATTAGTACTGTAATAATCTACTAATAGCAGTAATATCATGGATACACTAGATGTACAACAACATCTGAAAAAGATTCATCCCAGTCTAGAAAATAATGTTTATGCTGCTAATAGACTGCCCATGTATACCCACGTACCAACGTATATAATATGCAATTTGGGCCCACATTGGATAGCTTTATATATCGATACAAATGGCATCGGTCAATATTTTGATTCATATGGACGAGCACCTGCACGATATCATCTAGAGTTTTTAAAAAGGAATTGTAAAAGATGGGACTGGAATGTTGATAGAATTCAGAATGAGTGGACTTCAGTTTGTGGTGAATATTGCTTAATGTATTTGCTATATAAGTTTCAGGGATGTTCAATGCATAGTTTTACGAGCATATTTACAGGGAACACACTGTACAACGATATTTTAGTGGATGAGATGTTTCGCTCCTATTTTATAGATAATAAGCAATAACATTTTGGAAATAAAAATTGTAACAAAGTTAAGGAATGTGTTTTATTGAAGATTCAAAATAGCGTGGTAGTAATGAACGAAGAAGTATAATACAATAGCACTGATAACACAACAAGTAATAGATAAGAGCGGCAATGACGGTGTTGAAGGAACAATAGATAAGAGGAAAGGGTGAACAATGGAACGCTAATGAGGGTGCAGGCCCACTGGATATCAATTAGATATTAGTTAATTGATCTGCACATCTCCGGAACCGCGCATCCTACGTAAAAACGGATCGCAGATTCGTGATCAGAGCATGCCAAAACCTTTTTTTTTGATCCATCGACCCACCGTCAGCCGATGAGGGCTGAGGTTCTGGCTCAGTGAGCCAGAACTGGTACAAACTAACTACTGATATTCTATCAGTTCGAATAGATTTTAGTAACGATGGTATTCTATTCACGTTATACAGCCCAAATCTGTGCAGTTTCAGGCCAAATATAGCCACGGCACTGCGGAATGCAGAATGTTGCCCATTGTATTATGCTAGGATTCACAGTGTATACGATGCAGGGGAGTACTGTTGACCATGTCCTGGTTTAATTGGGTTCAAAACTCTTCCCTGCTGGACAAGCGTATGTCGCTTTTAGTAGGTTTAAGTCTAGACGATCTACAAATTGATAAACTGTATTGCACAAAATTAACCGGCAAGAGATCTTGCAAAATCATGATCAGCAGATTCGTGATCAGAGCATGCTTTTTTTTATGATCCGTCGACTCACCGTCAGCCGATGAGAGCTGAGGTTCTGGCTGGTACAAACTAACTACTAATATCACTTCGTACATTTGTGCTCACCGAAAGCAGGGTCATAAAATTTACATAAATTAAAGCTTTCAAAACATTTATATTCGAACACAACATGACTTTCGCTCCATTTAGTAATTCCTCTGTGGTTTTGCAAAGTTTCATATCCAACCGATGTGGACTTCACTCAAGAGGATACAGTCCTGGCTGCAGAATCAGTTCATGGTTCATGTTTAGCTATCATAATTAAACGTATAATATGCAAAGTTTCGTGTCCGTGGTACTAACCGTTGAGGAGTGCCCTTGTGAGGAGACAATTCCGGCAACACAATAATGTGTAGAAATATTTATTAATTTAAATTTTTAGTTATTGAATTGTTTTGTGTGTGATGAAATTATAGAACTACAGGCTGTATTGGGTTCTTACCAATGAAAATGCCGTTTTCTAACACTTTAAGCTAAGATTTTAAACGTGATAAGCGTAGAATATAAACTAATGTAGGTACCAGAGTAAATTTCATTAGACGATTTATGCTCGTGGCGTATGTAGTTGTTTTAGACTGCACTGGCAGGCAACTAGTAAGATCCACAGAACACTATTAACTACTCCTAGGTGCTTTTTGCGGCCGGAAATCGCGGGTTTATTACGTGGTAGACCCACGCTGCAGTTATATTGTGGTTGTAGCATGATCGGGTTGGCTTGACCGGGGTAGGACCACGCTCTCACAGAATACCAGCGTTAAATAGTAGAATAATGCTGCTATGTTTCGTATGGTGAGACATTCTATCTTAGTCCTCAGAGGTGAAACACATCTGCATTTTGATTCTTGATTGAGGATAAATGTAGATATCTAAGGGCCACAGCATCGACTTACCATCAGGTGGACTGTGTGCTCGTTTGTGACCCTTATTATATAAAAAAACGCGCGTGCATGGCAGCGTAGCTTTTACTGCCAACCGATTCATTGCAAATAACCTGTCTTGCACCTACCCGACTTGCGATATTCTGCCACCAAGCTTGCGGTCGTTACCGTCTCCGCAGCGGGCAGGGATCCGTATAAAACTGCGGTCTCATGAGTTTAGAAACAAAATTGCATTTCCTCTGCCGGTGCGGGCAATTGTAAAGTGAAATGCTTAGGTATCTTTTGCATTCGACTTTATAATTAGAATATTAACAAAAACATAAATGAGAAAAGGGAGTCAAGTTCGGAATAAAAATATATCTAATCAAAATAAAAGCAGTCCTACCTCTTACTCATACGACCTTACCTTATTACACTACTGCATCCATAAATGTGTGTTTTAAATGTCGTGATAGTCTATGATATAAATCGTATACAATTTGTAATGTAATTTGTTGTACTACTGGTAGGACCTTTTCTGCGAGTAGGAGTCCATTTGGGTAGGTTTTTATCTATTTCTATCGCCTTCAAATAGCAGGATCTGCACCTCTGTGGGCCGGTCTGTAGGATATGGAGAGCCAGTATAGTTCAAGCTGTGAGACATATCATTTTAGCCCTCTGAGCTGATAACGTGTTTCTCTTTTTCTTGTTTGAAAGTGGCTACAGGTGTTCATGGACTGCAAGGTTATGTAGTAACAGGCAGAAAATGATCATCATTATAAACGAAATAATTCTTTATTATTTCATACAACCTGGTACATTAATTATATTTCAAATTAAAACAATATTAAACTATTTACACTTAGTTAACACATTACATAGCTTAGTTATTTATTTAACAAATCAGTGTAGTCATGACTAAGTCTGTTATCTTGCTTCCCCGTCTGACAGCGCTTCGAATATGTGTTTATACCAAAATTCCACGGTCTTGCCCCATGCATCAAGAGTTGAAGAGTCCAGATTGAGCATCTCGATGAACATCTTCACTATAACGTCTTTTAAATTCTGTCAATAAAAAAATATTTATTATAATAAGTATTTCAATGTAAACACAATTTAGAATGCTATTTTCGAAGGCTCGAAGGACCAAAAAAGTTAAAATCTTTAAAAAATACTTCAAGATAATGTGGTAATGATTATTTTGTAGTGATCATATGGGCAGTAATGCATTTGATAAATTAAATAAACCAGATCGAATGCTAAATATTGATATATATTAATTGTCGTGTGACAGAATTTCATGCATACGTATGACATGATGTGCAAACTAAAACTATGTAGGAGTTGTCGTATTTTACGTTGCACACAATATAAACGATATCTTTCAACTTCCTTTTGAGGTGGTTATTTAACCATTTGTTGGACGCAAGTAAAAAAAAAATCCAGAAAAACTTTATATAATTTTAAATGTTAACAATTGTATTATTTCTGTAGTAATACGAGTATAAACTAACTTTTACTTTTGTGGATTATATTTTTGCCAAGAAGTATACTACCTTTATTATATCTTCGACTTAGATAAATTTACCGTCATATATATTTATGGTATAATATGAAGTCTCATCTCCAAGGGAGCATATCTCATTTCAATGGAATGGGCTGTCCTTATATCGGGATTCTTTTGTCAGCTGTTGACGAATTGTTGAATTGCAAATATTGGATTACGTTTTTTATAAATAGCCAATTTCGTAACTCTCTCTGTAAACATAAGAAGTTGACTGTTCCACAATACACAAATATGAAAGTAGTACTTTCTATAAACAAATACAATATCTTCGAATACTTGAAATATCCGACATGAACACTATTATAATTAACTAAACTAAAGTAATTTAAAATGCTTTTTATTGTTATATTACAAAATATATAATTTTATAAACTCACAAAGTCTTATGTTTCGTTTATTTTTTAGATTTGTACTAATTTTCTTCGGACATCTTTATTGCCGATTAACTATTTAATTACATAAAATAACAAAAAAAATAGTTTGATCATCTTAATCTTAAAATATAAGATGTAATGATGTATGTATAAATCAGGAGATCGTAATGAACGCATTGTAACTGTGCATCTATACGTTATAAAATATATTTAATACTAGCTGTGCCTGCGACTTTGTTCGAATATAATATTTTTTTCCATTGTTTAAAGCCAAGTTGCTGATATACTCGATTTGAAGCTTTATTACTTTGGGCCTAATTTTAATTTTATGAACTCCACTCAAATAGTAATAGTACCTATAAATATATTTGTATTTATACTTTCAGCATAAATATGTATGTCGGGTGCATGGATAGCTCCAATACCGAGCGTTCAATAGCAGCAGCATCATCAGCAAATTCAATCCAACCTATAACCCAAGAGACAAGTGCCTAATAGTGGACTTTTACGGACAGATAATGATGATGATGATGACGATCAAATGAAACACATACAGATATATCAAAGATATCTATTATTGGTAAGCTGTGCTTAAAATTTTAATATATAAGCGAGCCTAAAGTTATTTTGACATAATTCCTCAATTTTGTGTTAACTCATAGCGACTTTACCAGTGGTATTCTCTTAGTCGTGTAGAATCCACTACCCCATATCATCCCGTAGGAAATGAAACAGGAGATGGGAAGCATTCCTGATAATGATAACAACTCAAAACCATTAAAAAAACCTGTGGTTGCCAACCCACTTGTCAAGCGTGACAACTATTGCAAATATCCCTACAATGGGGCAATCAATGGAGAAGGCCTATGTTCAGTAGTAGAATTTTAATAGGCTGTAATGGTTGTGCTCTTATTACACGGTGGTGATTACCACAAGTGCTTTGTGGCAATCACCAGTGGACTTGTGAAGGGCTGTAATGATGATTACCACAGATATCTGCGAGCGTAGTCTTTTCCCGGTCGAGTCGGCCCATTTTTCGTTGCAGCCATAATACTTGACAGCGTGGCTTATCACGACTAAAATGTGTACTTTTTTCGTGGTTATGAATTACGAATGAATGAAAAGAAGTTCTCTTATCTATTTATTCGTACAGCGGCATATCTCCCACAGTTATGTTTCGACTTGAAGGGTAGAGAGCGAGTTTGTTGGTAAGCACCGCTGTCTTACCTTTTTTGTCTACACATTATCAGTGCACTCGGAGTTGTGTTCTGATTTAAAGGGAAAGAGAAGTTTACGTAATAACTATTAAATGCTCAAAATACCTTATAAAAAGAATTTTAGAAAGGAGATGATTAGAAAATAAAATATATTATAAAATAAAATATATTAAAAAATAAAATATAACTGATAATATATTATTTAACTCTATTAGAAACACTTTTGAAAACTAGTCTGAAGGAAAACATTCAATTGCGTTAGGTAGTTTTGATTTAATATCTTATATTTTGAACGCCGTAAGTACAAAGACTGATATTATGTAGTTATCAGTATCCTATGTACGAGTATATTATATATGTATATGTAATATGACGTAGCATGTGTAGAATTTTTGTGGAGAGGCCTCTCCTTATTTTCGAAGTATTAGGTCTTTACCTATGAAATTGCCATTGCATTGTTTTTTATGACATAAATTAACGTAATTTTTTTCTATAGTTTTTATTTCTATTAATCAAAATAATCACCCATGCAATCGATGCATCTTTGCCAACTCAGTGGCAGTTTATTGTTGGCCTTCTTGAAGAAATCAGCTGGACAGGAGGCAACAAATTCTTCAAAGGCATTTTGTACTGCCTCTCGGTTATTGAATGTTATTCAAATTCTGAAAAAAGTAGAAGCCTGTAGGTGCAAGGTCTCGTGAGTACGACGGATGATGGAGAGCTTCCAACCCCAGCTTATGTAACTTGGAGATCGTCTGATGATCGTCGGTCGCGCGTCGTCGTGCAGGAGTAGCGGGAACGTGTGATTAACCAAAGCTGGTTGGAGACGTGCGAGCTTCTCCATCATTGTGTTAAGTTCTTCACAGCTCACATCTGCAGTAGGTAATGCTCATCCCGTTTGGTAAGAAGCTGTGATGAATCACACCGGCACTAGACCACCAAGCAGTGACCATCACTTTTCTAGGGGTAAGTTTTCGTTTAGGGCATTGTTTAGGTGCTGAACCAGGATTCAACCAACTTGCTGAACGCTTGAAATTATCAAACAGAATTCATTTTTCGTCGCACGTAACAATGCGGTTTAACATTTCTTCGTTTGTGTGCCTGTTAACCAGAGCAAGGCACGTCTCGACGCGTACTTCGCGCTGACGATCATTGATTTCGTGGGGCACCCATTTGTCAAGATTTTTTACCTTGCCAATTTGACGCAAGTGGACCAATATTGTTTTGATGCTAACGTCGAAAGCTGCTGCAAATTCAGCCATGGATTGAGTATCATCAGCTTCCACAATCGCCTTTAAATCGTCATTGTCGACCAAAGTTTTCCGACGGCCACGGGGTTCAATTTTCAGGTCGAAATTTCCAGAACGGAAGCGGGCAAACCAATGGTGGTGCGTTCGTTTGTAGTATTCGCTCCGTAGACGTCGTTGATTTTGCGTGCCGCTTGTGCTGCGTTCCCGCCACGACGGTACTCATATTCCATAATTAATCAAATTTTTGACGTATCCATGATGACGAAAAAGTTTCTAATGCGATGAAAACATAACGCTTATCAATAAACAATTAACTAATTTAACAAATCAAATGCAAAATTAATTCGAAATTAGAATTCTTAGCCAAACAAAAATTATTTTGATTTGAAATTGTCAGTACTGTAGAACGGCAATTTCATAGGTAAAAACCTACTATATTAAAAATATGAAATCGGTAAAAGACCTCTATACTCTAAAGTCTTTGTATGTTACCTAATTAAAAATGAATAAAACAATATAATGTGTTTTTTATACTTCCGCTTGGCAAATGCTTGGGTGCAGATTATCTCTTTTTTTGTCTGAACTGGCAATGCTATTACAATTTGTGATATTTTAATCAAAAGTATTTAATAACAGCCAATTTCTAAATGTTGTGAGATTTATAATGCTATCATTTAAAAATATAAGGCGGGAGCTGACTTTGATCTCCAAAATGCTGTGTAAAATCTGCCTAGGGCCATGGCCTCACGACTCCCCTTCCTACGCCACTGGTATGCAGTAAGACAATTTATAATATTGAAGTGATTTATGAAGACGACGATCAATACAAACAATATAAACAAACAATGCTTACGCATTCTATAATACTGACATATGTAACGTTTACAAGCTCGTAATGTTTCTTGAATAGCCTTGTTTATTTGCTCTGTCAACAAATGAGTAATAATATACATAAAATAAACAAAAGGTAGAAACTAAACGAATCAGTATAAATAAAAACTAAAATAAATAGATGATTGCGTATTCCTGTCCGAATACACATAACCCTTAACAGTTTACTGCTAGACAGGAGCCATACAGAAGAAAAATTCTCATTTTCGGAATCTTTCCCATAATGACGATTTTCTCACTGACTTAGATAGAAAGGGTCTCCGGTTCTCTACATTCACCATACGAAACACAGCAGCAATGACCTGCTATTTTACTATTCTGTGAGAGCGTGGTCTTACCCTGGTCGAGCCGATCCTTTCGTGCTACAACCATTATATAGCTGCAGCATGGCTCTACCACATATTAAATATGATGAACAGTGAGTAAAAAAGGGATTTAATTAGTAGTTAACTCCTTTAGATGCCGCTCTACAACAAAGCTTAAATCGTCTCTCGCGGCGTAACCGTAAATCCCATTATAGTAGAGATCTGATAATGATGATGTTGATACGAAGGATGATGATAAATCTAATTTTTAATTATGCTCAGTCATTTACATACATGGAAATGTTGTCTTTGAATTTTTCTTTTATGATGAGATTCTCCAAGCTTCAGCATCATCTCTACCACAATTTCGGGCTGATTGAGATTGTTGACGGCGAGGTTAAGTGAAGACATAAGGTTGATAACGTGCGCTTTGAATTGAAAGTTCTTGTCAAACTCTTCCTCGGGCAGTTTCCTCACCATTTTGAAGAATTCTTTCGTTTCTGGATATGCGCGGAATAACCTGAACGAAATGAAAGAGTTTAAATCTTCTTTTCAGGCAAAATTACTAAAATGATAGGTGCTTGCTATTATTTCATTTGTCACCCTTTTTTATATAAAAATAAAATCGATTGCCTATTAATCAAACAAAACTACAGAAATCTACATATTATGTCTTTGGTACTTTCGAGGCGGAGACATTATTTTCTTTGGTCGTCACACAAAGAGGCTGTGATACTTGCGGCAATACCGCTAGCGTTAGATATGTAGAAACTTTGAGCATGTTGCGACTTTGCAATAATAATAATATGAAATGATCTGACGAATCAAATAAGATTACGTAATAATGTGTAGTTACTTTTGAAATCTCTATTATTATTTTTATAGGTTAGGGTGACAAACGAGCACACAGTCCTAGGTGGACTGTGTGCTCGTTTGTCACCCTAACCTGCCAAGCTGGTAAGTGGTTGCTGTGGCCCATAGACATCTACATCTATCCTCGTTTGCGAATCAAAATGCAGATGCGTTGTCACCCGTGAGGACTAAGATGGAATGCCTCGTTTCCAGTAAAAAGGGTCTCCGGTTCTCTACACTCACCATACGAAACACAGCAGCATTACGCTGCTATTTTACGCTGGTTTTCTGTGACAGCTACCCCTGTCGAGCTGACCCATTCGTGCTACAACTATACTACTAATATAGCTGCAGCATGGCTCTACCACGTATAAAAATTGTATAAATTAAGCTAAGTAACCTAATAAAAACTAATAGTGTTAGAGTTAATCGCCTTCTAAGATAGAATATTTTTGTAACTTAAAACCTTCCGTATCCAATGTAAGTGTAATACTAGAACAAATTAACAATTTGTGTCTTACATAAATTTAAAATCTTTTAAAATGTCGGCTTCTATTCCTGGATCACCGACACACCAGTATCATAAGATCTGATTGAATGATTTGTATAGGGCTACTGAAAATGTAATCGGTTATGATGTTCATAGCGGTATGAGACAGTCAGTTTTAAACATTATTCGGAAATAATGCACCAAAATACCATAATTATGATTTTCTTTTCTAGAAATTTTATTTGGGCACCTAGAGTGGTAGTCCAAGGGCAGAGTTATAGGTAATACAAATAATATATACTGAGAGGTAGAGACAAAGTATTGCAATATCTTTGACTATTAACTCTGTTAGATATAAAGGATCGCTATCGCATAAAAATTCACAAGGCGCATGTAGTTGGAGTAGAAACTACGAGTATGCCGGCGCTATTAAAGTTTTAACATCGCACGTCGGTTTAATAGCAGAAGACGATTACACAAAGGAGACAAACTTAGTTATAATTACTTTACTCTTACATACTCTATACCCACGGGATGGGATTTAGTAGTGGATTCTCTTTAGTGACAGTAGCAAAAGCAAGTAAACAGAAGATGTAAGTTCGTATTATAATAATATAGATAATATAGTGTTGTACTACATTTACATTTAGTGTACTATTTGGTACTCTTACAAAAATTTAAAGAAGGTTAAGTGTGTTTCTATGTATATTACATTTTCATTACTATAATATATTTATATATATCTGTTCGTGAGTTACTATCATTATCATCATTATAGCCCTTCACAAATCCACTGCTGAACATAGGCCTCCCCCGAGGAATGCCACAAAGCATGGTCTTAAGCCACCTGCATCCATCGACTTCCTGCATGTCTTATCAGGTCGTCACTCCATCTAGTGGGGGCTGCCCTACACTTCGCCTACTGGTACGAGGCTGCCACTCGAGAAACTTTCTTCCCCATCGGTTGTCGGTTCTTCGAGCTATATGGCCGGCCCATTGCCGCTTCAGCTTACTAATCCGTTGGGCTATGTCGGTTCCTCTGGTTCTAATGCGGATATCCACATTTCTAAGTTTATCACGCAGAGAAACCCCGAGCATAGCGCTCAGTTACTATATTTCTCCCAATTGTTGGCAACTTTGTCACTACACAGCAATAAATAAATACCTCTTCAATAATTCAATTCCGTTCCCCACTGAGTCTTTGTAGACGAGTGCCCATGATTTCTGCACTGCATAGACTTCTCTTCGTGTCAGCCCCGACACTGGGTTCACTTTGTCGGGATCGCCGCCCCACCAAAGATAGCTCAGCCAACCGCCCATTTTGTTCAGCGACCAGCCCTTTGTTACAACTTGTTATTCTGAAACACTAAGATATGAGAAATGTTAATGAAAATATAAAGAAAAAATGATAACATGATAATATATTTCGATTAAAAAATAATTATGATGACCGATTTAGAACGAAAGCGGAGAGTTAGAGCCCTATTATCTTTAAAAAACATTCGATTCTCACAATTGAAACGATACATTCTTATAGGAAATGCTAGGGAAGTCTGGTATTTTAAACACCTCTTTAAAAAAATTAAAATGAAGGTATTTCTTTTGTAATTATTTAATTTACGATGTTACGTACATAAACATTGTAAATATATATTTTTATTCTTCAATAATCATTTTTTTTTGGTTGAAACCAATCTTGTCAGCGTCGAGCACAGGCGCAGAGTAGCCAGCCTCTCGGTATTCTATAGGATGCATTTCGGTGAGTGTTTTTGCGCAATTACACGCTTTAACTTCTCCCTCTCCTAGCCACCATCGTAAAAACCAGGCGGTCGGCGGGTCTTCTCCCCTTTGTTGTCGACATTCCACGCACGCAAACCAAACCGTTTGCTTCGCCTTTTATAATGCGTACAGCTATGGAGTGGAATAATTTACCGGCGTTCTTTCCGTCCGAATACAATCTGGGCGTCTTCAAGGCAAGAGTGAATAGGCTTTTGTTACGCTAAGACAGTGCGATTTACCATCTAAGGCTGCATTACCACTTACCACCAGGTAGGATTGTGGTCAAGCACTGACTTATAATAAGAAAAAAAAATCAAACCTTCTGTTTAGACTTGACTCGTTTCAAAACTAAAATTGCTGACAGTAATATGAATATCGAAGAAAGATAAATGAACAGGAGCATTATTGTCCACACACTTTTCTCAGTAATAAACTGCGGTAAACCAAAGTTTACCTTATTATAGTTATAGTTAAATCATGAGTGTTGTGGCATTTATCTCTAGGACAACGAAATTATTTGTCTCACAAGACAAAGATAAATATGGCAACAGTCAGCTGACATGATTACTCACATTAATAAACAGCAATCACATTGTGATTGCTTTTAAAAAGTTAATATTTGATATCATTTGTTTGTTCTTTAGATTAACTTTGGCTTGCTATAAAATAAAATTAATATTAGATCAAAAATTAATATTGGGGTTTTAATAAGAAATTTTGATCTAATATTCAAAATGTTCGCGTGAGCTTGCGTATTTCTTACAGCTCGACATTTTTTGTCATAACGATCCATAAATACTTACTACTCGTTAGTCAGTATTTATGGATCGTTATGAAGAAGTCAAATAGATATTGACTTCGTGACTTAATGGAAACTTTGTATGTGGTAGAGCCGAGTCGAGCTGCGGTGTATTATGGTTGCAGCACATATGATTCGAGGTGTAGTGGCGGCGAATGAGAATCCACTACTCCATATCATCCTTTGGGCATCGTAAGAGGTGACGACCGGCCTGCCAAACGTGGCAACTATCGAAAATTTTCCCTCCCCCCCATAAATAAACCTATGAGGAAGACCTATGTTCAGCAGTGGACTTTTGATAGGCTATAACGGTAACAGTAAGCTAATAATGGGGGTAACGGGGAGAACGACAACACCATCTAGTTTTCCCCAACTGTCTACCTCACCTGCTCGTGGCACCCCCTGCCATACCACGGACGAGGCTATGGCGACCGACCAATGGTGCTATATCTATCATACACCTATCAGGACATAACATAACATAACATAAACACTCACGCCTGTCACCCAGAGGGGTAGGCAGAGATTATGGACTTCCATTTGGCACGATCCTGACACACCTCTCTCGCCTCCTCCACATCCATATACCTACGCATACACGCTCATCGGTTAAGGGTACTCTTAATTTGGCCCATTTTCAGTATATCGCCAATTTGGTCGATAAACCTTCGTCTAGGGCGTCCCTTCCCGACTCTGCCGTTCACCTCTGCCACATAAATTTGCTTTGTCACTTTTTCCTCATTCATTCTTTCTACATGACCAAACCACCGAAGCATTCCTTTCTTAATCCTGGTCACAACATCATCCTGCAAACCACACTCTTCTCTTATCACACAATTTCTCACTCTGTCATTCAGATTCAGCCCTAACATACTCCTTAATGACCGCATTTCTACAGCATTTATTCTACTCTCGTGCTTCTTCTGCCACACCCAACTTTCACTACCATACATTAAAGTAGGGACTAACACAGCATTGTGAATTGCCATACGTGCCTGTTTGGACACATTCTGACTTTTCACAACAGAGTGTAGAGCCCCATTTACTTTATTTCCTGCGTTCACTCGTCGTTCTATATCCTTATCATACCTACCATCCCTGCTAAATGCACATCCCAAATACACAAACTCATCTACTTGCTCGACCAATTCCCCTTCTATTCTTGTTTCACGTATTGTTTTACTTTCTTCTCTTTCAAAGACCATAACTTTCGTCTTACTTGCGTTCACTTTCATTCCCCTTTCTTTTAATGAAATGTTCATTAATGTAACCATCATTTGCAACTCGGCCGCCGACGACGCGAGTATGACTATCAGGACAACCGGGTGGAAGAGGCTGCAGCGGCCTTGGGGTCTAAATATCTCCTAAAATGTCTGGTGCAGAAGGCAAGGGGAAACCACTGCATTAATCTCCTATGAAATCCGTATGATAGTGAACAATATGAAGAGAGCGAACATATGCGACCCGGCAACTAAGCGCCATGTCGATTCCAGGTTGCATGGTGTGAAATGTGCTACTGGGCACACTGCTGTGACTCACCAGGCACAGTGCGGACAAAATGCTACTGGTGACGCATCAAATGGCTTGCAATGGCATGCATGGCTTCGGAAAAAAATGAGGTTAGGAACCTTCTGAGGAACCTTCTGAGGAACGTCTGAGGAATGATCCAGCCAGGGAAAAAGGAGATAATAGATAAAGAGCAACAACAATACGATCTACAAATATTAGGGCTAACTGAAACTCACATGAGAAGCTCCAGTTTCTATACAACCCCAACTGGTTGTACTGTTTATTTCTCTGGTCCCGATAGTGAAAGTAAAAATGGAGTTGCATCTGTAACACCGGAAATTAATAAATTGGTTCTAGGATACAATCCATATAGTGACCGTATAATTACTCTGAGAATTAACACAAAACGGTGTCACGTCAATCTTGTGGTCGAGTATAGGGTGCATACAGCAACATTAGCAGAGACTGACATCGAGACTTTCTACAACCAAGTCGACGATATACTAAAAGTATTGCCATCCAGAGACATCACACTGTTAGTTGGTGATTTAAATGCAAAAGTAGGAAACACTGCAAATGATAATCACCTTAGGGAGGTAGTCGGAAGATATGGACTTCGAAACAGGAATCAAAAAGGTAAAATGTTGTTACAAAAAAATGTTGTCACTGAAAACTCGCTCACAATCAGTGACACAATCATGAACACTTGTTTTAAAAACCACCCGAGGAGACTGTATACGTAGGTAATGCCAGGAGACAGAGCCCGAAATCAGATAGACTACATCTCAGATACCTACCCGAGCGCTGATTGTGGGAGTGATGACAAATTACTAGTGGCAGAGTTAACACTCTAGCTAAAAAAGTGCCCTTGATCGATACAGAAACCACAAAGAAGACCCGATCGGGGCTAGCTTTCATTAATTAGCCAAATTGTACAGGGATGAATCACTGATTTCATCATAGATTGCAGTATTGACGTTGATTATGATAATTACTTAAATTTTGACGGCTCCGTGACGCAGTGGCTTAGCAATGAGTTACGAGTATAGCGCTAAGGGCCGCGGGTTCGAATCCCGTATGGAACAAGTAATTGTTCCGAGTCTGGATGTTTGTACTTGTGAAATTTATGTTTGTAAACTACCCCCACGATACAGGAGAAAATCCTAGTGTGGAGGTAACGTTTATTAAAAATAAGACAAATAAGAAATAAGAAAAATTCTATCTGTCAAGATATTGAAGCTTATGTCCAAAATTTTCATACTAGAGACTTGTTTCTAAAAACAAAAAGTATAACACGGGAGCCGAAACCGAGAACCTGGAACATTGAATGTGATGAAGGCACACCGCTGACCGAGGTTGATCAAGTGACAGAAAGGCGATCATACTGTGAGAGTCATTATTTTATCATTATAATTGGATTTAGTGTCAGTACTTATTATAATTGAAATGTCGTCAGCAAAAAGTATAGACTTGCATTTGATAAAGTCAGGTAGGTCATTCACGTAAAGTAAAAAGAGAAAAGGCCCCAGGACACTCCCTTGTGGGACTCCACTACGGTTGTGTTTATATTTAGATCTGTACGATGTCATTACATTATTAACGTCTATATCATTTATTTCAACACACTGTTCTCCACCGCTTAGATAAGATTTTATCCACTGTAATGCTGGGCCCCGAATGCCATAGCAGTACAGCTTATCAATTATATCATGACACACTACATCAAAAACTTTACTCATATCAAAAAATATTGCACATACTAGGTGACCTTTGTCAATACAATTAATTATTTCGGTAACCAATGAATAGACTGCCAATGTGGTCGATTTATTTCTTTGAAATCCATTTTGCTCTACTTTTACGATGTCAAATTTTGTTAGATAGTCATTATTCTAGAATACATAATTTTTTCAAAGATTTTAGACAGTATAGGTACTAAAGTAATTGGTCGATAATTATTTATGTCGCATTTATCATCTTTTTTATGTAGCGGTTTTACTATTGAGAACTTGAGAACTGTTGGAAAGGATCCTTGTATAAACGATAGGTTTACCAAATGTGACAGAATTGGCGATAATTCTTCAGCACACATCTTAAGGATTCCAGTCGCTATGTTGTCGTAACCAACTGATAGTGTGTTTTTCAACGAAAGTATTACTTTTTTATCTCATATTTATTTGAAGGACGCAAAAAAATACTTTTCATATTATGTTTGGTTAATGTTTTGTCAATTTGCTTCATTTTATTCGGTGTATGAATAAAGTGTTTGTTTAAATTCTCGGTCATTAGTATTTTGTCACTAGTAATTTTATTATTTATTTTTAATTCTTTAATACTTTTTGGAATATTATTAGCTACAGTTTTGTTTTGGATAATGTTCCACGCTGCCTTGCATTTGTTTTTACTATTTGAGACATACATGTAGTTGCTAATTTTTTGGGATTACTTTTTTAGAATGTTAGTATAGAGGTGATATTTTGACTTGTTTGATTTTTTTCATTAGGTCTTGATGTATAGTAATTGTACCTCAACTTCCTTTTTGTTTTACAATACTTTTTAATCCCTACTGTAATCCATTTAGGGCCACAAGTTTTAATCTGACGTTTAGTTTTAATCAGTGGAAAACATAAGTCATAGAATAATCTAATTGTATCATGAAAATTACTAAAAGCTAGGTCAAAGTTTAATTCGTCATATATGTCATTAAATGTCAGTTGCTTCATTATTTCTTTAAATTTTCTCCTATTATCAGTGCTATAGTTTCTAGTAAGTATCCAATATGTATTTATGTTTGTTTTATATTTATTTGGTATTTTTGGAAATTTTATAGTAAGCGTTTGACCTGTGTTATGGTCAGATAACCCCAATTCATGCATTTTACCTTCGGCTTCTCGGTCATTGCTTATAATATGATCTATACAAGTTTTCTGTCTGGTAGGCTTTTGTATGAGATGAGTGAGATTAATGTTTAGTAAAATGTCTTTGTAGAATTCAGAAGCTCGTGTGCGCTTAAGTGTGTCTATATTAAAATCTCCGGCTATAATGATTTTAAAGTCATTATATTTGATACAAACAATTATAATGATTTTGACATAAGAAGACGAATCCAAATAGCCAAAGGTGCAATGATTAAATTAACGAGAATTTGGCAAAACAGGAAGATCTCTAATCTCACCATAAAGAGACTCGTCAGAACTTTAGTGTTCTCCATCTTACCTTGTGGCTCTGAAGCATGGACGATTCGAGCAGCAAACAGGAAAAGGATCGATGCGTTCGAAATGTTGTGTTAGAGAAGGATGCTTCGGATACCGTGGACCGCGAAGAGGACTAACAAGTCAATCCTGTGGCAGTTTCGTGTTGACACTAGACTCTCTACTACGTGTTACCAGAGATTTCTCAGTTACTTTGGTCACATTACATTATCCCTGCTTAATAACTTGGATAGACTTATAGTCGTAGCAAGGTCGGGGGAAAAGGACCACGCGGCTGATCATCTAGCTGCTGATCGGACCAGGTCAAATATCTCACTGGCCTTCCAGTTACGACTGCAATGCGAAAGGCCGAGGACCGGACAGAGGAGGGCTATAGTGACCAGCGCTACAAAGGCACTAAACTACGGACACGACCTTCATTGATAAAGTACACGACCAAGAAGAAGAAGCTAATAATATTTATTCCTCTCGTGTTCTGGAATTTCGATATCCTACGATGACAATACTAGCCATTCCTGAACAGGAGTTCAGTACGGACGGCGACATACCATCAACACAGAATTGATAAATTACCTATCAGGAGGACAGTGTGTTCGAAAGAAATAACTGAATTCCTGTATTTATTTATGGCATTATAATCTATCCCACTAAGATGACTTTTCTTCAACTATAAAAAATATATTTTGGTAATAAAGTTAAACATTCATATTATGCTATTCAACTGTCAATGTTTTTCAATTAAAGTAAGGAAATAGCGGCCGCAATGAAATGGCACCGTGTTTGAATAGTCACGTTTATTTCCTATTGTCAGTTTTTGAACTCTTCGCTATTTTATTTCGTTCTCTAGCTACTGCACAGCTTATTTCGTATCGTAATAACAAAATGTCATTATTGTTAGTAATTAGATTATATATTTAAAAATGGCGATTGTTAATTATCATCTAGTTTGGTTAGAATTTATAGGGAACCATGGTGAAAGCCAACTCTATATAAAACAGCAAATTCAGGTAACTTAACTTAGAAATATTTATAAGCTGCTATTTTACGCTGGTATTCTGTGAGAGCGTGGTCACTGCCCGGTCCAGCCGACCCATTCGAGCTATAGCTATGCTATACAAATGCAACGTGACTCTACCACGTAAAAATGCTGTCCATCTCCTGTTTTGTTTCTCTCTACCGCCTCTTACGACACCCACGGGACGATATGGGGAAAAAGATATTCTTACACCGCTACTATACGGTCAAAATATTAACATTGCTTCTTAAAAATACGTTCCTTAAAACCGCGCCAGAAGCCGAAAATTAAACATTTTTAACAGTTTTTTTATTTTAAGGGCAGGCTAATAATTCACCGCAGCATGTACGGTATCTATTTTATAGATTAAGGGTGACAAATGTGCACACACAGTTCACCTAATGGTAAGTGGATGCCGAGGCCCATAGACATATACATTTATCCTCGATTAAGAATCAAAATCAGTGCCTAGAAGATTGCAATGCAGTGGACGATATGAATGACAAGCTCGTGGAAACTGTCCATGCGGTCGGAGCTAAGTTTTGCAAGACCCGCCGCAGAAGAACACAAAAACTCTCCGATCACACTCTTAATCTCACTCTTGATATCCAAATGCATGCGGCGGGACTTACGCAACTTTAATACTGCTCGTATTGAAGAAGCGATCGAGCGGAACCAGGGCTTCAAAGTCTTTGCTAGAGATCTGTCTGCTAGAAAGAGCCAACTGTCAAAGCTAAAGACCGAGTGTGGCAGCGTCGTTTCCGGGACACCTGAGATTTTGAGTGAGATTGAGAGGTTCTATGGGCAGCTGTACACATCATCGTTGGAGCCACACAAAAGTGTGAGTAACGATCCAAGAGCAAGTCTTATCCGACACTATTCCGATGATATCCCGGACGTCAGTCTGACCAAGATTAGAATGACTCTCCAGCACCTTAAAAACTTCAAGGCCCCGGGCGAGGATGGAATTACAGCGGAGCTTCTGAAAGCGGGTAGAAAACCGGTACTTGAAGTCCTTCAGAAGCTTTTTAATTCCGTACTCCATGGTGGCACTACACTGGAGGCGTGGAGCAGAAGTGCGGTGGTCTTGTTCTTCAAGGAAGGCGACAACGCTCTCTTGAAGAACTACAGACCGATTTCCCTTCTGAGTCGCGTCTACGTGCTGTTTTAGAGAGTCATTACGAATCGTCTCGCATGCAGACTCGACGACTTCCAGCCTCCCGAACAAGCCGGTTTCCGAAAAGGCTTTAGCACCATAGACCACATACATACCCTTCGGCAAATTGTATAGAAGTCTGAGGGGTACAATTTGCCACTATGTCTGGCGTATGTGGACTATTAGAAAGCCTTTAATTCCGTCGAAATTTGGGCGGTGCTGCAGTCCCTTCAGCGGTGCCAAGTTGACTGTCGGTATATCGAAGTGCTGAAGTGTTTGTACAGTAGGGCTACGATGGCTATCCGAGTACAGAACCAGAGTACGAAACTTATAGTTAGTAGTTATATCCCCAAAACTCTTCACCGCTGCACTGGAAGACGTTTCCAAGCTTCTGGACTGGAAAGGATACGGTATTAACATCAACGGCGAGTACATCGCTCACCTTCGATTTGCCGACGATATAGTCCTTATGGCAGAATCGCTGGAGGACCTAAGCACTATGCTCAATGACCTCAATAGTGTCTCCCAACGGATAGGTCTTAAGATTAACATGGACAAATCAAAAATCACGTATAACGTCCATGTCACACCTATGCCGGTAGTTGTTGGGAGCACTAAACTCGAAGTTGTTGACGAGTATGTTTACCTGGGACAAATAGTCCGACTAGGTAAGTCCAACTTCGACCGAGAGGTCAATTGACTGATTCAACTCGACTGGGAAAAGTTCGGGAAATTACGGCACATCTCACATCAACCCCCCCCGCGCCGTCAAGTTGTGCAGACGCAGTTCATATCACTCCGCTTTAAAAATTACGAAAAACGGTCTAAAGTGCACATTTTAACGTAAAAGTGAACGGTGCTATATATATAAGTGAAAAGTGAACTAAAAAGTGCATTAAAAGTTGCTTGTACCAACTTTTCGTATCATTAATAACTAAAATGTAGTGTGTGGAATTTGGAACTAGCTACAGTGTTATCAACTTATTTGACTTTGACTTACCCACATTAATATTGTTTTTTACATCGCCTGTAAAAATAAAATAGCAATACGAATCATAAATATTAAGCGCCTAGTTGATTATTGCTGCAATAGTACCATTGCGACTTTTACCTGTTTTATTACGTAAGGATTGAAGTATTACCCTTTTGTATATCCAAAAATGCCTCTGAAAAGAACGCCCCCTACGACACCCATTTTTAATGTGAACACCTCTCAATCCCTTTGTCAATCAGAACCAAACTTAAATACAACAGATAACACAGAACTCGAAATGACTTACGTTGCCCAGCGTAATAAAAGGAGAAGAGAGGAAGTAGATGAAAATTCTGATATGACGACTTTCAAAAATGAAATACTGAGCATGTTTATGGATTTAAAATTTACAATGAAGGAAATAAAAGAACAGAACATTAGACTGCAAGAATCGGTGGACTTTACGTCAAAGAAATATGATGAAATTACAGATAAGATGCAAAAGATGGAAGAAAATATAAAAGAAGATAAGAATTATATTCGCTTATTGGAAGCTAAAATAGATCAGCTAGAACGCCAAACCCGCAACAGTAGCCTGGAAATTCGAAATGTACCCAAAAATAATGTTGAAACCAAAAAAGACTTGATAAATCTAATTCTTAAAACAGGTACAGTTATTAAGACCCCAATTCAACCATCTGATATCAAAGACGTCTTTCGTTCAAATTCTAGGACCACGAATAAGCCTGTAATTGTTGAATTTACATCAATTATAGTCAAAGAGTATACTCAAATCAGTTAAAACCTTCAATAAAGAAAATAAGCACAACAAACTGAGCACTGAACATCTGGAAATTGGAGGGCCCAAGACTCCAATTTACATTTCGGAAAATCTCAACACTAAAACCAGAAGATTATTCTACTTGGCTAGAGAATTTGCTACTCAAGAAAAAATTAAATTCTGCTGGACAACATATGGAAGGGTATTTCTACGCAGAGAAGAAGGCTCGCCAACAATACGTATAGAATCGGAATCGGATTTTTAAAATTAAAACGCAAAATGACTAGATTTTCACTATCGAAGTAACTTGAATATAATTAACTTCTATTTTATTATTTTACCGAACTTACTTTTATAATTATTCTTATTATATAATTTTCCTGTTAGTCATAAGTAACACATACAACACAATAAAAAACATGTACACACACATAATTCATACATTAAATATCACAAAAGCAACACTTACACATAACAATATCACTCCTAAAACCAACACAAATACACGTTATTTTATTCACATATATACGTCTGTTATAAAAATTATAACTTATAACAACGCAATTAAAATATATGTCAATATATGCCATATATTCAAGAATTTCCCAAAACTCACTGAAAATAAGTCATAAAAAAATAAATACTTTTAAAATTCAATCTTCCTAGTGAAACTATCATTGATGAGATTGAGCTAGTAAACGAGGTAAGGTGTATGAGCTTGTCAAGTCCTTCCCTTGTAGAGATGTAAAAACTTTAATGATAAAAACTTGTCTTCCTTTTGTGTATTATGTGTTAATATAAGAAGTCTCAATTGTAATTTAGACGCTTTTCTAGTTTTATGTCGCAATTGAATATTAATATAGACATTGTAGTTTTACTGAATGTTGGTTAAAGATGATTCCATAATACCGGAAATAGACACTTACACATCATACTATACTAAACGTTTATTTAACCAGAATGACGGTGGTAGCATACGTTAAAAAACATAAACGTCACATCATATGAACCATTAGTCGATGATGGCAATGTGCTAATATCACTGTCGATACAGATACCACGGTTATCTGTACATATAGGCCACCAAGTTTTCGCAATCCAACGCAGTATATCACATCACTTGATAAAATACTCCATAGCATAAATACAAGTATCGTAGTCTTAACTGGAGATCTAAACTTAGATGTTATGCCTTGTACTATAAAAGGATATTCTGCCGATTATCTCAATATGCTCTCTATGCATGGCTTAAAACAATGCGTTTATCTTCCGACAAGGAAGAAAGCATGCTTAGATCATTTTATGGTACGATCCCAACATAGGATTACATCTATTGTTTTTGATGAATTAACTGACCATCACCCTATTTTATTACTTATTGACAGAGTAAAAATTAGTAAAAATAAATCAAAATTTTATAAAGTAAAAATTGACTATGACAAAATAACTGTAGGTATGAATGAGCTTAACTGGAAAGAATATTATGGAATCGATAATGTCAATGATGCTGCAGAGTATGTTGTAAATATTATAAAAGATTTAATACAAGCTAATACAACCAGAATAACTATATCTAAAAGAAATAGGCTATTAAACCCTGGATAACACCAGGAGTTGTAAGATCGATAAGAAAAGGGACAAATTACATAAACAATTAAAAAGGAAAATAATAATGAAGATTTAGCATCGCACTATAGAAAATACAGAAACACATGTAACAACATAATAAAAAATTAAAAAGACAGTATTACGAACGAGAACTTATTACCAATACTGAAACGTTAGAAAGACATGGAAGATAGTTAAAGAAGTTTGTAATCTAAGCCAATCAAAACAACTGACAACAGAATTATTAAAAATTAAAGATACGCCAAAAGCTTCACTTAATCTAGTAAACACCTATTTACAACGATTGGTTCACAGCTTGCAAATTATACCTGAAAACCATAGGCAAATCAGTCTCAGAACTTGCTGATAATGTCAAACAGACGGGTCCAACACATTCGATGGCTTTTTTCTTAACAGATCCTGAGGAAGTAAAAACTACTATTAACGAACTTAAATCAAATAGTTCCCCTGGCTGGGACAAAATCACTGCTAATTTCGTTAAAAGGTATAGTCAAATTCTTTGCGCACCTATAGCACATCTATGTAATAGTAGTTTTCAGACAGGGCAATTTCCATCACCATTCAAGCAGGCCTTAGTAACACCAATATTCAAATCTGGTGATAAGTCCGCTCCTTCGAATTACAGGCCGATTTCTTTGTTACCTACTTTTTCAAAAATAATTGAGAAGATTGTGAACAACAGACTTATAAAATATCTAGAGCCTTATGGATATCTAGCTGCGAATCAATTTGGTTTTAGGGCACATCGTTCAACAGAAGACGCTATTTTACAACTGATTTCGAAAATAACATCTTATGTAGACAAAGGTGATATGTGTTTTCTTAGACTTGCAAAAAGCGTTCGATACTGTATCTATTCCTATACTTCTCGGACGTCTCGAAAATCTGGGTATAAGAGGGATGCCATATGCATGGTTTTGTAACTACCTTACAAACAGAACCCAAGTATTACGTGTTGACGACGAGCTAAGCGATAAAGCCGAATGTAGCTATGGCATTCCACAGGGTAGCATTCTTGGACCAACACTTTTTTTGACGTACATAAATGAATTATGCAAAATTAATATCCGTAGTGCGGACCTTTTTATGTTTGCGGACGATACTGTAATCCTCTTTCATGGTACAGACTGGGATACTGTGCAGCAATGTGCTGAAAATGGATTACGTACGGTTACAAAATGGCTGGAAAATAATCTTTTAACCGTCAATTGTTCAAAAACAAAATATATATGTTTTTACAAAACAATAATCTCAAAACCACCACATAGCTTCTCTGTCACCATGCATACGTACCCTTGTAATACGTCCCAAAAAAAGGAGAGATGTAAATGTACAATATTAGAACGAACATCTACGATAAAATACCTTGGGGTAATCCTCGACGAAAGATTAAATTGGCAACCTCATATATCAAATATATCTAAACGAATTCGGAGACTCACTATAGTATTTAAGAACCTAAGAACGGTAGCGACTAAAAAACTACTAATTCAAACATATAACGCCCTTTGTCATTGTCTCATAAATTATTGCATCTGCTCATGGGGTGGAGCTCCCAAAACATATCTTATTGAGGCCGAGCGAGCTCAAAGATCTATACTAAAACTAATATTACATCCTCCTTATACATACCCAACATTTAAAGTTTACGAATTGTCAAATGTCCTCAGTGTACGAAAATCGTATATATACAAATGCATAAAACGATATCATAATTTTTCCCAGTATATGTAGCTAAAACAAAAGAACACAAAAATTTCCAGTACCATTTATGAAAAGCGCATTTATGAAAAGGCAATATGACTACCAAGCACCACATTTATATAATATAATTAATAAAAAAATAAAGTTAAATAACTTAAAAAGTCACCAAGTTAAAGAAATTATTTTAAATTGGTTAAAAGAATACGACTATGAAAATTGTGAAAACCTACTTTAAGTCATGTACACATATTTTAATAAAAACAGACGCGCGCACACACACACACACACACACACACACACAAACACACACACACACACACACTTTTTGTTTGTTTTATATTTTAAAGTCTGTATTGTACACGGAAAATAAGATCACTTAATGGGAGGGAAACTGCCTCCTAACATACAGGGTAACCTAGTTTAGGAGTCAGGGCACCAATGAATTGTATATTATATCTGTGTTCAATAAAGAATTATTATTATTATATAGTATTCTCATCTGGTTGGGCTGAATAAATATTTTAAAGGGAATAATAAATAAACATAAATATATATTTAATATACTAACATAAATAAATAAATAATACATAAATAAATAAAACCCAACCAGATGGAAACCTCGGCAGGGAGACCAAACGGCCGAGGGTTAGGGGAAAGGAGAGAAACCGGCGGACGATGCGGGCGGTATCGAGGAGCACCGCCTTCTGCATTTGAGCTTGGAGCGGTCCGTCACGGAGTCCCAGTCGCCTCAGATGACCCGAGAGGCTGACTGGGATTAACCCGTTCGCAGAGACGACTACAGGTATAATTTCGGTCGGCAGTCCACCCCACATGTCGGTCACCTCGTGAGCCAGGTCCAGATATTTTGTTCGCTTATCTGTTTCGGCTTTCACGAGGTTCTCGTCATACGGAATGGTGATGTCGACCAAAATATCCTGACTGTGCCCGGTCCATCAGCACAATATCAGGCTTATTGGCAAGAATAGTCCTGTCTGTGATGATGGCCCGGTCCCAGTAGAGCCTGGCGCGGTCATTTTCAGCACGGCTTCAGGCAAGTACTTGTAATACGGCAATTTCGGTCCACGAGACCGTATTTCAGAGCGAGCTCCTGGTGTAGAATTCTGGCTACTGTTGTGCCTGTGCAAGTACTCAGAGTTAGAAAGCGCCGAACAACCGGAGATGACATGCTAAGTGACTCGCCGGGATGGCGACAAGCTCGACAGATGTCGACGGTGCCATCCCTTAGGATGTATCTCCGATAGTTGTTGGTCTTAATAACCTGATCCTGTATCGCACAGACAAAACCCTCGGTTTCCCAAAGAGGTCACCAAAACGTAGCCAGTGGAGGGAGGCAACTGTGTCTACGAAAGGCACATGTAGAGCCTTGTAGAACCTCCCGTGGAGCTCCTTCTCCTTCCATACGGTCTCCCGGTCGGAAATGCTCTGTACTGCCGGGTCTTGCCATTGCTCGTTGGCCAAGGATAGAGGGGTAAGTCCTTTATCACAAGAAATGACGTCCCTATAGAATGGATCATCCGATCTCGTCAGAAAGTAATTACGGAGGCTGCACACTTCGCGATTATGCATGGTAAGCGCGCTTAAAAGCCACGCCCACCATGTTTCCGCGGCAAGTACAGCCTCATAATCGACGATCTCGGGTGATGCATCCTATGGGACGTCATAGTAGTGCGGACTTTTCTATCCAGGGCGTTAAGTTCAGTTTGAGTCCACCTAAGTATGCCAAAGGTATATATGAGAACAGGCATGACCCAACCGTTATATGCGTGTGTCTTATTCACACCGGACAAAAGGCTGTTAAGCACTTTGGTCAAGCGTGCATAAAACATATCGCAAACTGACTGCTTCATACCCGCCTCATCGATACCGATGTTCTGTGACATACCCAGGTATCGGTATGTTTCAGCCTCAGAAAGGGTTCTTATGTTGATGGGCATAGATAAATCTATGCCCTCAGAGTTAGCAACCCTTCCCCTTTCAACATGGAGGACCGCACACTTATCCGTCCCCAGCTCCATTCTAATAGAATTACTAAAATCACAAGTGATGTTTAGCAATTCCATAAGATGGGAGCGACTGGAGGCGAATAATTTGAGATCATCATATAGAAAAGGTGGGTCACTTGTACCTCCTTTCCGAAGCTGAAATCCTCCGGTCCTCCAGTAAGGCTGAGAGTTCAGGGAGAGGCAAACCAGATTGGTTTGCCTCCTGAACTGATTATTATTATTATTATTAATATCTTCTCGTCAGGTATACCTCAAAACTTGAAAACGAGACTGTACAACCAGTGCGTGTTGCCAGTGATGACCTATGGAACTAAGACTTGGTCCTTCACTGCTGGCCAGATGAGGAAGCTTAAGGTTGCTCAGCGAGCTATGGAGAGGGCTATGCTCGGAGTTTCTCTGCGTGATAAACTTAGAAATGAGGATATCCGCAGTAGAACCAGAGTGACCGACATAGCCCAACGGATAAGTAAGCTGAAGTGGCAATGGGCCGGCCATATAGCACGAAGATCCGACAACCGATGGGGAAAAAAGGTTCTCGAGTGGCGGCCTTGTACCGGCCGACGAAGTGTAGGGCGTCCCCCCACTAGATGGAGTGACGACCTGGTAAGACATGCAGGAAGTCGATGGATGCGGGTGGCCCAGGACCGTGCTTTGTGGCATTCCTTGGGGGTGGCCTTTGTTCAGCAGTGGACTTGTGAAGGGCTGTAATGATGATGATGATGATGAAGAATCAAAATGCAGATGCGTGGTCACCCCTGAGGACTAAGAGGGAATGCCTCGTTTCCAGTAAAAAGGGTCTCCGGGTCTCTACACTCACCATATGCAACACAGCAGCATTAAGCTGCTATATTACGCTGGTATTCTGTGAGAGCGTGGTCCTTCCACGGTCGAGCTGACCCATTTGTGCTACAACTATAATATAGCTGCAGTATGGCTGTACCACATAAAAAATGTAGCGATTATAAAATAATAATAAGCGATTATAAAAACATTATGTCTGTAGTTATTTATATGTAACGGAGATCAAATTGTTAACAATATTATAAGAATCTTAAAATCAAAAATGCTTTTGTTAGCTTTTAAATAGTAATTTTAAATATTGCGATTGAAATAAAAATCTATTTCAATAACACCTTTTCTACGTTTTTTATTCCTGTACATTAATTGAAATCGTACCAGAAGACTAATTGGACAGTTCTCCATCCGCACTTGACCGATTTTTCTGACTGTTCAAAGTAGGAGGTAAAGATAAATAATTATTATGATATGGATGTAAACAGCCGCTTTTGCGGGATGTGGTTTGCTGCATGTTCATAGTTTTTAAGGTGATCGATCAGCTGTTAAGAGAAATTCGTTAATAAAACGAATTGTTGACGATGTAAAATTAAATATTAGGTGTAAAATTTAACTGAAATATCTTTACAGAATTTGAAAACAAGCTGCAAGAGACGTCAGAATAAAATTGTATCAATCTTAAATACTATCAATTTTTAACTTTCCAAAAATTAGAAAGATTAAAATAAAAACTTAACAGATTAATCAACTGCAAAAGTAAAAATTTACGAAAACTAATTTATTTGTTTGCACATTAAAGTTTTATTTTTAACTTCTATATAGCCATAAAACCCATTTTTTCATTTTTGTAGAATAGATATAGTTTCATTTCATTGATAGTGTTTAAAGCTAGTGTGATAAGACCGATAATTATTTATATAAAATCCCATTTTTATAATGGCTCTAGTAATGCTAAATACAGTATTTTAAAATTTCCGTTAAAATTTATACACAGATTATGTTTGTGCGTGCCCAAGCACAGGCAGGACAGATAAATAATTTAAAGTTACTGTTTTTTGGCTTCTGCTGAGTTACAATACCCTTTAGTATTTTTTTTTAAATACTAAAGAGTATTGTTATTAATTCTCAATAGTACTAGCAGTTTATCGTGGTTTTGCTCAAGATCGACTTCGCTTCACCAACATCATTTTTATTCCATACCAAAATTCGCAAAAAGGGGAACATTTAGGATTAGCTAAATGTCTATCAGTGTGCCTGTACGTTGGTCATAAACGTTCTTCTCAGAAGTCTTTCTTTTTTTATTTACGGTCTAATGTTTACTGGCGTTATTTGTTCCATATCATTTTGGCTCTTTTGAATGATAGTATAAAATACAGGTTCGATTCCTGGCTCTGTCAAGACAGTGATGTTTCGAAATTCCTTCAGACTAGTTCTACTCAACTTTAAAATAAAAATGAACTTACCTTTAAGCCAAATATTATGCTGTCTTTAAGGTTAACGGATTTCTTTTCAGATCCTGTTCGTTTGCGTTTACTCATGTTAGCTATGGAAACGGGTATGTCAAAAAATGTTGATAGTTCATAAAAATGTGGTAGAGTCACGCTGCAGCTGTATTATGGTTGCAGCACGAATGAGTTGCTTCAACCGGGAAAGAACACGCTCTCACAGAATACCAGCGTAAAATAGCAGTTTAACACTACTATGTTTCGTATGGTAAGTGTACCGCCTAGAACCGGATACCCTTTTTACTAGAAACGAGGCATTTCATCTTAGTCCTCAGGGGTGATAACGCATCTACATTTAGATTCTTAATCGAGGATAGATATAGATGTCAATGCGTCACAGCATCCACTTACCGTCAAGTGGACTGTGTGCTCGTTTGTCACACTTATTACAACGGGTTAAATGTTTCATTAAAAGCTGCGCACAAATAGGCTGGGCACAGGCCTTATCTCGTTACTGGGAATGGTGGCATTAATACGTATTATTGGTTTCCCAATGACTTCAAAATATTTTTTAACTCTCATAAATCCAGGTTTCCTCACGATGTTCTTCTTCATCGGGAGCACAAGCACAATTTCATTGATCCTACAAAATTTTAAGTGTACTCTTATCTCTATAATATAATTTTATGTACCTAATTGTTTTAATTATCCTTTTGTACGCGCGAGAGTGTGCGAGTGCTCTACTCGCGACATGCCGCTATGTGACGATTTTGCAATATAAAATTGTTAGTATGTCTCAATTTAGACACTAAATCAATAAAAAAGGGATGTTTTGAAAATTAGATATATTAAATTATAAAGTCAGCGTATTTTTTTATTAATTTGTTTAGTTATATTTACAAAAATGTAGTTAAAAATTATTAGTACGGCTGTCAGTTAGTATGTGCACTTGTTTGTGTTCACGTTTTAGAAAAATTTACGCATCGAAATGAAATAAATCTTTCTGAATAAGTTTCCATTTATCCTCATGATGATTTTCTTTTTTTTTATAGGATAGGATGACAAACGCGCACACAGTCCACCTGATGGTAAGTGGTTGCTGTGGCCCATAGACATCTACATCTATCCTCGTTTGCGAATAAAATGCAGATGCGTTGTCACCCGTGAGGACTAAGATGGAATGCCTCTTTTCCAGTAAAAAGGGTCTCCGGTTCTCTACACTTACCATACGAAACACAGTAGTGTTAAGCTGCTATTTTACGCTGGTATTCTGTGAGAGCGTGGTCCTTCCCCGGTCGAGCCGACACATTCGTGCTACAACTATACTACTAATATAGCTGCAGCATGGCTCTACCACGCTAAAGATCCTTTTCATCAAAATTAAATGAAATTTTGATGAAAAAAATAAAAACGCTCATGAGGCGTGCACTTTTGGATTTTCCAAACTATTTTTTTATTTTTACTCTATACTGCTACACCTACGTCAAACTCTCACCACTTCATACTGGTAGAGAATGCCTCATGGCGTTAGGTCCGCCCTTTGTATTCTTTTCTTTTGTAGTAGGGACTAAATAAATGAATATATTTATACTCGTCTGAAATTCTAATGAGTTTGAACATATACGGCAACAGACTCATACAACTCTGTCTCACTCCCACTATATTAATATTACTTAAGCAAACAGTGCACTAGTCAAGCGCTTTTGAAATGATATAATATTTGCTCTCTTGTTACGTTATGTAAATATCGTTGAACACGTACAGTGTACATGTAAACACCATAAATGCATTAGTAGTTTTTGTCTTGAATGCTTAAATGTGTTACGTACTGCGCCAACTGTGGCTTTGTTCAGTTTATTCTACTATGGCGATGCGGTCCTGGATTCAAATTCCTGTCCTATTTTCCGCTAGTACCTATTTATGCTCCTATAGAAAAGCTATGTGACATACGAATCAATATACTTTAAAGTGACTATCATTTTACCACGTTTTTACTTACTCGGTTTCGTGAATAGAATAGAATAGAATAGAATAGAATAATTTTTTATTCAATATAGATCACATGTGTAATTCTTATTGAAAGTCATTTTTTACTTTGCCACTGGTTCGAAAAAAACCCTCTGTCCTGGGAAGAACCAGCAAGAAACCCAGCGGGACTTTTTATTTTAAAGTAAATTTTACATTAATGGTTGTATAAAGAAATTAGAAGAATTTAGTAATTGATTTTAGACTAACTTAAAATATTGAACATAGCTCAGAATCGGATGATAATGTAAAAACATGAAAAAACGTGGTATATTTAAAAATAATACATAATTTAAAAAAATATTACTTGTTCTTTTTATAAAATAAGGGTGACAAACGAGCACACAGTTCACCTGATAGCAAGTGGATGCTGTGGTCTCCAGACATCTATATCTATCCTCGATTAAGAATTAAAATGTAAATGCGTTGTCACCCCTGAAGACTAAGATGGAATGCCTAAGTAAAAAAGGTCTCCGGATTTCTACACTCACCACATGAAACACAGCAACATAAAACTGCTCTTTTACATTGGTGTTCTGTGAGAGCGTGGTCCTTCCCCGGTCGAGCCGACCCATTCGTGCTACAACCATAATATAGCTGCAGCGTGGCTCTACCACATACAAACTTCGGCACCGCACCACGCTCGTTAAGAATGGGTACTCAGTTTCTCACTGACTCTAATATCGTACTGGAATGGAATGCATTATGTGTTAATTAAAACTTATTGGCGATAAACGTGTTGACAGAAATAAAGACCATTTAATTGATTCAATCAACATTATAGGCGACGTGCCAGTTTCTGGGTTAATGCAATTATCTGGGTTCAATCCGGTTAATGCATGAGGCCGCCATCTCCAAAAATACAACATTAATCTGTGGAGCTGCCCATATAATTCTCATGAATTGCTTTAACTATGCCATAAATTTAGATTTCTTTTATTTTCGATTGGTGTAAGAAATTGATAAATATAAAAAGTTAAGTTACAGCCTATATACGTCCCACTGCTGGACACAGGCCTCCTCTCATTTCTGAGAGGTTTTTAGGGCAAGGAAATGTCCGTCGCGCTGCCCAATGCGTGTTGGCAAACTTCACATCTTCGAAATGACTTTTTTTCTTATTTTTCAGACATATTTCTCAGACATATCAGTGGTAGAGCCACGCGGTAGCTTTTGCTGTCGCTCGGATGGGCCGGCTCAAACCGGGGTGGTACCACGACCTCACAGAATACATGCGTGAAGTAGAGGTTTACCTCTGCGTTTCACTTGGTGAGTGCAGGTGTCCGGAGGCCCAATTCCCCCCCGCCCCTGGTAGCGGAATTAAATGTAATCAGACTACCCCAGGAGGGTACCAGCACCCATGGAGAATCCCTCGCTGAGCATTCACGACCAAACGACTCCACTCCTGAGTGTGAGTGCTCAGGCTGACCCGCGTATTCTGGGGGCGATATTCCGCTCGCAACTAAACCTATCCGTGAACTTTTGCAACGTCAGGGGACTTCATTCCAACCTTAACGCTGTCCACTACCATCTGGAGACGCCGAAGCCGGCCTTGTTCTTTTTAACCGAGACTCAGGTGTTATCTCCGGCTGATACTTTATATCTCTCCTATCCGAGGTACAAATTAGAACACTCTTTTGTGCCCCGGGCTGGAGTTTGCGTATACGTCAGAGAGGACATTTGTTTTCGACGCCTCGACACACTTGAAGATCATCGACGACCATCCCCGCGTCTACGGGTGCCTCTATAGGTCCCATTGCGGTAATGCCGAAACAGACCGGCTCTTCGACCACGTCCATATGGCTACAGATTCTTTGCTACAGCAGATCTCATCGGCAGAGATCGTGATCCTTGGCGATTTAAGCGCCCACCACGCCGAATGGCTCGGTTCACGTTTAACCAATCATGCGGGAGATCTGTTTATGACTTTGCCTTGGCATATGGTCTTACACAGCTGGTTACTTCGCCTACGCGGATTTCAGATGTGAATGATCATGCACCTTCCCTGTTGGACCTTCTGCTGACCTCTCATCCGGACGGATATCAGGTTTCCGTCAACGCCCCTCTAGGCTCGTTGGACCATTGTCTTGTCCGGAGTGTAGTGCCATTCACTCTAACCTCGCGGTTGCATTCTGCAGGCTGCCGCCGTGTTTGGCACTATAGGTCGGTCGATTGGGATAGGATGCGGTCTTTTTTTGCATCCTACCCTCGGAGGCGGATTTGCTTCTCGCCGGACGATCCCAGCGTTGTTGCTGATTCTGTCGCTGATGTGGTACTTCAGGGTATGCAACTTTTTATTCCATCCTCTGTAGTGCCCATCCGAGGCAGATCCCAGCCATAGTTTGGTCGCTCCTGTAAAATAGCATCACGCTATAAGCAGGAGTGCTACCGGGCCTGGGCTGACGCATCAACGTCTCCTGATGTAAACACCAGCGCTCTTAAAAAGAAGTATAATTCCGCCTCCAGGTCCTTCAAAAGAGTTATTGCCAAGGCAAGGTCTGAGCACATCGGCAGAAATGGCGAGAAGCTAGTTCGCCTTCCTTCGGGAACCAGTGCATTCTGGTTTCTCGCCAAGGCTGTCCAAGGGAACTTCTGTCAGCCATCTCTTCCATCTCTGCACAGAGAGGACGACTCACTGGCCCATGCCGCAAAGGAGAAAGCCGAGCTATTAGGCTCTCTCTTTGCGTCCAACTCGACTCTTGATGACGGGGGGAACACACCGCCGACGGAATCCCTCCCATTGTGCTGAAGACGTGTGCTCCGGAGTTGGCACCGGCTTTAACGCGTCTTTTCCGGTACTTCTACTCCCAAGGCGTAGTCCCGAATTCATGGAAGACAGCTTTGGTCCACCCGATCCCTAAAAAAGGCGACCGCTCAGACTCGTCTAACTACAGGCCTATCGCCATCACCTCCTTGTTCTCCAAAATAATGGTATCCATTATAAACTGCCAGCTCATGAGGTACCTTGAGGATCACCAGCTGATTAGTGACCACCAGTACGGTTATGTCGGGGTCGATCAGCTGGTGATCTTCTGGTCTACCTGACTTATAGATGGGCGGAGGCAGTAGAGTCCAAGGGGGAGGCATTGGCCGTTAGTTTAGACATAGCGAAGGCCTTCGATCGAGTCTGGCACAAAGCGCTTCTTTCGAAGCTCCCTTCTTATAGGCTTCCCGAGAAATTGTGCAAATGGATTACCAGTTTCCTTGCTGATCGGAGCATCGAGGTCGTAGTTGACGGTGCATGCTCTGATTACAAGCCTATCAACGCTGGTGTTCCACAAGGCTATCACCAACGCTGTTTCTCCTGCATATCAATGATATGTTGCAAACTGGTAACATTCATTGCTATGCAGACGACAGCGCTGGTGATGCCTTATATACCGGCCGTGCCAATATTTCTCGGGAAAACGTCGCCGAGTACCGGGACAAACTTGTTCTTCTGAAGTTGAGTCTTTGCTGAACAAAGTCTTGGATTGGGGTCGACTAAATTTAGTCCAGTTCAATCCCCAGAAGACACAAGTTTGCGCGTTTACCGCTAAAAAGAACTCCTTTGTCGTATCTCCTTAGTTTCAAGGCACTCCCCTTGCTGCCTTATTTAGCATCGGAATCCTCGCCGTCAACATATCGAATAGCTGCAGTTTCGTGGTCACTTGGAAGGAAAGACCAAATTGGCCTCTAAAAAGCTTGGCGTGCTCAGCAGAGCCAGACGATATTTATAAAAAGTTTACAAACATTAAAAAAAATTATATCACAACTTACAAATAAGGCGGTTAATAGTCTCAGATTATGTAGGACAGCCACTCAGCAGAATCCGAATCAGTCATTAAATTAATCAGATAAACTCACTGGGATGCACAGATCATAATTTTTATATCATTGATGATGGATGAATATAATACGGACACTGAAATATGGTCACTTAAAATTTAAACGCTTTTCGGAATTATTATTGCAAAATGAAACTTATTTTTTACAGAACTTATTTATCAAATTATTTTTCAAACGTAATTATTATTGTAAAATTAATGAAACTTATTGTAAACTTAACCTGCTTCGTTCGTCTAGTGTTTGTAAACGCGATTGCTGACCATGGGGTCCCGGGTTCGAATCCCGGGTCGGGCCGAAATCAGTTACTGGGTTTTTCTGTCAAGAAATTCTCAGTAGCAGCCCAGAGTCAGGAAGTTGGCGGTGTCTCACCCCCGTGCCTCGGAAAGCACGTAAAGCCGTTGGTCCTGCGCCTGATCTCTCTACGGTCGTGACGAATTACCGTCCCATCGGACTATGAGAGTGAGGAATAGAGAGTGCACCTGTGCTTGCGCATACACTTGGGCACTATAATCCTGTCCTGCGCAGATGGATAGTCTGCGTTGAGACTGGCCACCGTGACCGAAATTCGGTGTGGAGGACATTATTATTATTGTAAAATTAAATACAGCAGCTGTGATAAATTTGAGTGATATAATATTGAGCGTAAAATAGCTCGAAAACGGCGAAGTTTTGTGGTAATTTCATGCTGAAACTCTTCCATTTGCCATGTATATCGTGCAACGTAGGGCAATGTTGGCTATAGTCTCAATGTTGCTTTATGTTTATGAACCCAATATACTATACAAGGAGTTGCATAATTACATTGCAGCAAAAGTATCACTGGTAAAATTACTGAGTTATCGTTGTCAGCAAGATACAATTTTTATTAATATTAAATAATAATATTAGATATTGAACATTTTAAATCAGCAAACATTTTGGTAGCGCAGTGGCAAGGCGTGTGTTCAAATCAATTTTCAAAATTATCTGTACCATAAATAAAATTGTAGTGCCTGCCTGTAATATCGAAACAACTGATTTTTATTGAGCTGAAGGAGTTATTTGCATATCGACGAAAGTTCCTTAAACGTACCTCAAACGAAGTTTCTTATCGCACGGTACGAATTTGGCGGATGGGGGCTAGGCGAGAAAAAGTGTAAGATTTTTCCGTCACGACCTTTGTATAGTGCGAGCGAGATGGAATAATATCCATCTCCCTCGCACTTTTTCTTATCTTGCCATGAAATAAATTTTATTTTATTTTAAATGACGCTTCATTTTAACAGACGCTAGTAATTCATTTATTTGTATTTTTGTTAATTAATAATATAATACGTTTATCAATAATAATATACTACGAAAGGAACTTCGTTCCAACTGAGTGTTCCACGACACTCACGCATGTTTTATTATTTAAATATTTTTGTCTGTCTGTCTATCTCTTTGTCCGGTCTAATCTTCGGAATTAAACTTGGCGAACACATAGAGATCAATGACCGGTGTGACCTAGGCCATATTTTATCTGAAAAACTTAATTTTTTTTTATATAAATAGAAAAGTTGATAAAATAAATGGTCTTTTTTGATTATTTTCTAAATAACGCCACATAAATAGATCTTACCCAGGTGAAGCTGGGATAGGTCGCTAGTTTATAACATATTTTAGAAACTGAATTTTAAACGCAGTAATTTCTATTTCTAATAACCCTGACCACTCAGCGATGCCGGCAAATTAATGATAATCCCGTACGCCATTACGAACCAGGAAGTTCCAGTTTAAATTTTTAATTATTACCAACCTAATAAGATCCTTTGTTTTAGGCCCCCGAGAGACATCAGCCATCTTATAACCAGACTTCGTAATAAGCAACTTAATGAAGTTTTAAATAATTAATTTTTAGAATTTACGTAACAGATGAAAATTAACAAGAAAAACTTTTAACGCTTTAAGGTCATAAAGTATACAATATAATGGTCTTACTCTTGGGCATTTTTGCGTAAACAGTGACTTCGGTTGTGCTTCGAACGTTGGACCGACTCAGTTTTTTTTTATAGGATAGGATGACAAACGAGCACACAGTCCACCTGATGGTAAGTGGTTGCTGTGACCCATAGACATCTACATCTATCCTCAATAAAGAATCAAAATGCAGATTCGTTGTCACCCGTGAGGACTAAGATGGAATGCCTCATTTCCAGTAATAAGGGTCTCAGGTTCTCTACACTCACCATACGAAACACAGTAGTGTTAAGCTGCTATTTTACGCTGGTATTCTATGAGAGCGTGGTCCTTCTCCGGTCGAGCCGACTCATTCGTGCTACAACTATACCACTAATATAGCTGCAGCATGGCTCTACCACGTATAAACTGGATAAATTGGATTCTGACCATTAAGCCACACACGCAGTGGTTATAAATATGCTGTAGGTTTCACTATCACTGTCATCACAGACCACCACAAGAGTCAACTGCGTGCTGTCTGATCCTCAATCCTTCAAATGGGAGGGTCACCCAAAACTGCACTTGCCTAAACGAGGCTGCCACTCGAGAACATTTTGGTTTGAGGTTCTTCGTGCTATGGGCTATAAGCGGTACGCTGCCACTTCAGCTCAGTGATAGCATGAGATACGAAGTGGGCATATAGTATCTTTACAGGCCGTGATGCATTCTATTTTAGTCCTCAGGAGGCAACACACAAACAACGTACCGCTTCTCTCTTTGAAGTTGGTTCCTAATGTCTATAGACTACAGTATCTACTTACGGCAGGACTATAAGTTCGATTTTTACTTTATAAAAATAACTAGCGATCCGCCCCGTGTTCGCGCGGTTGATTTCTGGATCCCGACAACAACGCCACCTACCGGGTCCAGTTGTGAATCCAAACCATTCTCTAATCAACTTAATCACACACACAAAAGTTTAGGAGGAGTTCAGTCACATACACACAGACAGAAGAATCATATAATATATAATATGCATATATTACACATATATAAACTTCTCTTAAATCATTTTGTCTACTGATGAAAACCGCATCAAAATCCTGAGCGTAGTTTAAAAGATCTAAGCGTACAGACGGCGGAAAGCGACTTTGTTTTATACTATGTAGAGACTAAGCAATTTAATTTATAAAAAATAAATAAGCTATAAAAATAACTAAGCAATTACCTTTATTTTGTTACAAATATTCCAAGTTTTAAAATTTAATTAAATGATAGTAAGAATAATAGAAAAACTAGAGTAACCGACAGACATAGCCCAAAGGATCAGCAAGCTGAAGTGGTAATGTTCGATGAACCGATAACCGATGGGGAAGATAGGTTCTCGAGTGGTGGCCTTGTATCGGTAAGCAAAGTGGGTAGGAATGCGGCCTCCCATCAGATGGACTGATAAGATACGCAGGATTGTCTTTTGGCATGCAGTTGGATCAGGACCACGTTTTTTGGCAAGATGATGATAATATGTTGACTATGACATATACAATATTTATTAATTTTTATTTTTTTATTTCAATACATTTCCTCGGGCACCCTTTGGTTTATTTATAGACAAAAATATTAAATTAGCCATTATTAATGGTCTAAAAAAACATGCCTGTTATTTTTACGTGGTAGAGCCACGCTGCAGCTATATTATGGTTTTAGCACAAATGGGTCGGCTCGACCGAGGTAGGACCACGCTCTTACAGAATACCAGCGTAAAATAGCAGCTTAATGCTGCTGCGTTTCGTATGGTGAGTGTAGAGAACCGGATACCCTTTTTACTGGAAAGAGGAATTCCATCTTAGTCATCAGAGTTGTCAACGCATGTGCATTTTGATTCTTAGTCGAGTATAAATGTACCGTCAGATGTACTGTGTGCTCGTTTGTCATCCATATTTTATTTAAAAAAAAAAAGAAATGACGAATTTGAATTTAAAAAAAAAAAATTCAAATAATTGCGTTCACAGTTGAGCGAAAGGATCCGGTAACCTCATCAGTGATTCAGTTGACTATGAGAAATATAGTATTTTAGTTTACCTTTCACTAGATGGCGCTATGACAATCTGCAATATACGAAATAAAATGACATGAAATACTCAGAGCAGAGGTTATGCCAAAGGTCCATGTCTCTGTAGGTGGACTGCTTACAGACTAACAAAGACAATGTACTAGAAGTCCCTTTCCGCTAATTATGCCAATTATCTATGTGGAACATGTGCGTCGAAAAAATGTTTAAGGCAATTAAACAGCTAAATAATAGTACAACAAAGACGACCGTCTAATTTATCTTTTAGTTTAAGTTGTACGCTATAAATGTTATGTTGTAAGTGCCTTTTTTAATGTACAGCAACTATTTCCGGGATATAAGTGGTTTTCAGCAGGTTGTTAGTCGTTAGGTTTTTTAAACGTAAAGTTATCATCTTACTGATCGCGTAACTGATCGTACTGACCATGTACATGTAGTAGCTGTGTTAGTATATCCACTACAGACCCCATATTATTCCGTGGGTGTAGTAAGATGCGACAGATTTACAATGAGTAGTTTTTTAAACGTAAAGTTATCATCTTACTGATCGCGTAACTGATCGTACTGACCATGTACATGTAGTAGCTGTGTTAGTAAATCCACTACAGACCCCATATTATTCCGTGGGGGTAGTAAGATGCGACAGATTTACAATGAGTAGTTTTTTAAACGTAAAGTTATCATCTTACTGATCGCGTAACTGATCGTACTGACCATGTACATAGTAGCTGTGTTAGTAAATCCACTACAGACCCCATATTATTCCGTGGGGGTAGTAAGATGCGACAGATTTACAATGAGTAGTTTTTTAAACGTAAAGTTATCATCTTACTGATCGCGTAACTGATCGTACTGACCATGTACATGTAGTAGCTGTGTTATTATATCCACTACAGACCCCGTATTATTCCGTGGGTGTAGTAAGATGCGACAGATTTACAATGAGTAGATAAAGTTATCATGCATTAAGATCAAAGGTAAGTTTGATCCGACACTGTACCTCTAATACTGCGTTGGATACACGGGAACACTCATAACACTATACCCAGACCCGAGTAAAAGGTAAATCACATAAATTGGGTTTCGAATTTAGAATCTGGTCTCAGTTGTACAGTTCTATAATTGAAGTCACGCGATCATTTATTAATTCATTACAGCCTATTAAAGTCCATTGCCGAACATAGGCTTTCCCAAAGATTGCCTCTTGAATATTTCCCGCAGTTGCCATGCTTGACGGGAGGGTTGCCAACCGCAGTTTTTTATTTTATAGTTGTTATTAGGATGACACTGCTGTTCATCTCCCGGTTTGTTTCCCTCTGTCGCCTCTTATAATTACAATGACGATATGGGGTAGTAGAAATAGAAATAGAACGAGTACACGGTCATGTTCATTGAGGTCATATTCAAAGTATTTTTTTGTTTTGTCAAGACGATAATTCATAACTATGATAGGATTCGATATTTGGCGCTGTTTTCAAGATATTAACAAATTATATACTTGTATTTACGGACCAAAGTTACATAATATGCCCAATAGAATTTTCAAAGCACGTAGGTGAAACACCGCCAACTTCCCGACTCCCGGTTGCTACTGACAATTTCTTGACAGAAAAACTCAATAATTAATTTTGGTCCGACCCGGTATTCAAACCCGAGGTTTCATAATCCGTAATCGCGATTACGACAACTAGACCAACGAGGCAGTCATGAGGTATTTATATATTTATATTTCCATTGTAAAAAGTTCAAAATGAATTCGGAGTAGAACTCATCGCGCTAACTACCGTAAAGAGCAGAACTACGTCTGCTGAGGCAGTTAGTACCACAATAAAAGTTTACGAATTACTTAAATAGTTTCAATTCGTGACACACCAGGCTAATAGTGTCGTATCAAATGAAACTTCAAACAACTTTATAACATCGTTGTAGTAATTACTCGCGCGGTTGGAATGCCTTGTTTTTCTAAATCGATAAGAAAACGTTTATGTAAAATTTAAAACAAAACTGGTAGCGTTCATTCCAGTTTAACAAAATTTAATGCAAAAAATAAGTTTTTTATCTTCAAATGCTTTTAATAAGGATAGTAGGTATTCTATAATTAGACTCCTTACGCGCACTCTCTTACCTCTTTCTGCCTCTAAGCTTCACTGCATCCACGGTTGCGTTATATTTTAAAAGGTAAGTTAAGTTTTTAATCTAAATGGGGTGACACCATATTTTACCCAACTTCGTTTGCAGATGGTTGCAGGCTTGCAGGTGACTATTGTTGCTAACCCCACTTACCATCAACTGGACTGTCAGCTCGTTTCTCCCTAGGTTAAAAAGGAATATAAAATATAATAAATTACCTTAATTCAATTTATTTTTGTACATCACTCAATCTTCACCCGATAATTTCTATTTTCTGTAAGTATCATACAAAAGACATCGATATTAAATTTTAGTTAATAAACATTTTCTTTCGTTCACGATTTTACGACGAGCACAAATGGAAATAATAATTTATATGAACATTTACGAGCGACAATGCGCGTACATCGGTCGAAATTTGACGCGATACTGAAGAATGAAGATTCTTACTTTTTGCATGCGAATTGCAAACCTTTATAAAAGCAAATATGCTTAAAGCCGTAAGCCCTCGAGCTTCAGAGATACGCGTATATTATACAATTATTGTTGTTTGTTTGTCCCATTCCCGACTTGGTTCGGACATTGAAAAGAAGACTTAAGTACTTACGACTTAGACGTTATAACTACTAATAATTCATTATCATTTGCCATAGATACGTTTGCGGGCCGGTTCATTTTAACCGACTTCAAAAAATAAGAGGTTCTCAATTCCTGTGTGTGTGTGTGTTTTTTTTTTATGTATGTTACGCGATATCTCAGCTTACAAATATCAGCTTACAATGATGTATGTTGCACAATTAACAACACAACAAATTAGAAATAGCTTGGAAGCAATCACCTCATTCCCAGGGGTTATTATCATCCATAAATTCCTTAATATTATAATAACCCTTTTTATACAAACTTAGTTTAATAAAGTTTTTGAACTATGAGCAGGTCAAATTTTGTATATTTTCTGAAAATTTGTTGGAAAAGCGTATACATCGCCCCAAGAATGAATTACTGATTCGATGGAGTCGAGTAACTGGTACTACTAGCTTGTGTCTGTTCCTAGTATTTACAGAATGAATATCACTTATTTTTGTAAAACTACTTTTACTTTTGTGTACGTACATTACATTTTCATAAATTTATTGAGAGGCCAAAGTTAATATATAAATTTCCTTAAATTTTTGTCGCAGCGACTCTTTAGGCTTTAAATCATAAATTGCTCTTATGGCCCTCTTCTGTAAAACAAATATAATTTCAGTGTAAGCTGCGTGTCCCCATAGCAAAATACCATACGACATTATGCTGTGGAATTAGCTAAGTAAACAAGTATAGCTGTTTCAACACTGGTAAGATTTCTAATATTTTTTACAGCATATGCTGCAGAACTAAGTCTGCTTGCTAGTTTTGATATATGGGGGCTCCATTGAAGCTTCGCGTCTAGTGTTATTCCAAGAAAAATGGTGGTACAACTTAACTGGTAGTTTGAATTGCGAGAGTTGACCTTACCAGTTTCGCTATTAATTATACTCCATGTCATTTTAATTTTATTAGAAGCTGTCTTAATTTTGTTGCTCAAATGCAAAAACTTGGCTGTGGAGCACACTCTTTTAAATATTTTTGAATATTTTTTTACATATTCCCTAAATTCGACGCTAGGATTATATGACCTTTCATGGTAAAGATCATATAATCTTTGTCTGCTCTTATGGACTCCTACTGTCGCCCATTCATTGAATGCCTTCCGACTGTTCAAGGAGAATGTTTAAGAAGTAAAAGTATTATTAAATTCATTGTAAATAAGCTTAAACAATGTTCCATACAAAAAATTAGGATCATTTTGGTATGAAAGTGATGGACGTTTTTTCACTATGTTACTTCTAAACTTCTCCAAGCGACGTGCATTTACTGGAACAAATACAACTTTCTCATCTACTTGCTTTTTGTGAACATAAGGTAACGAAACTAATTGTGCACAGTGATCAGAACTTAATTTTTGAATTACACATTTATGCAACGGCTTAACATTTGTAAAAATGTTGTCTATACATGTTGCACTAGATTGAGCAATACGCGTTGGAACCAATTTTGATGATTTTTTTTTATTAAATAGGTTATACTACACGGGTAGCCCCATATAAATTTGGAGAAAAACTTCCACCCCTAAAGGTAGCAAATAAATAACTTCTTTTTAGCAATTTGAAGTCGTTTTTTACTTTTTGTTCAAAGTTATAATTATTTATTACCATCATTACAGCATATTAAATATTTAAAGCTGATCTTATACTGGCAATAGCATTTTTTTTATAATTATTGACTTGTTATCAGAAAGATCCTGATTCCCATCTTCTGTTTCAGTTTTCCACCGTCACCTTTGACGAAACCCCTACCAAAGAGACCCCTATTATAAGAGAATCCACTACCCCATAATAACATCCAGTAGGTGTAACTAACAATAAATAAATTGCGGTTGTCTATCCGCCTGCCAAGCGTGGCAAGTATGGCAAAAAATCCTCCTATGTGATCATCTTTGTTCAGTAGTGGATTTGTAATAGGCTGTAGTGATCTTGACGATGATGACAAGTAAGTACACAGCCCATGTACTCTGTGTGTGTCATGATGTGATGTCTCTTAGGCTGTGTATAGCCAGTCATTGGGCTCCTTGAAGTTTTTGTATTCTCAATAAATATGATTTTTTGTTTTAAATTTTTATTTGTTTTATGTTTTATTAAATGATTTGTTTAAGATACAAAAGTAAAAGCTCTTTTATTCGACTACAGAACTATACTACAGCATTTTTACCTCTAAAGGCCAAGATGGAATGCTTCACAATATCCTCGTAACTATACAGGCTCTCCATACCCTTCAAACGAAAACACAATAGTGAATGGTAGTAAGATAAGAGGGTGAATACGAACACTGAATTCTAGGTAAAAAACCGGAAAAGTGCGAGTCGGACTCGCGCATGGAGTGTTCCGTACAAGTTTCTAGTAGGGGAAACCCCTTTAATTTTTAATTTTTGGAACGAAGTTCCTTATCGCACGGTACGAATTTGGCGGATGGGGGCTAGGCGAGAAAAAGTGTAACATTTTTCCGTCACGACCCCCTTTCTACAGTGCGAGTGAGATGGAATAATATCCATCTCCCTCGCACTTTTTCTTATTTTGCCATGAAAGAAATATTATTTTAAATGACGCTTCATTTTAATAGTCCGTACATATGCTTCTTCTTATTCATGAACCTGTGAAATTCCGTACCGTGTAGTGGCGGGTACTGTATTGTGGCGGTGTAAGAATATCCAGTAATCCATATCATTCCGTGCGTGTCGTAAGAGGCCTTCCCAATAACGACTAAAAATAATAAAACTGCGGTTGCAAAGCGTGGCGAAAATGGCAAATATGCCCCCAATGAGGCAATCTAAGGGGGAGGCCTATGTTCAGCAGTGGACTTTGGTGGGCTGTTGGTAGAGTCTCTTCAGCCCGTTCCAAACGATTCGCACCTTTGCTGCTTACACTTACTACAAAATGTTTAAAGAGATATATATATATATATATATATATATATATATATATATATATATATATATATATATATACATATATATATATATAAGATAATTTCTTTAAAAATTTGCCCATATCAAACAATACGTAAATTTCCATGAAACATAAATAGTTTATGTTTATGTTTATATATATATATATATATATATATATATATATATATATATATATATATATATGCAAATTTTTAAAGAAATTCCTTGTAGTTGGCAATTACAAAAATATTTTGATATGTTGGGCAGATAACGTATATTTTGTTTTGTATAAATATGTAATAGTAAAATATATATTGATTAATTTTCAACTGATTACCATATCTTTGCGATATGACTGTTGAGGCAAATGAAATTGTACAAAATTGTATCACGTGCGGTGAAGTTTCTAAAGGAACTGCGAATGAGACTGGTCGCCGCTGCAGAAAACAACAGAGCTCTAGTTACGAGTATCTTCTTGCCCAAGAGCTAAGTAAAGCTATTCAGTGAGGAAATGCAGTCAGTGTTCTTGGCACTATACTGAGAGGAGAGAATAATGCTACATGTTAATTTTAGTATCATAAATATTGTCTAAATTATGTAATTAAAGTTATTTTCCTAATTGTTGTTAATTTTTTAATTATTTAATGTCGGATATCATTATAGTTTTATCTTGTTTTGATAATAGAAAACGATGAAATTTATAAATATTAAATTTTGAAGATTATTAGGTTTGATTAAATTTTTTTAAATATCATGCTGCGCTTATAGATTATATTCAATTTCGATAATAATTAATTAGTTTATGATATTGTGATAACAATTATCATGACTCATATGAGTCATATCGTCAAGCAAAAATGAATTTGTAAATTTGTAATCGGCTTTACAACACTCACCGACTGATAGTGCAGGGGTAATTGATTATCTAACGTCGCACAACAACACAGCGTGGATGTCGTAAGAGGTGACAGAGGAAAACTAAAACAGGAAATTTTCAAAGTAATAAAAAAACTGCGGTTGTCAACCCGCCTGCCTAGCGTGGCAACTATGGCAAATATGGGGAATATTTGCCTTAGTTGACAAATAATCCCCATATTTGTCATAGTTGTTGTTGTGCCATTGATAAAGCCCCTCCTTCAGAGTCATACAAAGTTGTCATACATGCTGATAAAAAACCACCAGAAGAACATAGAGGTAGGTACATTGCACCAACTACAAATGAAGTGGCTTTAGTGTTAGTGGATCAACAATTTGATCAAAGGGCATCATCCTCGAGAGCCGAAGTAATTCACTTCAGCGTATTAGTGAGATACATCGAGCATATGATGCTCTACATTATCCATTGATGTTTTGCTGGGGGGATGGTGGGTATTCAATCAACATACCACAACGCGATACTACAACTAAGTTGACGCTTAATAAATCTGTCTCTTCTGCAAGTTTCTATTCGTATAGAATAATAATTAAAGAAGGAGAAGATAACTATTTAGTCAACTATCGTGCCCTTTTTAGTCAATATTTGATGGATGAATACGCCAAAATAGAAACAGAGAGATTAAATTAATCAAGCCAAATTACGTGCTGATAGTTACATCCATTTAAAAGATGATATTGAACGACAAGACGCAGAAGCCAACCAACTAGGACAAATGGTTGTCCTTCCATCATCTTTTACGGGCAACCTAGGTATATGCACGAAAGAACACAGGACGATATGACCTATGTTAGGAATTACGGCCGGCCTGATCTTTTTATCACTTTCACATGCAATCCTCGATGGGACGAGATAAAAGAGCAATTGCTTCAAGGACAACAATCTCATGATAGACACGATATAATTTCGAGGGTGTTTTGACTAAAGGTGAAAAAGATCATGAACTTATTGACAAAGGGCAAAATATTTGGTGAAGTGCGATGCTATATGTAATCAACGGAATGGCAAAAAAGAGGTCTTCTTCATATTTATATTCTTTTATGGCTTCAACAAACGTATTACTCCGGATCAAATCGACAATATAATTTGTGCTGAAATACCGGATCCCAGACGTGACCCAGAGCTTCACGAAATCGTTAAATGTAATATGATACATGGTCCATGTGGCACTTTAAATCGAAAGTCACCATGTATGAAAGATAACATGTGCAGTAAACGATACCCCAGGGCTCTCATAAGGGAAACTCAAACTGGTGAAGACGGTTATCCGCAGTACAAGAGACGTTTACTAGATGACGGTGGGTTCTCTGTTGATATCAAAGGCACAACCACAGATAAACGCTGGGTAGTCTCTTATAATCCAGTATTATTAAAAACATTTAACGCTCACTTAAATGTGGAATATTGTCATTCGGTGAAATCAATAAAATACGTCTGTAAATACGTAAATAAAGGTTCAGACCAGGCATCGTTTGCTTTAGAGAATGAGAAAGATGAAGTCAAAACTTACACAAGTGGAAGATATATAAGTTCATCAGAGGCAGTATGGCGAATCCTTGAATTTCCCATTCATGAGGGTTTCCCTCCCGTAGTCCACCTCGGTGTTCATTTGGAAAATGGGCAAAGGGTTTATTTTAATGAGCAAAATCTGAGTGAAAGAGTGAATAGTCCTCCAACAACCACACTCCTATCCTTTTTCAATTTGTGTAAAGTGGATAACTTTGCAAAAACATTGCTCTACCTAGAAGTACCTGCATACTACGTTTGGGATAAAAGAAAGTTCCAAAGGAGAAAGAGAGGAGCAAACGTCGAAGGCTGGCCAGGGGTCAAAGAAGAGCATGTTTTGGGCAGCGTTTATACTGTGCATCCGAACAATATAGAATGCTATCACCTTCGCATGCTTCTTCATGAGATCCGGGGACCAATTTCGTTTGAAGCGTTAAAAAGATGGTCATGTATATTCCACGTTCCAATCAGCGTGCAAAGCTCTCGGCTTGCTTGAAGATGATCAGCATTTGTTCGCCGCAATGGAAGAGGCAGCACTTTGCCAATCACTGCAAATGATTCGGGATCTTTTTACGATTATTTTAGTGTTCTGCCAAGTATCAGACCCTTTAAGCCTTTGGGAGAAATTCGAAGAATACCTATCTGAAGATTTTAAAAGGCAATTAGAAAGACGGGGGTATGTGGATGTAGAGCACATAACAGATGTGGTATTTAACAAATGCCTTTCGGTAATTGAAGATGCCGTATTAGCGTTGGGTGGTCGGCTACTAAAAGAGTATGGGTTACCTCAGCCAAGCAAAGAACAACAATTTAAAAAAAAGAGAGTTTCTTAAAGAGACAAGTTACGACTTAGCATCATTAGAAAACACAGTTAAAAATAATGAAGGATCACTGAATGACGAACAAAAAGCAGTTTACAAACAAATTAAAACAATAATTGATTCAAATGAGGGTGGAATATTCATTTTAGATTCTCCCGGTGGAACAGGCAAAACATTTTTCATAAATTTGCTATTAGCAAAAGTTAGAAGTACTCGCGGAATTGCTTTGGCTGTAGCTTCTTCTGGGATCGCAGCTACACTGCTTGCGGGTGGACGAACTGCTCATGCTACCTTCAAGTTACCACTCAATTTAACAACAGCTGATACTCCCATTTGTAATATATCGAAACAATGTAATTTTGCTGAAGTATTAAAACATACGAAAATGATAGTGTGGGATGAAATAACCATGGCTCATAAGGGTGCCGTAGAGGCTTTAAACAGAACTCTACAAGATATAAGAGGAAATAAGAAGTTAATGGGTGGTGTAACGGTTTTGCTGGCTGGAGATTTTAGACAGACTCTACCAGTAGTGCCAAAAGGAACTAGAGCAGATGAAGTTAAGGCGTGTCTTAAGAGATCCACTTTATGGCCTCTAAATAAAATCCTCAAGCTCTCGAAAAATATGCGGGTACACTTAGGAGAAAAGAGTCTGCTGGTTGATTTGCGAATCTCCTACTAGAAATCGGCAACTGTGATTACCCGATAAATGACGGAATGATAACCATCCCTGTTAATTTGTGCACAGTTGTATTTACGTTACAGGAGTTAATATTCAAAATTTACCCAGATATTGCTCATATCCACGATAAGCCAATGGAATGGTTGTGTGAACGTGCCATACTAACCCCGAAAAACGACCAAGTATATATACTGTTAATGTCTTTTGAAGGGGAAGTCAAAAAAATGTGGTGTATAAAGAAGTTTTGTAGTTTACTAGCTTTTGCCCGCGACATCCAGTTGTGTGGCTTGTACCAGCAGACTCTTTTTCACACATGGGCGCGATATAACCGTACTCCACGCGGACGAAGTCGCGGGCAAAAGCTAGTTAGATTATATTTATAGGCGACACACGTGTCGTATTATCAATGGTGGCGTGTCTTTTCTAGGGTAGTGGTGTTGGGATTAGTGGTGATGGGAATAGTGCACGCCATTGAGGGAGGGCGGGATGCGGGTGTGCTCTTAAAACTAGATAAGACACATCATTTTATTTTCTACCGACTTCAAACAGGAGGTGGTACTCAATTCGACTGTATGTTTTTTTAATATATGTTACCTCATAACTTTTTTCTGGGTGAACCGATTTCGATGATTCTTTTTTTATTTGAAAGGTCGTGCTTCACACGTACTCCTTTATAAATTTGATCAAGGTCCAACCAATAGTTTTTAAGTTATTCTTAATAATTTATATTGAATACGGTTGTACAATTTGTTTAAATTTAAATTATATTACGCAGATCTCCGCTATTTATTTTTTAACATCTTTAATATAATGGATTTCCGAAAAGTAACGCCTGATTCTGTTAATTAACTGTAATGTTAGTCCTACATGACACACAAATTGTTTAATTTAACTTGGTGACATATTTTAAATACAGATTCCATTATACCTAGTTCATAAAATTATTAATAATTAATTAGCAAAATATTTTAAAACTATTACATAATTTATTAAATTAATCGTCAGTCTGCTGTTTTACGCTGGTGGAGCTTGGTTTTTAAAGAATACAGATTATACCAGTATACAAGTGGTAAAATTAAAAATTTTGTACAGAAGTATGTATAAGAATTTTACAAATCGGTTCAGGCGTCTTCGAGTAATCTGTGTACATACATAAAAAAAATGCCGCCGAATTGTAAACCTCTCCTCCTTTTTGAAGTCGGTTGCAAATAGCATACTGCTGCTGTGTTTCGTATGGTGAGTGTAGAGAACCGGAGACCATTTTTACCGGTGACCTAGCAGTTCCATCTTAGTCCCCAGGGGTGACACGCATCTGCATTTTGATTCTTAATCGAGGATAGATGTAGATGTATACAGCAACGATTTACCATCAGGTGGATTGTGTGTTCGCTTGTCATCCTTTTTCTATAAAATATAATTTGTCAAGTCGAATAAATAAGTCACTCAAAACATTACCGTTGCGTTACCGTTACACCCTACTAAAAGTTCACTGCTGAATATAGGCCTCCGCATAGATTGCCTCATATGAGTTGGCAATAGCAGAATTTTATTTTTCAACTGTTATTACACGCTGCAGCCCATCTCCTCATGTTTCCCTCTTTCGCCTCTTACGACACCCACCGGATGAATGATATAAGTTACGCTTGCATTTTGAAAATGATATTTTTTAAATTCTATGATTATTTACAACGTATTTGGCTGATTATATAAAACACATTACATAGTATATAAAAGCTACAAATTATACAAAATGAATTGAATAGCAAACATGTTACTGCAAATTTGCAAGCAACAGAGGACAAAATGTAATAAATTCTTCTGTAAAGTTGCCATTTGTCACAACCTGCTATTTTAAATTACCATACAACGTAATAATTTGTGTTCACTACGGCTTAGTAATAAAATTCAATTTCCTTTAAATGACAATGATTTGGAATATACATCAGGTTATTTGCAAGAAATGCATATAAATAGATTGTACGAATAAATAAAAAGACATTTTATTCGTAAATCACAACAAGAAAACGTAATGTTATTTTTAACACTTACGGTGCCTATCACCCGAATTTATTATTGACAATTTCCCGCGCCGTCTCTCGTATGTAGTCGAAAAATGAAAATCTTGTTCACACAGCACACACGTCTGCTTGAAAAGCCACGCGCACTACTGAAAAATTTCAGTACGATGTAGTTGTTTACTAAGAGAACGATGCCCTGGTTGCTATCGCATGTATTAAAATATAAGCACTTGAACGAATTTATCTTTAATCAGCAAAAGCCATTTTTGCCTTAAATTGAACAACTAAGCAAACCGGTGAGTTTGAATGGACTATATGTTGACAACAAGGGGTTGAGATTCGCTGGAAATTTTCGAGCATTAAGCGCGCTTCAAAATATATGCTGTATAATATGGATTCGCGTTTTTCCGCTGATGGTAGTTTGCAGCACCAGCCTATTGTAGCAGCAGCACTTAAAACGCGATCGGATTTGCGCTTTCTATAATGTAAAAAGCCTTTTAGGTGTTTTGTAGGCGTTGAAGTTGACTAGATTGTTGTGTGTTACTAGATTGGCTTCGCCCCATTCGAAGTCTGCCTGTAGTAATAGACAGACAGTCCGAAAGAGAAGCTTTGGAAGTACGTGTGCGCACTTCCATAACTTATCTTTCGGGTTGGATTTTATCTCAACTACCTATATCTTTGAACAGTTAATAGCTTAAAAAGTAATTGAAAGTTTGTGCCTTCCTCACTAATAACATTTCTGTCGATCTTTTTATATAGATTCGAGAATCTTCTTAATAGAATCAAGTTATTTTCGTTTTATAGCCAGTATTTTTTTTTACTTTTTCCTTTGTTGGTTTGTCTGACGTTTAAGCAGTATTGAAAATAATATCACGTTTATTATTAAACTAGCTACTAACCGCAAGCAATACATTGTAAAAGTTATGACGAAAGTTACTTTAAAACTACGGGAGTTATTTCGTTACGGTCGACCGCTGAATTTATTTAGGGTCACTGACATGCTCGAATATAAAGTGACGAATGTCCAACTCATGTATTTTTAGTCTGCATTTTAACAAAAGAGTTGTTAAATATTTAATATTTGGTACATGAATCTTAATAAATATAAAATATGTAAGTACTTAAATTCTTGCAAAAAAAAAGAAAATCGCATAATTTGGGCTCATGGGTGGCACTGCCATCGAGTTATTGATAAATTTTATATTTACACTGTAAAAAGTCCGAAGCGGATTCGGAGTAAAACTCATCGCGCCAACTAACGGAAAGGGTAGAGCAATGTCTCTCGGACCAGGTAGTATCATATTGTTGTATTAATCAAGTCATAAAACAACACAGAAACGTAAAATGATATCACGTTTTATGTCTTGATGAAACATTAAACTTTAAACAGACCTAAGTGCACAGGTGTATAATCTCTAAGAAATTACGGATGTTAGGCTAATAGCACAAGGTTGGGAATCAGTCCGAGCTCCTACGTAATTACTTTATAACTGCTGGCATTTAGAGATGAGACGCAAAGCGCTATGATACTAGCATATTTTATACTATTATATTGGGTGGCTAATTTTCCATTTTCAACATAATGTAGAGTAATTTGTAGAGATATTTAGGGCGTACCAAGGCGTAACAATTTTATACGGTATATGAATACAGTTAGAATTGTTTTGGTGTGAAAAGTTCACTGCTGAACGTAGGCCTTCCCCATAAATTCCCTTATGATATTTGCCTTAGTTGGCACGCATGGCAGATGGGTTGGCAGCCGCAGTTTTTTATTTTTTAGTTGTTATAAGGAAGACGCTTCTGCCCATCTCTTGGTTAGTTTCTGTATGTCGCCTCTTACGATACCCACGGGACGATTTGGGGCAGTGGATACTCTTACATAGCCAGCATACTCATGCATACTCTTACATGCTTGGGTTGGGATTTAATTTTATTAATTCAAGCATACAACTGCAAGACTTCAAGATACTGTAAGTTCATACTGCGTAGATTGGAACAAAAATTAATAATTTTTAATCTGGAGGTAACCGTGGTTAACTATGATATTGGGATGTCAAATACCTCAGTCCCCCCCGTGACCATGGGTGCTGTAAAGTACTCGAAACTTCGGGAATATAAAATAAGTTAATATACGCGATAAAATCCGTAAAACTAGTTTTATTTAAAAGTGACTACACAATTTACCTGATGGTAAATACATGCTGTAGCTCATAAACACCATCTATCCTCGACTAGGAATCGAAATGCAGAAACGATGTCACCCCTGAGGACTAAAAAGGAAGTCCTACCTATGTTTACAAGAATTAAAAAGAACTGGAGGAATGGAACTCTGTATATTTGATTATTAATTACAATATTAGGAGAACAAGGAATGCCCGAACGCAACGGATGTTAGGTCTCAGCCTCGACTGACTGTTGTCCCGATGATGAAAAACTCTAACTAACAATACTTAGAAAACCATGTTAACATTCCAGTTCTGGACTACTTAAGAGGTGTTTAAAACTAAGAAATGTTTCTGAGGGGGTCTGTAAAGTATAACAGAACGCTCATTTACAGTATAAAGAGTCTCCGATTTTTGATGAGTAACTATCATACGAAACACAGCAGCGTTTTGTTGCCGTTTTAAGATCCATTTGAGCTGCAGCCATAATATAACTGTAGCATAGCTCTACCATCTATAAAATATTCTCTGAGAACGTAGATGATTACCATTTGGCATGGTTGTTAAATACGGTTATCCAAAACAAATGTAAGCTTAAAAGTCAAATTTATAAAAAAAAGGGAAGTTGAAAAAGAAACATAATAATTAAAATACATAATTTATTATTTTACATTGTACTAAAAAAAAAATTCTTCAAAATGCTATTATGAAATATAATCACGAATACCATCATCATCATTACAGCAGTGGACTTTTCATAGGCTGTAATGGATGTATGCATATATTAAGTGCATCAACATGCACTGGTATAGTGTGGCGGAATAATTGCTCCATAATCCTTAAAGACTATTTAATATTGTGTTTATTTAAGATTTTATGAAGTCGAAAACTGCTGCAATATTTCGATATTTCATATTAGTTGACAATGCCTGTGGGTCGGCTATATACTCGTAGTTCCAAGAACCGACAACCGAAGAAATAGCCTCGTACCGGTAGGTGAATAGAAGGTAAAAATTAAGCGATGACCTGGTAAGATACGCAAGAAGTCTATGAATACAGCTGGCTTAAGAACGTAATAAGTAAGTAGAATAGAATAAAATATTTTTTATTCAATCCGCCCCGGCTTCAGGACCGATTGTGATTCTAAACCATCCAAAGACCCACTCAAATGCATCAAATTCGTTCGAGCCGTTTTCGAGTTTTGTTGAGACTAACGGACAGCAATTGATTTTTATATACAGGGTTATTTTTCTTAAGTTCTAATGTATAAATAATGATATACCGTTATTGCAGTTTTTGAAAATACGAGTAAACATGGCTTCTACTTTTATTTGAAATTATCCCAAATAGAATGTGATTTATGGGCAACAACGTTTTTGCCTACCGATCGACCCTTACTAATGTGTCCGTGCGCGGTATTATCAGTTAAAATAATGCATTACCACGCATTTTGAATTTAAAAGACAAAAAGGACAGAACGTTTGATATTATTTTAATTAATTTTTCTACACCATTTGCCTATATTACTTACTCTGAATCTTCTCTGCAAATTTGGCCGGTTATTGCAAAATAACCCTGTATATCTCCTTTTGCAGTAAAAAGGGACTCCGATTCTCTACACTCACCATACGAAACACAGCAGTGTTAAGCTGCTATTTTACGCTGGTATTCTGTGAGAGCGTTGTCCTTCCCCAATCGAGCCGACCCATTCGTGCTACAACTATACTACTAATATAGCTGCAGCGTGGCTCTACCATATATAAATTATTATTGTATTATTATTATACATAGAGATAGATTATAAGAATACTTACTGAAAGTCATTTATGTTTTTACCACTGTTTTACAAATTTGTGTTTTGTGGCATTCCTTGAAGGAGGCCTATGTTCAGCAGTGGACTTGTATGAAGACTTGTAAGAGCTGTAATGATAATGATTATGATTACCCTGCCCAAAGAATTTCCCATGATCTAGGGTCGTTTTACATACACAAACATTCAGACCCGGAACATATTTGTAGACCAAACAAATACTTGTTACCTGGGATTTGAACTCGGGGCCTGCAGCGTCGCAGCCTAACGCTTAATCACCGCGCAGTCGAGCTATGATTTTAATCAATTAATGTGTTATAAAAATGATAGACTTGATATTTTTATATTGTGTCAGTTAAACGCTTTTTTATAAACTTTTTTCTATAGCACCTTGAACTTTATGTCGTGACTGTGACGCGTGCAACTATGTTAAAAGGGCGGACGTAAGTATTCCTTGAATTTTCTGTATCTGTTGGATCTAATTCAAAGAATGTTTATCTATACATATTAATTAGAATTGAAGTGTCTGTAATATGCCTTATGTTTATAAAATTTTTATGCTTTTTAAAATTTTTGCCTCTATCTGTCTGCGCCTGGCTTTTTTTTGTTTCTTCGGAATGGCTTAACCGATTGTAACGAAATTTTACGAACAGATAAAGAGCAACGTCAGGAGTGATCGAGGTTATATTTTAATCGCAAAACTCGAAGATTTTATTTAATAAAAAAACTTTTTTTTTTTTAAATAAGTAAATGGTCTTTGATTATATTCAATCTAAACTAACTAACGTCTCATTAATAGATCCTGCTCAGGCGAAGCCATGGCATAGTGTATATTATATATCTATATTTTTAAGAGTAGTTTATAGTAAATGACTGTCCCGGATTTAACCCCGAGTCGGTCCAAAGAAAGAATCAGTTATTGTGTTTTTCTGTCAAGAAATTATAAGAGCCCGGAGTCAGGAAGTTGGCGGTGTTTCAACCCCGTGCTTCGGAAAGCACTTAAAGCCGTTGGTCTTGCGCCTGATCTCTCTCCGGTCTTGTCGGTTAACCGCCCCATCAGAATATGAGAGTAAGGGAATAGAGAGTTCACCTGTGCTTGCGTATATACTTTGGCACTATAATTCTGTCCTACGCGGATGGCTAGACTCCGTTGAGGCTTGTCACCCCTGAGAACAGAGATGATTTGCCTCGTTTCCAGTAAAATGGTCTCCGGTTCTCTGTATTCACCATACGAAACCCAGCAGGATTGAGCTGCTATTTTACGCTGGTACTCCGTAAGAGCATGTCCTTCCCCGGTAGGCTCTACCCGGGTAGGACCACGTTCGTCCATTTGCACTACAACCGTAATATAACTGCAACATGGCTCTACCACGTATTTCATCCAAAATTACAAAAAATTAAAGCGTTATTTTAACAAATAGTTTCTATCCATTACAATCTATAAAAATAAAATTATACTGCTGTAAATATGTCTCCCATATAGATTGCATCATATTTTAAGGGGTTTTGCCATATTTGCCACGACTGGCAGGCGGGCTTGCAAAAGCAACAGGAAGATAACAGGAAATGGGCAGCAGCATCTTCCTGATAATGTTTCCCTCAGTCCTCTTTGACGGCACCCACGGGATGATATTGCGTAGTGGATATTCTTACTAAATCTACACATATAATAAATCTGTAGAAACGTCGTGTCTGTAATTCTAATATGCTTTAGTCCAGGGGACTAAATAAAGGGTACTGAAGCCAATTTAGTGGTTTTTAGAAGTTTGTCTGTTTTTCTGTCTGTGTGTTACTGATTCACGCAAAAACTACTGGACCGATTTCCATTAAATTTTATATGTAGGTAGTTAGTAACCCGGGGCAACTTATAGGCTACTTTATAACCGATTACGGAACTTAAAAAAGAAGGTTAAGTATTTTTCTTCCTTTAGATGTTAATTTTCTATTATACATGATTATGTTAGTTAATAGGCGGGATGACGGGTGTTTTTTCAAATAAATATCATATTTGTAAATAAAGTTTAAAATTAGTTTTAACTTTTGCATAACAATTTGAAACTCCGCTGACGATATACGTTTTAATTATCACAACAGCACCATCTATCATCAAATGAAAAAAGCCTATATTTTGCCCTTAGTAACTAATAAATAAAATAAATAACTTACATTTATATGTTTAAATAATTAGATTTATAAAATTATTTAAAAATCCTAACGTTTAATTATTTTAGTTTTTTCGTTATTTCATTTTAAAAGTGTAATAATTAAAATTTAAAAAAATATAGATAATAGTGACATCTATCAAACGTATGAAAATTTATATTTTTTTGAACTAAAAAACATATCAATTTTCATACGTTTGATACTATATCTGTATGTAAACTGATTAAAACTGGTCTGCCTGCAATTATTGCAAAATTCTCATTAAGTCATTGTTTCGTGAAATGGTGTCATTTAATGTTATTTATCACTGTTTGTTGACCATATCATGATATAGCTTAACCAAATCAATGAATAGAGATCGTTTAACGATATTAATAACCAAACACAACATTGCTATTTTATGTTAATATGGTCATATCGCAAATAGTTTTTCACCGCTAGCGGCGCTGATAGCGTGTTTTTAAACAGAAACAGATTTTTAACAGAATCAACATCACTTTATGCCTTTTTTATATAATAAATAAATGTTCGGGGCTTTGGGGTGGCTCTTGACCCAGTCGCACCCCAACCTTCTATAGCTGATATTAATAGATAGTATAGTTTTGACTTTCATAGTTTTAATGTAATATAGCGCCCTCTACTTTCTACTAAATAAACTAATGATAAGTAACTGATAAAATTAAATTTTAGAATGCTACTGAATATTTATTCGTGCAGCATCAAAAATTGTCACACTTAAAAATATCTAGACCGGTGGCCATTATCGGGATGATTTACCACAATTACCACGTTTGGCAAAATGGCTAACAACACTGTTATACACAACACGTGTGTTTTGTGTGCACAGTATCCAGTACTGTGTACACAAAACTGAGATTAAGAGAGAAGCTCTTTAGTTGTATAAATTGAGTGTCTGTCGGCATAGCAACTTCATATGTTATCACGTTATCTGATGTAAATAATTGAAAATTAAGCGCCTTGGGAGATTTTATCTCTATTTAATGGAATAGTTCGTGGCATTGTTGGGTTTCTAATTACTAGGGATCAACAATCGTACAAAAGCTTTGTTTCAGTTTTTATGAATTTTATTTAAACAAATACGAGAGCCGTGTAGCTCACCGTGAGATTTCATCATGGCACGGGAGCAAAACGTGTACGAATCCTTTGAGCACAAATTAATCTGTTATGGGAAATTTTAAGTGCTGACTTACCACGTATCCGGTGAAGTGGTGAGGAATAACTTCGTGGGCAAACCTAAATGCCTGAGTAGTTAAAAAAGTCGTGGAAATGTGAAAACCGTTAATACGCATTAAAGCATTGCGGCACACTCTTTTCTGCCCATAAAACACTATAGGTAATGAGGAGCCCTGTGCACAGTAGTGAGACGTATGTAAGCTGCTACTTTAGTTTTTATACCTTTAATGAGACTTATAAATCAGTGTGTCATTTAAGATTTTTGTATTTTTGTGTTTTCATATTATCAGACAAATCAAAATTTTTGTGACAGACCTGGTTTCATAGCTCACATGAGATATGTAAATGAACAGGCTGTTGCGAAAAAATACTTTAAATACAAAGGTTTATTTTAACGTAAATTTCATAGTACATAAGCATTATTATATATTTTTACATATATGTTAATTGCAATATGAAGTGTCGGTTTACCACGTTCTCGGCGGTGAAACAAAACCTGCATATCTGAGAAGTTCCCCAGTTGAGGTGATCGCGCGTTGGCACTTTTTTTGGCCAAAAGCTCTGTGGCCTGTGCCCAGTAGTGACATGTATGTAGGCTGCTATTTTTTTAGTTTTAATGGGGCAATTATGCTCTTTTTATTTCATTCATATTTTCGGAGATGTTACTTTTTTGTTTTCACACTACCGTAAATATTAACGGTAGCAAAGATTCGATTGAATAGAACTCATCATCGTTATCATTACAACCTACCAAAAGTCCACTGAACTGAACATAAGCCTCCCCCATAAATTGTCAAATAGGCTGGATATTTGCTATAGTTGCCACGCTTGGCAGGCGGGTTGGCAACCGCAGCCTTTATTATTTTGAACTGTTGTCAGGAAGATGATGTTACCCATCTCCTCTTTGTCTACTTCTGTTGCCTCTTAAAACATACATGGAACGATATGAGGTGGCGGATTCCCTTCCGCCGCCACAACAAGGCGAACATTTTACTGCTTCCGATCATGAGTGTACTTCTACCCACTACCACCCACGTTCACTGCGAATAGAACTTCATTTGCAATAAAAGTAATGAAGTCTTGCAGTAGTATGCTTGGGTTTGGATTTAATTTTATTAATTATGGGATCTCAAGTAGATGGTAGCACCCAGCCATCTTCTCTATTGAAGTTAGGATGTTTTTAATTTCAATAGCCTCGCGAATCATCCTTGGTAGGAATCGGTGTTCTATTGCGAGGATTTGTTGTCTATCAGATCTGATATAATGGTTGGGACGATACTGAACATGTTGACATACTTCAAACTTCCCGGAGCGTCGGTGCTTCATATCAGCAATATGTTCTTTTACGCAAATTTTGTGGAACTTTCTTCCAAAGATGTGTTTTGTACAACCCGCTTAGATAAAAGTTAAAATGTAACATGATTTATTAAAATTTGTTTTATTACATGTGTAGTATTGATCATTATAGAACTGCATTTATGAAATTTTGAAGTCTACTCGAACGTAGAAAAAATATCAGAATCTATTTTATGGTGCCAATCAATATTAAATGGGACCAATGATATTAATCAAATATCACATATAAGACCATGAAATCATCATTATTTTGTTAAAACTAAATTAAATTTAATTATGAATGAATGTAAAGAGTAAATAGTAATAATACATTTTGATTCCAAGACAATTTATCTTTCTTATGGATATATCGGAAGACACGTCCAATATAAAAAAAATTGTAGATGTTTCTAGACATATGATATTAATGCAATTCTGAAAAACTTATTTATTCACGTGTTCCTGTAGCTAATTATATATATGCCAAATATCAATCATCTAGGTCCAATAGTCTTTGGGATTTCAAAAAAACTTCTTTCTTTGAAAAACTGACATAGAGACACCAGACACCGAAGTGACTCTAAATGTGATCGAATTTTGCTAAATTTGGCACGGAATAGCATTTAATGATGTTTCTGAATTGAAGACCACGCGAGCAAAGCCGAGGGTAAAAAGCTAGAACTTCATATATTTCTTCTTTTATAAACATAAAAAGTAATACATGCTGGCAGTGCATTTTCGGAAAGGACTTTGTACAACAGTACAATTCAAATTTCGAATTTTTTTTTCTGTTAATCTGTATTTACGCTTCTCAAGATACAGATCTGCGTGTCTAGTGTAAGAAACACTGCTAAACATTTTTTTAAGGTAGTTTGCACCTCCACCTTGCGTCAAATAAATTATTTTCATTTTCAAAAGGCTGTTGTGTTGTGTTGGATATTTAATATTATATAATAATAGGTAGTTCTCGGAGGCGTTCATCACTATTTAGTACAATATAATTTACACCCTGCTTGTAAGTAGGTCGACACATAAATGTCAAGGCAGAGGGCATGCAGAGGCACGTTTCGAGTATGTGTAGTTGTACACACATTTCATTTGAACGAACAGAGTTAACCGTGTAGTATAGTTGTAAGAATATCAAGGAAACAAATGAGGAGAAATAAGAAATAAGAAAAAACTGCGGTTGCTGATACGCCTGCCAAGCGTGGCAACTATTTCAAATATCCCCCCTATGAGGATTACCTCATAGACCTTTCCCATAGATTGCTATGGGGAAGGGCAATGTTCAGCAGTGGACTTTTGATAGGCTGTAACGGTATACCGAGTGACGTTGAGTTCCGCGATAATTTGCAAGGAGTGAACAAAATGGCTTCTAAACTTGCAAATTTACAGGGCACAAGTTCGGCAGTACATGGAATACTATTCTCGGGGTACCCAAGCCCAAAGATGAGAAGAGTGCCAGCTCCTTCCACTTATTTTCTACCGACTTCAAAAAGGAGACGGTACTCAATTCTACTGTATGTCCTTTTTTGGAACGAAGTTCCTTATCGGACGGTACGAATTTAGCGGATGGGGGTTAGGTGAGAAAATGTGTAAGATTTTTCCGTCACGACACCTTCTGATGTAGTGTAGACGACCTTGGCGGCTATAAGGAAGCGAAATGGAATAATATCCATCTCCCTCGCACTTTTTGTTATCTTGCCATGAAAGAAATATTATTTCATTTTAAATAACGATTCATTTTAATAGACGCTAGTAATTCATTTATTTGTATTTCTTAATCAATAATATAATACGTTTATCAATAATAATATACTACGAAAGGAACTTCGTTCTAACCGAGTGTTCCACGACACTCACGCATATTTTTTTTTGTTCTTTTTTTATGTGTTACCTCATAACTTTTTTCTGGGAGAACGGATTTCGATGATTCTTTTTTTATCTGAAAGGTGGTGCTTCTCATGTGGTCCATGTTTGTGGTTGGCTGACTGGTAGTGAATGCCTATATGCATTAAGTATGTCCTTTTTATTTTTTATGGTGATGCAATAAAAATTAAATAAATAAATGAATGAATAAATGAAAACTCATTTAATTTTTCATTCATACATTAATTTTTTACAGCCTATCAAGAGCAGTGATGCTGAAAATAGGTCACCTCCTTAGATTGCCTCATCTCTATATATATATAAAAATAAATTTCTGTCCGTTAGTCTCGCTTAAACTCGAAACTGGCTCGACGGATTCTGATGAAACTTTTTGTTTGGGTTTAAATGAGTCCTTGGATGGTTTAGATTCACAATTAGACCCGGTAAATGGCGCTTTTGTCGAGATCCAGAAATCACCCGTGCAAAGCCGGGTCGGATCGCTAGTTATTAATATTTGCTATAGTTACCAAGTTTGGCAGTCGGGTTGGCAACCACAGTTTTGTAATATTTTGAATTTTTATCAGGAATTTTATCTTCAAATATGTTTCAGTTTCCCTCTGATGCATCTAAAGACATTCACGGGATGATATGAGGTAGGAAATTCCCTATCGCCACTGTATAGTGGCGGCTCATGAGATTTTTTGCCATTATTTTGATTATTTGCGTTATTTGATCATAGTCATCTCTTACGACACCCACGATACAAAAAAGGGGAGATGGATTCATTTACGCTGCCACCATACGGCACTATCTGGTGGAAAATATATGACATCATTTCCTTAAGTTCTTCATGCTCATCTGGCCGTAAAGACATTTTCTACCAGCCAACCGGAAAGTTAGTGGGAGAAGTGTGTTCTGCAGTGGGCTAGGGTGAAAAACCCAAAATTAAAACACACACACAAACACACACACACACACATATGTAGATCATACTTCATCATCATCATCATCATTACAGCCCTTCACAAGTCCACTGCTGAACATAGGCCTCCCCCACGGAATGCCACAAAGCACGGTCCCGAGCCACCTGCATCCATTGACTTCCTGCATGTCTTACCAGGTCGTCACTCCATCTAGTGGGACCTACACTTCGCCTGCCGGTACGAGGCTGCTACTCGAGAACCTTTCTTCCCCATCGGCCCATTGCCACTTCAGCTTACTAATCCTTAGATCATACTTATTTAAATATAATAGAAGCATATAATAGATTATATAATTAATATATTTATTAATATATTTTTATGGATTTATGTATATGTATATTTATATATAAATATGTCCAAATTCAATGCTGAAAATGGGGCTCTCCGGTTATAGAGAGGATTTTTTATAACCGCCATGCTTGGCAGGTACGAGTATGTGTATGATCATACTAGGTGTCTCGCATCTTTGACGCTGCTCCTCTTTGCCGGCCTGGATATGTTACGTTTGGCGTAAGCGAGATTTATCAAAAACCAGCTATTTTCTGTGACGTAAGTGGTGTTAGCCTATGCGGCTTTTACAACTTCATCTGAAAAATTACGTATAACATGATTATACGTAAATATTTAAAGTAGTTTAATTATACAGAAGTTTTCACTAAAATCCTTATAATTATTACTATACTTCCAATTTTCCGATAATTTTATGTCAAATTTCAATTAAAAATAGCTTGGAAAATCAAAAATTGCACGACTCATAAGATCGTGAAAAAATTAAAAAAAAATTGTAAATTGTAATTCTATTCGTCAAAGAGTTCCAGTAACAGTCACCGAAGTACACCTTTAAGTCACTCCATCAAGTCCGGACGTAAGGTCTATTCATAACTAACAAAATGAGGCCAAACTCGGCACACCTAGTACTACTCTTCGAGGAGCTCCAGTAGCATTCACCGAAGTACATTTTCAGGTCACTCTATCAAGTCCGGAGGTGAGGTTTCATCGTAACTAACAAAATGAGGCCAAACTTGGCGCACCTAGTTCTACTTTTCGAGGAGTTCCAGTAGCATTCACTGAAGTACGTCTTCAGGTCACTCTATCAAGTCCGGAGATAAGGTCTCATCAAAACTAATAAAACGAGGTCAAACGCTGCACATCTAGTTCTACTCTTCGACGAGTTCCAGTAGTATTCATCGAAATGCACCTCTAGGCACGTGCCTAGTTTGCCTTAAGGATAATCCGCCACTGTCCGGAGGTAAAGTCTCATCATAACTTACAAAACGAGGCCAAACTCGGCACACCTAGTTTACATGAGTAAATAAACGGAACAGAGATAAAGCTTCATACAAACGCGCGAATCGGCTGCACTACTACAACCACGCGGGGCATGTGTGCGTGACCACTGGCCGCTTGTCGCGTACACGGCGAGACTGGAAAAAACCGGTTACGCTGGCACAGCCAGTAGACAACAATATCAGGGTCAGTGCGACGCACGTTGTTTGTTTTGTTAGTTGCAAGTTTGAATAATGTAAAATCGTGGTATTATTAAAAATGGTTGTTTATTGTAGTGTGTATGAAAAATACTAGAAAAAATAAAAATAGGTCATACTTTTACTATCCCAAGGAGTAGTCCAATAGGTAAGTAAATATTTGATTATTACTTTTTTAAGTAAGTACCTTTATTTTATTGTATGATCCTTTTTTTTTATAAGAAGAGGGTACTACACGGTGTGTTTTTACCTTTTATTGTTATAACAAGCTTTTACTAAACATTTGTAGGTATGTGGGTTGGTATATAGTAGATATGTGTGTTAAGTTCACATATTGCAAGTAAGATTTGAACCACTTCCCGATGTCTAATTGAGTTGAAATTTTATATACCGTAACTTCAGTGACAATGCAATACTATGATAGGTATAACCTGATGCTGCAGTCAGGATTGTCTCCTCACTAGGGAACTCTTCAACGGGTAGTAGCAGGGTCACGAAATTTTGTACGTTAGTTTAATTTTGATAGTTTAACACGATTTTTATCATGAACTGCTGCTGCAGCCAGCATTCTCTCCTTACGAGGGAACTCTTTAACAGTTACTAACCGTTAAAGAGTTCTAGACCGCACGGACTCGACACTTTGTATTTAAATTTAATTATGAAAATGATCTTCACCATAAACTGCTGCTGCAGACAGGATAGTCTCCCCACGAGGGAATTTCTCAACAGCTAGTAGCTTGATCATGAAAGTTTGTATACGCGTTTAAAAACATTTTTAATGAAAACTTATCATTAATACCTACATCGTTCTTATTTCTCGCTACTAAGCGGTCTGTCTTTAAATTAAATAAAAATTATTAGAGTAAGTAATTTGTAAAGAATTCTATCATACTGAATAATAAAACTATTGAACAAATGTTTTGTTTAATTTGTCTTCACCTATTGTGACAACCCTACCAAAATAGGTAACAATTTTGCACGTTCATAAGAAGCTTTGCCTCTTTTCCGTTTATCTACTCATGTGCCTAGTTCTACTCTTCAAATAGTTCCAGTAGCATTCACCGAAGTACATCTTCAGGTCACGACGTCAAGTCCGGAGGTAAGGTCTCGCCATAACTAACATAACGAGCACAATCTCGGCACATCTATTTCTACTCGTCGAGGAGTTCCAGTTGCAGATACCGAAGTACACCTTCAGGTTACTCCATAAAGTCCGACGTATAAGTATATTTATATATAAATCCTACGTACTTTTAGTGAAACAAAGTATTGTAATAAAAATCTGTGATTATAAAAATAATAACCTTGGTCAAGTATGTATCAAATTAGATTTTTGGAATATTTTGTATTTCTACAGCGATCGATATTTTTGCTGCCTATTACAGCTGCTGTAAGCAAACCACTCCCGAACGGCGGCCGAGCCCGAAGTGCGAATGAGCTGTGAGGCAAAGTGTGTTTAGTAAAATAAATTATTACAAAGCTGCTCAAAACACCGAAAATTTCGACATTTCTCAGCCGAAAAAAATTAATTATAACTAAACAAAACAAAATTAAACAGCCATTTACATTCTATGGCTTCCCACATGATAGATGAAGACATTAAAAATAGATTGAGTTAAACAATTGATATTTTCAAAAGTTATCGTGTTTACCCCTCCATGCGGACTTGATAAATCTACACCTTAAGCCACTAAAACCACTTCTTTAATGTAAAATAGCAATATATTCATTTAAAAAAAATTATAAGTTCAACAATCATTCATCTTTCTGACAATGTGCTTTTTATATCATTTATATGTTCAATATGATTGTTAGATACGATTTAATGCGACAAAACGTTGGAATCTTGATTTTTAGGCGCTAGTAGAACATACCTACGCGCTTTGCGCTTAAGGCATGCAAAAGGTAAAGGCAATGGTGGTGATGAGGATGATGTTGGTTTATGATTTGGTATTGTTACCAATCATCATGTCCCCTCTGTTGAGGTTATCAAATACCATGAAATACTGTTGGCAATTCCCATGGCCGTCTTTTACGATACTGAGATTTTATGGTATTGCGAGATATGGTCGTATTTTCAAAGACCAAAAACGAATCTAACTCAGAAGACTCTCTATCTTGTCGAGAAGATTTTTGTTTAGATCTGGATTAAAACATCTGCACAATCAATGGTTTGTAGAACAAAGTTTGGACTATCATGGACTTGGTCTTATGGGATAAAGTTCCTAATTGAGAGAAAGTTAATTAAACAATAGGATGATGTTAATGTAGCAGTTACCATGCGGGTGATTTCAGTAACCTGTTTTCCCAGTTCGAGGTATGATCCAAATACTGGCCAAGACTTTTCATCTTAGTAGAGAATTGAAATATACTGAAGATATGCTATTTCAATCAATTTTGGCAAACCATTTATAAAACTGTCTATGAACATTGCTTGATATTTTGATGGATTTACTGAAAAACCGAATAGAAAAGACCATCATACACTGCTTTGAAATTGTTCTCTAGTCTCAAAATTGAATTATGTAGATCACTTATTTCAGATTATGCGTAAATTTAAAGATCGTTGGCATATAGACTGTACACACAGTCGTAAACTGAGGAGACAGAGTTTATGAAAATTGAGAATAATATTGGGGAAACAAAACCGCCTTGTGGCATTCCTGAACCAAGGGTTAGTGAGAGTTACCATTGATACATCTTATTTGCTACATGGAGTGATTGTTGGCAACCGCGAAGATAAAAATAAAACAATACTAGGGAGCATTTCAAAGATGGGAAAGATAAGATAGGGGGATATCGTGATCTACTGTGTCAAAAGCGCTTAAAAATCAATGAGCACCATAACTGTATCTGTCTTATTATCCATTCCTAGTTGATCTATAACCTTTAGTAAGGCAGTGATGAACCAGAATGGTGAATACTCATAGTAGATTATTTTTAGGTATAAACTTGGATATTTGCTTGGATATTTGCTGTCTGCAGGCCTGGGTATTTTACGTCTAACGTAAACGAGATGGTTATATTGTGATCCATGTGGCATAGTCGCCAACGATATGTACGGGACGAAATGAGTTGATGTATTGTAATATTATAAATAAATTTGTGATGGTTATAAATTGTTTGGTCCAAGTACCTATAAAGTTTCATCTCGACAAAACGAGAACAATTTGCGGTCTATAAACCATGACAAAGATACCGACATCCTTTTTATTTGGTAGGAAATTATTTGATACACGTAACATGTATTGTAGGCACAGCTACTTATTGATTCGTACATTAGTATGCGGGTGACGAGCGCCTCTGTAGTCCGTATGGTCTTGGATTATGCAAGACGATGTCCCACGGGAATACTAATTGATACTGTAAAACTGAACTACATTTATGCGTTTCTGGAAGCAAACATTAGCTAGGCATATCGAATAGACACTAATACAATAGACAATGAACAATTGTTTTTATTATAAACAATGCTTTAATATTTCTTATACTCCCAATGTAGACTAAAGATAAGTAAAAATATTTAAGCATTGTTGCGAATTATACCGGCTCTACTACTGGCTATAACCTTCAGACCATCTAGTGTAAGCGTAATGCAGACATGGATAAATCATTATTTTGCTATCACCGTGACTGTTCTGGTTACAAAAAAAACATAGTAAAAAAATGACCGCAACTTCGTCTTCTCGAAAACGTCAGTTACTTAGAACGTTGGGATACCATGTTATGCGACTATATAGTACGATTTGGTAATTAATTCAGTACTATTTCAGTAGTCTTTTTAATTGTTATGCGATTATTTTATACCAACCGTAGTTGCTCAGGGGCTAAGCGCCCGCTGCAAATTTCACAGTATGCGAGCAACTCAGTGTTCGGCGGTGAAGGAAAACGTCGTGAGGAAACTTGCATGTCTGAGAAATAAGAAAAAATATTTCGAAGACATGTGAAGTTTGCCAACACGCATTGTGGCAGCGCAGCGGACATTTTCTTGCCCTAAAACCCTCTCAAAAATGAGAGGAGGCCTATGCCCAGGAGTGGGACATATATAGGCTGTAACTTTAAGCTTTTTTATAGCCTATATCTGACCAATCGCATGACCATTTTCCAAATTTCATTATTTTTTGTAGAATAATGGTGACAAACGAGCACGCAGTTTACCTGATGGTAAATGGATGCCGTGACCTATAGACATCCACATCTATCATCGGTTGATAATCAAAATACAGTTGTGTACGCATGAGGACTAATATAAAATGCCATGTGCCAGCAAAATTGTCTCTGGTTCTTCTGGTTCACTTACCATACAAAACAGCAGCATTATTTATAAAAAGTAAAGCTCTACCTTTGATTATTTATATGAATAATCAAAGTGCTTTACCTGTACGCTCATGAAAATGTACGAATTCCGCCTAACCGCGATCGGCTGGTGTACTGTACAAGATAGATTTGCTAGTTTTGTGATCTTTGTGTTGTTGGCCAGTTGACTTTTACAACTTCATAAGACTTAGGGCTATAAAAAACCGCGACTATTAATGACCGCGAGTTATTAAAATCAACGTGGTTTGTAAATGCAGCGAGCTGTTAAAATTTGCTGTATACTATACGTAGATATAAAGATACTATAGGTAGTTGCTTTCGTTTGTCATTGAGTGGAGTGATGGAGAAAACGGCACAGTGGCGGTATGAAGAAACAACGTCATTGTGTAGAGTCGTTATTTTCTAAAAGTCATTGTGACATTCTAGGCGGGTGATCACGGTGATTTTTTTACCGTGGCGTTATATATATATATATATATATATATATATATATATATATACATCATGTTATTGTACGTTATGTTGGCTTTCAGGGCGCCAATTGTCTGTGGTTTGTCTGCATAGACCAGAGATTTCACGTAGCCCCACAGAAAGTAGTCAATTGGTGTTAAGTCACACGATCTCGGTGGCCAGTTGATGTCACCACCAGGCGAGATGATGAAGCCCACGAACAAATCATCCAATAAATTCAATGTTTCACGTGCGGTATGACAAGTGGCGCCGTCCTGTAAACCACATGTTTGTGAGGTCCATACCGTTTATTACCATCGACCGATATCGTTCGCTATTGATAGTAAGCGCGGCTTCTTGCGTATCTTCGAAAAAATAAGGAAAACACTTGTCCAAACATAAGCCACGCAGTGGCTGCGCAGAAAATCTTTCTCGTCGTTTCTTTCCGTGGGTGTCGTAAAAGGCAGCTATGGCATCTTTCAAAAAAATGTTAGGGCACCCGATAGATGGCGGTATAACCATCTTGCTTAAGCCAGTCGCAAAATATCCACATCAGTGCACTGTAATGTACTGTAATTTATTAACCTGGTACTGCGATCGTCAATTAGCTTACTAAGCGTGACGATCAACGCAAACCTTCCTAAGAATTGGCCAGGCCCAGCTGTGGACTTATAAGGGTTTTTCTTTAATTTATTTGGATTGCCAACACAAGAAACAGCAAGGAATTAATGGTCACATTACAGTATTATAAATACATAATTAACTGCTCTTATAATTATTATAAGCAATCACAGCATGCGATGTGTTACAAAAGGTTAAATAAATTAAACACAATGTATTTATAATCAAAAAAGAAAAAGAATAAAGAAATAAAAGCTGATTTGTACAACAGCAGTTTAGCGTACGTCTACATCCTTAAGTTTGGTAATAAATTGAGTGAGGGTATCATGGTCGACTATATTTTTGGTGAGATTTGTATAGACGAGATATTCGGATCACTGGAGAGTCGTGTTGCAAAGCTGAAACGTAAAGAAAAAAAACTTCCTTGCTTCAAGGCTCAATTCTCGGCTCCTTTCTGTTTCTTGTATATATTAATGACTTACCTTACATAGTAGGGGATAACCATGATATAGTATTATTTGCTGATGACACTTCATTAATTTTCAAATTAAAACGACAATTATTAAAATATGACGAAGTAAATTTAATGCTATATCTAAATTAGTAAATTGGTTTAATGTTAATAACTTGCATTTAAATGGCACTAAAACGAAATGTATGAAATTGATGACTCCAAATGTGAAACATTTAAATACTAATGCAATTTTAAATAGGGAGGAACTGAGTCTTGTCTATACCACCATTTTTCTTGGAATAACACTAAGCGCGAAGCTTCAATGGAGCCCCCATATATCAAAATTAGCAAGTAGACTTAGTTCTGCAGCATATGCTGTAAAAAAGATTAGAAATCTTACCAGTGTGGAAACAGCTAGACTTGTTTACTTTAGCTATTTCCATAGCATAATGTCGTATGGTATTTTGTTATGGGGACACGCGACTGACACTGAAATTATATTTGTTTTACAGAAGAGGGCCATAAGAGCAATCTACGATTTAAAACCTAAAGAGTCGCTCCGACAAAAATAAGAAAATTAATATATTAACTTTGGCATCTCAATACATTTATGAAAATGTAATGTACGTACACAAAAATAAAAGTAGTTATACAAAAATAATTGATATTCATTTTGTAAATATTAGGAACAGACCAAGCTAGTATACCAGTTACTCGACTCCACCGAGTCAGTAATTCAAACTTGGGGTGATGTATACGCTTTTACAACAAAATTCCAGAAACTATACAAAATTTGACCTGCTCAAAGTTCAAAAACTTTATTAAACAAAGTTTGTATAAAAAGGGTTATTATAATATTAAGGAATTTATAGATGATAATAATCCCTGGGAATGAGGTGATCGCTACCAAGCTATTTCTAATTTGTTTTGTGTGGTTAATTGTGTAACATACATAATTGTAAGCTGTTATTAAAAAAAAAGAGTCCCGCTGGGTTTCTTGCTGGTTCTTACCAGGGCAAAGATTTTTTTTCGAACCAGTGGTAATTAAACAAAAGAGTGATTTTAAATAAGTATAATTTATGATCTATATTGAATAAAAAGTTTCTGTTCTGTTAAAGGAATTGACGGAAGGGTACCACCAGGAGTGGAGCCTGCGGCTTAATTTGACTCAACACGGATATCTCACCAGGGCCGGACACCGGAAGGATTGACAGATTAACAGCTCTTTCTTGATTCGGTGGGTGGTGGTGCATGGCCGTTCTTAGTTGGTGGAGCGATTTATCTGGTTAATTTCGGTAATGAACGAAACTCTAGCCTGCTAAATAGGCGTAGTCATTTAGGTGTGCGTGCCTTCGATCGCGCAATCAAAGTCAAAGTTTGTTCTACAAAATTTCATTTTTAAAAGACTTTGACTAGAAATTGTAATTTGGACAATAAAGGGGTCGATGAAGAACAAACCACAATTAAACTTAATATACAGAGGCATGCAGCACGTTCTAACTAGACGGAGCGACGATCTGCACAACTGGATGCGTGAAGTAGAAAATCGAGCAAGTGGCATGAGTTCAAAGAGGCCTACGTCTAGTAGGGGTCATAATGATGATGAAGTAGAATCACTCGCTGGTCCTTACTTCTTTAAATTTTTACTACTACTTCTTTATACTTCACTATCCAAAGTTAAGTTAGGTGATGCAATCATGAGGACACTACAAAATCAACAAATTGTCTAAAAAGTAATAATAAGGTTTTCAGAGAGGCATTGCAAAGCCAAAGGTTAGAAGTCTATGGATGCAGGTGGAAAAGTTGAAGGCAGCCTTCGTTAACTATGACATCAGAACGTCAAACATCTTAGTCCCCCCCCCGTGAATATGGATGCTGTAAAGTACCTGAAACGTCGGGAATTAAAAAGTTAAAATTAAACGCGATAAAATCCGTAAACTTAGTTTTATTCCAGCTGTAATGATGATGATGATCGCAAAGCTAGTTGTCTTCTAGAAATTATTATGTATTATGTAATAACGAAACTATAATTATTATTGCATAAAATTGTTTATTTCAGTTTTATCTCTAACCTTTTTATCGTTACATTGTGATAACGGAGCTCATCTTGGATACCTATTTTCTCGAGTATGTATAAAATAATTGAAACTGTGGTTTCGGATAGAAATTTAGTCAATCCGTATTCGTATATTCCATATAATTTTTATGAATAGATATTGTTATATCTCTATATATACATAAAACACAGATATCCTACATAAACAATGAATGTTTTTATTTTATTTTATTTATTTAATTATGCTTTTGGGCTGTTAGCCTCTTTTCTTTTTAATCTTATAAAAAACTAGTTGTTGTTTATAGGAAGCTTAAAACTTTCAAATTATCTTCAAGAAAGAACGCTATTATCAGTTATGCTTTTTGTTTATTTGTATTACAAACTCTAAATTAGTTTCAACATTCTTACAGTTAAAAAATATCTAGCGGGTTTTTAATACATAAATAAGTATAATATGTATATTTCTTGTCAGTATTATATTCATTTAAATAAATGTTTGTGATCAACTTTAATCTACGTAAAGTAAATAAAATTTAATTTATAGCCATTTGTAGCAAATGCCGTTAGATCTCTTCCTCTATAGAAATGTAGGTACTATTTAATGAAATCTACAGTTTTATCAGTTTGAAGATATGTAAGTTAATGAGGGTAAGTTAAGATATACATATTATGTATTAAAGTTATTTATATTTATATTATATATTATTCTTTTTAATTATCACAAATATTCTATGCGTGTTTATTGAATAGATTTAGTATATTGAGCGATAACATTGCGATGTTGTTCATTTGTAAGTTATATTGCTTTATACTCTACACATATACGGTATCATTACAAAACGTGGTTAACAATACAATACAATACAGTACTCTTTATTGTACAACAAGAAAAATTACAACAAAATAAACAAATACGAGTATAAAAGGAAAATGAAAGGCGTTCTTATAGTAATTTCTTCCAGACAAAATAAAAATAAATAAATCAATAAAAAAAAGGAGAATGTTTACGGGTAGTGTGCATAACAACTTATGCACTATAAAGACAATAGATCTTTCGGCGATAGATCAGTGACTTTAAATGAAAGAAGTAAGATAGTGGGGTTAGGGAGCCAAATAATGTTTGTTAACCTGTTTCTTGAACAAATGTAAGGATTGAGCACGTTAAATCGACAGCTGTTACAAAGTTTCACACCAAGAACAGAGAGAGATTTCTCATAAAAAGTAGAGGAGTGGATAGGACATTGAAGGGAAATATTTTCCTTAGACTGTAAGGAAAAATTATAACAGGAGCTGAAAAATTTGAAACCTTCTGTTAGATACTGTGTACTTAATATATTAAATAAGACTCAGTAGCGAGCAAAAAAAAATGTGTATTCCGACGAAGACGGATTGGGAGCCACTTGCGTTTAGTGCGGTATTCCGAGACATAGGTAGTCATACCTACGAAGTCCAAATATGACCCGTATACAGAGATTTTGGTTTCGATCAAGTACGTTAAACTGCTCCTGGGTGATTTCACGGTAACAAATGTCAGCATAGTCGAGGATAGGGAGTAGCAAAGATTGGGCAAGCGCATCTTTTTACTCGAGTTGTCTGTGGGTAAGGTATAGGTAAGGAAACGAGCTTAGGTACGATGTCCTGCATGTATAGTACAATAACGCCTGTGAGATGCTATTGGGAATGCCACGCCGCTGCGCCGTAGCGCTTCCGGCATGTTTGCTGAGGCGTGCGTGTGCTGTTTCTACGCCGTAATGTGCAAGACCTCTCTTTTCCATCGAGTGCGCGGCAGCGAAGATGTCATTCTAAAGGCGATTGCAACTAGGACTGACTGTCCTATACTGAAAAACTGCGTATTCTGTTGTGTGGAAGTATAGGATAGTTGGGCATTTAATAATAATCTAATATATATTTTTAAATCGATTATATCTCTGTTACACGTGGTAGAGCCTTGCTGTAGCTATATTAATTGTATAGTTGTAGCACGAATGAGTCGGCTCGACCGGGATATGACCACGTTCTCACAGAATACCAGCGTAAAATAGCAGCTTAATGCTACTGTGTTTCGTATGGTGAGTGTAGAGAACTGGAGACCCTTTTTTCTGGATAAGAGGCATTGCATCTTAGTCCTCACGGGTGACAACGCATCTGCATTTTGTTTCGCAAATGAGGATAGATGTAGATGTCTATGGGCCACAGCAACCACTTACCATCAGGTGGACTGTGTACTAGCTTGTCACCCTTATTCTATAAAAAAAAAAACTCTAAAATATACTAACATAGTTTTAAGTTCTTTACTAACCAAACATGGATATACAACCAAACAAATGTTATTTATTAATTTATTATTGGGAGTACTTATCATGAAAGAAGTCCCTTGTGGCGGCGCTGTCGTCGCGCCACAAGCGAAATACATCGAAGCCTAAATCGCGCTATCTAAGTTCCGAATTAAAAACAGTATATATACAATAGCTCCGAACTACCACACGGAGCGTTGGCCGCTCCCCGGGCAGAACACCTTGCCCGGCGGGAGATCTCCCCTTTTCCTTCCACCCGCCACACCCTTAGCCACGGCCCCACTGTCTTCGCAAAATTGGACATTAGCTATCGAATTCCATACTTTACATTTTTCTTCATTCATTTCTTTATTGAAACAGATTCTAGTTGAAATTCTGCTAATACCTTGTATGGTAAATATGTAATAATATAATATGTTATTTTAGTATATATGTTTTCAATATATTGAACCATATGCTACTTTAACGTTTAATTACAAGTGACAAAATTGTGACAGAGTGTGACAGAGTGGTAGATATTAAGTCAACATTTGAACTTAACCTTTAACATTTTGTTTTTTAAAACGATAAAACATAATGCTTCTCTTATAATGCTACATAATATATTATTTCTTAGTAGAACCATTCTTTAGTACACATAAAATCAGACTAATCTTCTCTTTACTCTTATTCTACTTTTCAAATACTTCTATTGGTTTATCAAATTCGTAATAAACACGCCTTACTCTTATGACTTCTTTAGGATTTGGAATTATTTTTATCAAGTTTTCAAACATCGCATCTGATACATCTGATTTTACTAATTTAAATATTTTTCCAGTGTCATCAACAGTTTTATAAAACATCACCTGAACATCTCCATCTTCATCCACACAACTTTTGCAACTTAAGCCTGACTTTGACTTTTTTTTTACTGGGTACTTTTACTAACATACTGTATGTGTATGATTTTTATTAATAATGGGTGGATGTTGTTCAGACAGGTCATATGAAGTACCCGGTTTTATGTGCACAGTTTTTTCTGATTAACAAGAGGCTGATCATCTTCTTCTTCTGAAGTAGAAGTATAAACAGTCTCATAAAATCTCTTTGTGGGAGCTCTAATTATGTTGGTTATTTCAGCCAGTGGTTCTTTTGAATCTTAGGTTGGGCTGTATTAACTTCATCTCATGTTCAGGCAATGGGCGATAAGTCCTTAAATTGTAACAATCACAAAATTTGTCGCAAAACAACTCATGTTCGGTAGCTCAGCACTCCAGGTTGCTGAGCAACCTAGTTGGTGGACGTTCATAGTACCTTTCAATGGAATAATTTCACTGGTATTTCCATTAAAATCTGGGCAATATCGTCTTTACCAACAAGAAATAGCTTTATCTTACTGAGGTCTTTAAGTTTCATAAAATTGTCAATAATGTCGTGTCCACTGGCGACGAAATGGTCAGCTAAACGTTTAATAGATCCTCCTACACCTGTCAGCTCTGCTGTGACCGGACTCAAAAAATTCAGGTTGAACTTTCAAATCTGTATTGTTTAAAAACCTTGTTGCAAAAGTTAAAATTATTCTTTTTATTTGTACTGTGTTGCTGGTCCATCAGAAAAAAGTGGACTGTCTTAATATGGGGTAATTTTTTGAACCCAATCAAGTACTGGATGGTGTGGCCCAATAGCTGCAGGGCCATGATTAAGATCAGAAGACACAGTACAAAGAAGTAATATGTTTGTCCTTTGTAGAAGTCAAGTAATACATTACTGCGGTATGCAAAGTCACTTGGTTTCGCAATCCGCCGAAATGCATTGATTGAATTTCTTCGTGGTACTTACAGGCGTAGTTTTCACTATAGTCAATATGTAAAGCAATTGGTTTCAGTAACTTTTTTCTTCCCTGCTCTAGCAGCGGATGAGGTTGAGTTAGTGAACGAGATCTAGGACTTAAAGGAAGTAAATATGAGGCTTGAAGGAATAGGTGTGGAAGACGGAGTATTCATTAGAACGTTCTGCAAAGCTTTCTGTTGTTCTCTTCTCTTCTTGTTTCTAACTTGCCATTTTCTTTTCATTTGTCTGTGTTCTCTTGGTGTCATATCTTTGATTAGCTTTTGCGAGCATGATATCTTTCTAAGTCTTTTCGTTTCACTTCTGCAACTTTTGTGGTCTTGTTTCCTTTTTCACGACAACGTCGCTGCCTTTCCGCCGCAGATAACGCCATTTTTTAATTTCCTGATAATAATACCTTAAATGAATAAAATAATTGATATAGAACACAAAAATATTAATTAACTATTGTGAAAATCAATCAAGGCAAAGTTCCAGACAAAATTACCACCTGTCACGAGTTATGCCACTCCGTCACAGTTTTTTGTGACAGAGTTGCCACGTGACAGAGGTAAAAAACAGTGTTCGAGGATTTCAGCGTTCCCAAAATTACGAATTGATCGTAAAAGTGGGTGAATATGACAGATTTACTAGGAAGTAATAATATTACGTATATAAATGGGAATTACAATAAGATTTCAAAGTAGTAACTTACGTGACAGAGCGGTCGCCGAACAAACACACGCACCTCTATTCACTACCTGCGGGCGACTAACTCGGCTCGTTGCCGGTGGGGCCTCAAGGCGTGAGGCCAAGGGGGAAAGGAAACCGTACTGTTGCTTAGTGTTGAAGGTCAAACAGCTAAGGCGCGTTTTTTATTTTGCGAAATGCGTGACGGAAGATATCAAGAAAAAACATATACAGCGGGGCCCAACTATAAAATATTTTTTTGTTTAATAGTATGAACCTTTACGTTTATTATATTCTCATTAATTCAATGATAATATTGCAGAAGTTCAATAAATAATTTTATATTAAATGGTTCCATATGATTTTTTTAAGCGAGATCATTTTGTAACATTAGGCGGCGCAAAGAGACACATTTTATTTGTACGTAAAACACCTCTGTCACACATTTCGAATACTATGTCCAAAAAAATCCTGTAAAAATAAAATTTCAGAAACTGTAATTTTGGACGAATAGTGATTTTTTTTTCCTGAGGGGACACGCCATTGTCGGTAGAAAAGTAGAACGACCCATCTCTGTTATCCATGGTAGAGCCTTGCTGCAGCTATATTAATTGTATAGTTGTAGCACGAATGAGTCGGCTCGACCGGGGTGAGACCACGTTCTCACAGAATACCAGCGTAAAATAGCAGCTTAACACTGCTGTGTTTCGTATGGTGAGTGTAGAGAACCGGAGACCCTTTTTACTGGATAAGAGACATTCCATCTTAGTCCTCACGGGTGACAACGCATCTGCATTTTGTTTCGCAAACGAGGATAGATGTAGATGTCTATGGGCCACAGCAACCACTTACCATCAGGTGGACTGTGTACTAGCTTGTCACCCTTATTCTATAAAAAAAAAACTCTAAAATATACTAACATAGTTTTAAGTTCTCTACTAACCAAATATGGATATACAACCAAACAAATGTTATTTATTAATTTATTATTGGGAGTACTTATCATGAAAGAAGTCCCTTAGCCACGAACCCACTGTCTTCGCAAAATTGGACATTAGCTATCGAATTCCATACTTTACATTTTTCTTCATTCATTTCTTTATCTCATCAGATCAGAGTGGTAAACAGAGTATTCGACGGCCTCCTACTAGTTGGAGTGACGACCTAGTGAGACATACAGGATTAGGACCGTGTTTTGTGCCATTAGTTAGTAGAGGCCAATGTTCAGCAGCGGACTTGACAAAAGATAACGTTACAGCCCATTAAAAGTACATTGGAGAGTATAGGCCTCCTCCATAGACTGCTCCATAGAGGGGATATTTACCATAGTTGTCACGCTTGGCAGGCGTGTTGGCAACCACAGTTTTTATTTTAGTCGTTATTGGGAAGACGCTGCCGCCCATCTCCTAATTTGTTTCCTTCTGTCGCCTAGTAGTGGATATTCATACACTGCCACTATACGGTAAAAACAGGATAAAAGAAATATACTCGAGCGAAGAGCAAAGATTAGATATCATTTATATGTACACTCCTTTCCCGATGATTTGCATTAGATGTGGTCCTAAGTCACCTGTATTCATAGGCACACTTTATGTTTCATCAAGTCATCATCTAAAGAGGCGTCGCCCAATACCGTATTCTGCATGTGCCAGGCTATGAGAATATTTCTTTTCTATCGGCTGGCAGCTGTTTGAGTTCTATCTACCTATCTATAAGCTATACCTCACACAACCTGTACACTCAGGGCTGACTTAGGTAACATGAATGTTATAGATTTTATTAATTAAAATGAAAATGTAAAGCACTAGATTCTAGTTCATTGACTTAAAAATGTATATACCTATTGTACATTTTAAAGCTGTTTTCTCTACAGACTTAGGTAAACATCTTAACAACACATGGGCGATTTCACACTGGATTTGTTTGAATGATTTACATAGATGAATAGGGTCGACTATGCACGACCGAAAGTAGAACTACATTATTCAACGTCTTGAATATTTAACGTAGCACACGTATGTGTTCGTTTCATTTCCTTTACATTTCACTATTGTAAAATTTATCTTTTCAGAGAAGACCCAATAAAAAAGAGATCTTTTTAATGTCATGTTACAATTTGTTTAAATGTCAATTTTAAATAGAATAATATAAGTAGCCAGGGGACTTACAAAAGCAAGAGTTATTTCCACACATAATTGTCTTCACAATATTATGATATTTTTATAGTAGGCCTTTTTAATTGATTCCTCTTAACAAGTATTTTTTTAATTCTTTGTCAAATTGTTGCACTATACAGGGTTATTTTGCAATGTATGCCCAAATTTGCAAAGTAGGTTCAGGATAAGTAATATAGGCGAATGGTATCGAAAAAAATAATAAAAAATCTCAAACATTCTGTCCATTTTATCTTTAAATTCAGAATGCGTGATATTAGTGTAATGCATTATTTCAACTGATTGTCATTCATCAATATGTAACGCCTACTATTTTACTACGCATGGACACATTCGTAAGAGTCTCTCGGTTACCTTGTCGCGCGCATCCTCAAAAGCGCGCGCATACGCGTAGTTCTTGCCTATAAATTACATTCAATTCGGGATAGTTTCAAATAAAAGTAGAAGCCTTATTGCATGACGTAAGCGCTAGCGCGGAGGTATGTTCTACCAGGGACTAAAAATTAAGATTCCAACGTTTTGTCGCAAGAAATCGTATCTAGCAATCATATTGTACATATAAGTGATATAAAAAGCACATTGTCAGAAAGATAAATGATTGTTGAACTTATAAATATATTTTTTTAAATCGATTAATTGCTATTTTTACATAAAAAAGGGGTTTTAGTGGCTTATGATGTGGATTTATCAAGTCCGCATGGCTTCGTAAATACGATAACTTTTGAAAATATCAATTGTTCAATTAAATCTGTTTTTAAAATTCTTCATCTATCATGTGGGAAGCCATTGAATGTAAATGGCAGTTTAATTTTGTTTAGTTTAGTTATAGTTAATTTTTTTCAGCTAAGAAATGTCGATATATTCGGTGTTTTAGCAGCCTTGTGTGAATTTATTTTTTACTAAATAGAGACTGCGTCACTCACTCCGCTAGTTCTGCGTCAATCGCGGTCGTGAGTGGACACTGTATTCGGATGTTTGCAGCGGCTCAAAAAGATCGCTGTACAAATTTCATAAACACAATATTCGAAAAACGAAATTTCTTACATACTTGATTATAATAATAATCAGAGATTTTTATTACAATATTTTAAAAGCACAGAATAAATAATAGTAGTACGTACTAAAAGTAAGTAGGATGTAATATTTATACTTAAATACGTCTTGGACTTTATGGAGTGACCTGAATGATGATGAGCATTATGAGTCGTGCACTTTTGGATTTTTTAAAATGAAGTTTGACATAATACTATCGGAAAATTGGAAGTATAATAAGGTTATTAGTGAAAACTTGTGTGTATTTAAACTACTTTAAAAAATCCGTATAATCATGTTATACGTATTTTTTTTAATGCGCTTAGGGCATGCCCAATTGGATTTACCAATATTTATTTACTCGTATTTTCAAAAATGCAATAACGGTATATCATTATTTATATGTTTGAACTTAAATATAAAATTTGGATACTCTTTGGAAACAAGAGATTTTATCATAAAATTTAAGCATTTATATCTGTTTTTTATTAAATAAATTTATCTTTTCAGTACGTACCTACTTAATGTTTTTATTAATAAACAATGACCGAAGCGTTAATTTTAAGGCTAGTTGGAATCAATAGAAATTTTATGAAATACGATTGTACTCGTGCTCAAATTCCAAATTAATATTCTCTAAATTAGTTATAGTACCAGAGTATGAAACCTATACAACTGCAGAGAGGTGTAAGACAGGGTGACGTCAAATCCCCGAAACTCTTCACCGCTGCATTGGAAGACGTTTTCAAGCTACTGGACTGGAAAAGATACGGTATTAACATCACTCACCTTCGATTTGTCGACGATATAGTCCTTATAGCAGAATTGCTGGAGGACCTAAGGACTATGCTCAATGACCTCAACAATGCCTCCCAACGGATAGGTGTTAAGATGAATATGGTCAAAACGAAGATCAATGTAACGTTCACGTCACACATATGGCGGTAGTTGTTGCGAGCACTAAGCTCATAGTTGTTGACGAGTATGTTCACCTGGGACAAATAGTCCGATTAGGTAAGCTGGGTAGTGTTTGGGAGATTGCGACACATCTTCTCGTCAGGTATACTTAAAATCTTGAAAATGAGATTGTACAACCAGTGCGTGTTGCCAGTGATGACTTATGGATCTGAGACATGGTCCTTCACTGCTGGCCGTATGAGGAAGCTCAAGGTCGCTCAGCGAGCTATGGAGAGAGCTATGCTCAGGGTTTCTCTGCGTGATAAACTTAGAAATGAGTATACCCGCAGTAGAACCAGAGTGACTAACATAGCCCAACGGATTAGTAAGCTGAAGTGGCAATGAGCCATCTCGAAGAACCGACAACCGATGGTAAAGAAAGGTTCTCGAGTAGCAGCGTCGTACTGGAAGGCGAAGTGTAGTCCGGTCCCCCACTAGATGGAGTGACGACCTGGTAAAACACGCAGGAAGTCAATGGATGCGGGTGGATCAGGACCGTGCTTTGGCATTCCTTGGGGGAGGCCTGCTATGTTCAGCATTGGAGTTTTGAAGGCCTGTAATGATGATGATTATGATGATAATGAAATTAGTTACAGCTTTCTGCGACCACTTCATATAAACGGTAAACTTTTTTCTGCGTTTAAAAGATAATTGTTTTTGCAAACCATTAGAAACAATATCCAGTAATTATTGCCGTGTGGTACCGGTATAAGAATATCACCATCCCATAAAGTCCCGTGGGTGTCATAAGAGGTAATAAAGGGAACTGAAACAGGAGATGGGCTGGAGCATCTTCTCGATAACAACTCCAAGTTATAAAAAACTTCGGTTGCCAACTCGTCTGCCATGTATGGGAACTATGGCAGAATGAGGTTGTAATGGATGGACGTAATGAATCCAGATTTTGGTTGGGACGTTCCACGTTGCCACGAATATTTAATACAATGTTGTGGTTCTTAGCTTTATCTGTCACAAGCCGTAGTACTGTGTTACAGTTTGAAGGATAAAATATATAAGTATTCAGAAGCGACAACGCAATTCTGGCTTTTCCATGGGTAAACTCATTCATCACTATAAATTATTTTAAAAAAAACACATTGATAAATTACTATGTATAATATATTAAAATGTTGCGTTTATTTACAATAAAAATTAAAATATTTATATTCTATAAATTTCGTTTAGCATTCAAACCTTATCTAATATTTGCAAAAATATATTTATTACTAATTACATTAAAATAAAATCAAATATGAATCATCAGGTAAAACAGATGTGTCGATTGCGTAGTCAGAATATTTTAAGTCACGTGTTATCTGCTCTCGCCTTCAGAGTTCAGTGTTTCAAAGATGTGTTTGTACCAGAAGCCAACAGTCTTGCCCCACGCGCCAAGTGTTGACTCGTCCAGTTTTAATACTTCGATGAACATCTTTACTATAACTTCTTTTAAGTCCTGTAAAGGTAAAAATGATCATTGCTTATTTTAAAAATTAAAGTTAAAGGTACAGCCTATATACGTCCCACTGCTGGGCACAGGCCTCCTCTCATTTCTGAGAGGGTTTTAGGGCAAGGAAATCTCCGCCGCGCTGCCCAAATGCGTATTGGCGAACTTCACATATCTTCGAATTATTTTTTCTTATTTACAGGCATGCAAGTTTCCTCACGATGTTTTCCTTCACCGCCGAGCACGTGGTAAATCAGCACTTACATATTAAATATTTTCACTATTTAAGAAGTCAAACTAGAGAAAAAACAGTGACTGTTGATACCGGAATTCGCAACAAGAACTGCCACCATACCAGCGACGTGAGGGTTTTGATTAAATGACTCAAATCAATTATATTCGCTTTTCATTTAATGTAAGGTTTGCATGCTTGTAATAGTTATCTACGAGCATTAATAGTATTTGCATGTATTGGAAAGATTTTGTCCTTTATTAAATCTTCAAATAAGTTATTTTATCTATTATTTGTAACGTTCTTAAAATTGATGATATGTATCTTTATGGAAAAGAGAATGAGTTCTTACGTGGAAATTTTGTTCTTGAATTTTTCTCTTACGATGTGACTCCCCAAGTTTGTTCATCATAACAGCGACAACCTCTGGCTGGTTAAGGTTAGTGACGGCTTGGTTGAGTGCAGCCATCAGGTTGATGACGTGTGCCTTAAACTGGAAATTTTGGGCATACTCTTCTTCGGGCAATTTTCTTATCATTTTAAAGAACTCTTTTGATTGAGGATAGGCTCGGAAGAATCTGTAGAAATTAGAGAAATATAAATTGTCATAAGAATAAATAAGGTTTGACTTATAATATTGGAGTGACATACGAACTAACAGTTTATCTGATGGTAACTACTGTAGCCTATGGATATGTTACGGCTAAAAGCCGAAGTGCGGTTACATCTAGTTCTAGCCGGCTAGAACTAGGTGCGGCCAGCAGTAGTTGGTTAAATTTAGGTGTACTGTAAATGTGTAAAACGGAAATACGTATCAAGTAATATCAGCGACAGCAGGTTAAGGTGCGGTTGAGGTGACCCTTGGGCCATCTTAAAACCGCAGACATTTATCTAATATATAAATTATGTATGATACATCAACCACAATCGACTACACCTTGTATTAGCCGGCTACACCTAGGTGTATCCGCACTTCGGCTTTTAGCCGTAACAGATACATGTACAGCAATAAAAGTCATATCACATGCTTTGTTACCTATGACAACTATGACATAATACCTCACAGTTTCTAATTACACTATTTTTTTACGTTATTTGCATTGGTACAAGAAATTAAATTATTAATTTATTTACATTATAAACCAGAGCTTGATTACTATCCCACGTGATGGTAAGTGATTGTACTGCCAAAGATGGTAAAGCGCACTGAATTAACTTAAAAAAAGCCTTTTTACTCTTGTCCTTAAGACATCCACACTATAGTCAAAATTAATTTTAAATTACTGTCTTGCATTAAGATACATCAACCGTATTCTTATTTGAATAGATCAGTGTATTACTAACGTGAGGATATGAACTAGAACCCGATTTGAACTTCATTTTGTTTTATGTGTGTTCACAGACTTACAATACAAGGTATGACACTTCAAGTGACGTGTCATATCAAGCCGAAATCATGGTCAACATATTGTAAGAACACGTACTCACGCACACACGCACACATACGAGTATGCATCTAAAATCATGTAAAATCAACAGTTAATAACTACATGGTTTTAGGTGCATATTGGACTTTAACAGGCTGATAAAGAAAGAAAGAAGAAAGATGTGTGCGTGAGTGCGTATCAAGAAGTTCAACGTAGTTTCAACGTTACATGAAATGTATTCCATGTAACTACTCATGCGTAAGAACTCATTGTATCTATCTTTCTTTGTTGGTCTTAGTGTGCGTGAGGAATGATATTCATAAAGGGTCAAGATTGAATTCCGACGTTCGTATTGTGAAGCACCTACAGAGAATTACTCAATTGAGTGCCTGTTATTAATAAATAAGTCGATTTAGATATACGGATATGTACACAAGTCGATTGCTCGACACGGGCCTCTAGCAAGGATTTTCCATAATGGTAATCGAACCTTAGATGGTGCTCCCGGTCTAAAGGTCTGGGTGTTAATGGGATGGTCGTACCGTAGAAGTCATTAAATTTTTCTAGTATTTTTCTCAGTCCCCTCTACGAAACCCAAGAGACAAAATTAGGACGATGGATTCAAAATTAGGGAGGCGACCGCACCACCACATGGATTCTCGAAGCAAATATTCGTATAAAACCAATTATTGGTTTTCGAGTTTTGATGTGTTGTGATTGTCAGTGCGCCTCTAACGCAGCATAAAAGCCTAACAGGCTCTGTTCTAATAACATTAGCGTTACATCGGATGTCGAACCCATTTTTTGGGAGTACCAAAATGGAGGGACCTTCAAACAAAGGATCTACATTTTCGACGGCAAACGCTTACAAGAACCAGATGCTAAACGCAAGGGTCTTAAAGCCAACATACCTGTGAATATACAATATTATTACTGCGACAGTTTTTTCACCTGTCTAAAGTGAGCAAGTACTTTCCTCGCTAAGATCTAAGCCAGTCACTTGCGAACATAATACAGGGCGAAGCAGTAGGACTTCGATGTAGGAGTTTAAATTAAAAGCGATCGCTGTAGCCGAAAGCGTCTAGAAGTGTAGTTGTGCTACACAACGGAAATGGGACAGGTTGAGTGGAATTCTGCGTTTATGCGTATACTAGCGACTCTATAATATGCCATGTAAAGTTTCAAAACTATTCGGAATTTGATAACATCCACTTATGAATAAAGTAGAATAATTTTTATTCTATATAAATAACAACAATACTTATTAAAAGTTATTTATGCTTTTACCACGGGTTCGGAAAAAAACTCTATCCTGGGAAGAACCAACAAGAAACGCAGTGGGACTATTTTTAAACAATAATTTAGAATAGAATAATATGTTGTACGATTAAATGTGAAAACATTTAGAAATAGCACGGTAGCGATCACCTCATTCCCAGGAGTATTATCAATCATGTACTCTTTAGTAGCATAACAACCCATAATAAACAAATTTTGCTTAATAACAATTTTAAACTTTTTGATAGATAATATATATTTTCTGGGACTTTATTGTAAAAGCGAGTAACTGGTATAACTAGCTTCTGCTTATTCCTAGTATTTACATAACGTACATCGCTAGACACTTTCTGTGATGTGAGTAAAATCAACAAGACTCATCTCCTCCCCATTTATAAGAACACTGGTAAATACCGGTTTAACATTTGGTGTTGTAAATTTAATATATTTCTTTGTATTACCGTTTAAAAGCAAATTATTGATGTTAAACCACTGTACTACTTTTTACACATCCGATCAAGTATCATCAGCAAATAAAACTATATCATGTTTATTCTCTACCAAGTAATATAAACTAAGAACAAGAAGGGGCCAAGAATTGAACCCTGAGAAACACCAATAGATACTACCGACACGTAAGAACTACTCTCATATGAAATAGTAAGTTTTTTGCTCCATAATGATATAGCATCTCATAGTGAACATAGTCGAAAGTCTTGGAACGATCACGTTATTTGTCGACGAAGCCCTGTAAAATCAAACTGATTTTTGTGGAGCTATTTATCTACATTAATAAAATTAACATTTGATCTAGAATAATTTTTTCACTTAGCAGTACAGATTTAGGACTAAAATTAGTGGAATCCAATGTACTGCCAGATTTAAATGAAGGTTAGGCTTTATTATGTTTTATTAAATCTCGAAACATACCAAATTCGATACTAGTATTAAAATAATAGCAAGTTGGGGTGCTATTGTATTTATTATAGACGCAATAACTTTAACGGAAATCCCCCATAGATCTGCGGTTTTCTTAATATTATAAAATCCCCCATAGATCTGCGGTTTTCTTAATATAGTTTTAAAATATTTTACAATATCTCCTGATAATATTTAATAAAATGCAAATTCTTTTGTACCGACATTTAAATTTTGTTCGAGTATTGTTTCGGCGACAGTGGGTGAGTAATTCAGTGACTGAATATTTTTGTATTTATTGTAGTCAATGTCGGTAAATGTCGGTAAAATATTGCTCTAAAGCCGTTGCAACATCTTAATCTGATTTTGTTAAATTTTTGCTTAAATTCAATTAAAAGTTTGAGTTGTGTAGTTTCATCTTGCCGGTTTCGCTATTGATTATACTCCAAATAATTTTAATGTTATTAGAAGAAATCTTAATGTTATTTCTTAAATATAATAATAGAAAATGCCATGATATTGTTAAAGATCGTTGTTGATATCTATTTATATTTATATGTCTAAAATCAAACCTTTTAAGCAGTTCGGTGCCAGTAGCCACGGAGTCTTTGTAAACAGGAGCCCAGGAGCGCTGGACGGCGTAGACCTCTCTTCGCGTCATACCCGAAACAGGGTTTACTTCATCGGGATCACCGCCCCACCATAAGTAGCTTAGATATCCACCCATTGCAAAAAACTAAAGTACAAAAAAACAGATCATTAATACTCGACCAACGTTAAGTCCGAAATATTTTTTTTTTCAAAAGATGGAATTAAAATAATGTTTTACAGCATTTACATTTAATGATTTACAGTTTTTCGTTTATATAAATTATGAGTCATGAAATATATATCTAAAACCTAGTATTTGAGAGAATATTTGAGAAAATATTACACGATAAGGTTATCTTTAGAATCTGAGGGTCGGGCATTAAAATTTTCTAGAAAGTTTTTTAATTATTGTTTTTACTGAAGACTAAAGGTATAATTTGAGAGAACTTTTTAATGAATAAAAGTAATTTTACGGATTTTATCGCGTTTTATTTCGCTTACTATTTAACCTTATTTTTAACTCTTGACGTTTCTTTCTATAAACGAAACCATTTTTTTTAACAAAATATCATTCAATGTCTAACGGACCAGCGGACACGTCCTTCCCAGTAACTGACGTTTCCTCAGTTCAATTACTGTAAAAAGGAAATAGAGAAATAAAAAGCTTTTTTTCATCTGGGTTATAGGGAAAACTGAAATTAAGTTTTCCTTGATATTGATATTGTTTTATTAAAATTTAAAACTAAAATTAAAAACTTTACCAGGATTTTTCCTGTATCAGAAACAATTATTTACTGCCACTACCGAGAGTTTGTTGTCAGCATTGTTTTAAAATGTTTTCATGTTGCGGATTTTATGGTGTTATTTTATTTTTACATTTACTGCGTTTCAAGTGGTTGGGGGCTTGGGGGTCACACGGTATTCCCCGTGGTAATTTATTTTGAAATGGGAATTTCAAATGCGATAAACATCATAAAATTAAGATTATTCGACGTGTTTATAAAAATAATAATATTGAGAATCTCATCCTATGAACCATAGTTTATTTACAAGCCGACGATGCATAAATAAACATTTTTGACTGCGGTTCTCAGAGATCAATGAATGTTTTTTTATTATATTTTTTTCGCAATGTCGATTTCACTAAAACTTTCTGGGATGAACATTTAAATCGAATGTAGGTTTTTTTTTATAAATAAACATTTTTGACTGCGGTTCTCAGAGATCAATGAATGTTTTTTTATTATATTTTTTTCGCAATGTCGATTTCACTAAAACTTTCTGGGATGAACATTTAAATCGAATGTAGGTTTTTTTTGAAATGGCAATAAAATTGATGATACTAAAAAATGGGACGATTATTATCTGTAATACTTTAATTAAATAATATAGAAACATAAAAAAATACAGTTAATCCAAATTATAACACCAAAATGACAATGAAAAATGTGAAATGCTCTTCGTAATTGCGTTTTAGACACATACAATATTATACAGTAAAAAAAACATATGAGTATAAACTGGCAAGGACCATCCCACCAATTATTATCGCGTATACGTTAATAAGACCCAATATTGTTTCTTTATCGAAATGATTCGGCATTTATCAAACTTAGTGATATCCAGTTGGCACGAGTAACACACATGTTATTTTCCTTGACGACGTCACTACGAATTAAATTTTCTTGTTATGTAATTGTTGGAATGAAGTTCTTTATCGGGCGGTACGGATTTGGCGGATGGGGGCTAGGCGAGAAAAAGTGTAAGATTTTTCCGTCACGACCCCTTCAGACGTAGTGTAGACGGCCTTGGCGGCTATAAGGAATCGAGATGGAATAATATCCATCTCCCTCGCAATTTTTCTTATCTTGCCATGGAAGAAATATTATTTTATTTTAAATTACGCTTCATTTTAATAGACGCTAGTAATTCATTTATTTGTATTTGTTAATCAATAACATAATACGTTTATCAATAAGAATATACTACGAAAAGAACTTCGTTCCAACCGAGTGTTCGACACTCATGCATGTTTTTTTTTTAATATGATAGGTAATACCGAATAATTAAATATAATAAATTGTATGTCCGCATTTGCTCAATGATTTGCAAAATTATTATCGATTTCATATTTGTATCATAAAATAGATCAGCAAAGCGATTATTGCCGTGTTACTAAAAAAGTAGTAATAAATCTCAGATTCAAACTAGAATCTGTTTCACGAAAAAAGTCCCGTGGAATAAAGCGTATTAAATTTAAAATTATGGAGTTTGACAGCAAATATCTAATTTCGCTTTCGTGAGAAGGATTTTTCTTAAACCATAGTTTAAGCTTGAGAATATCAATAAACTAGGTTTTATATGTAATAAGGCGGTATGTGTCTATAAAGCAAAAAATTTGAGAAATCCAAAAGTGTATCCTTATGAGTCGTTTTAATTTATTTTCATCAAAATAAAATAAAATTTTGATGGAATAATAAATATCTTTTATACGTCTATGAGTCGGATAACAACCAGCAATAGGGATCATCCTAAGGATAAATGGAAACTTATTCAGAAAGATTTATTTTATTTCGTTGCGTATATTTTCCTGAAACGTGAAGACAAACAAGTGCACAGACTAACTGACAGCCGTACTAATAATTTTTAACTACGTTTTTTGTAAATATAACTAAATAAATGAATAAAAAAATACGCTGAGTTTATAATCTAATATATCTAGTTTTGAAAACATCCCTTTTTTATTTATTTAGTGTCTAAATTGAGACATACCCAAATCGTCACATAGCGGCATGTCGAGTGTAGAGGACTCCCACACGCTCGCGCGTTGTAAGGGGTGCTATACCTGGAACTACGCTTGTCTGTTTGTCTAACATTGTACGTACTTTGGATAGCTTAGGTCGCAAAGAAGATCGAATAACTTTAAAGGGGATTACGGAAAACGCCAGGAATCGAAATCTTAAAACCAATATTACATTTACTCCAGGAGTCTAGGTCGCGACTGTTGACGGGGGTAGCGTCAAAAGTGGAAGACTTCTGGTACTGCGGTTATCCATCCGCCTACCAAGCATGACAATATAGGAAAATCCTTCCTACAACGGCAGAGGCCCATGTTCGGCACTGAACTTTTAGGTACTGATGAAATAGCAGAAGAAGGATATAAGATAAAATGTGTCGTAGCTGAATAAATAAAAACGACTTTTTGACAGGATGTATTATATTTAGCAGATCATAGACGTTTATGCAGCTTGATGCGCGCTACGTGATGCTGCATGAGTATGACGGACCTAATGCTATAGCAATCATTTTGTCGCATTTCAGGAGTTTAGGACAGTCTGCATAGTAGTGAAGAGGTCTCTGAACTGTTGTGGAATTATTGTTTCACAAAATTTCTAATGACAATTTCAAAGGCAGATTCATTTTTATTGTCCTTTTGCGGATTTTTAAAAATAAAAATTAAATGAAAAAAAAAAGAAGAAAAAAGTCAATAACTCGCCAGCACGTTGTTTTCATCTCATAGGGTTATTTATTTATTTATTTATATAACTTCATATACACATTCATATATATAGGCGTATAGGCAGACTGAATGCCTGAGGCATTATGTATCAGTCTACCTTAGAGTAGTGCAGAGATAAAAGAGGTAGGTGTAGAGAGAATTACCGAAAGTGAAATAAATAGGGGTATGCATAACTATATGTATACATATCTGTATATATATAAACATAATGCACATATTATACATAAGTCGATTTTCAATACATAATGCGATATCGATTAGTCAATAAAATCAAAATAAAAAACATTTCAAAATTCCATTTTTGTTGTTACTTGTTCTTAGAGTATAAGAGTAGGGATTGCAATAGATGTTTTTAATGTTTTTAATGTATCACAATATTTTTGGTTATGTTTCTGAATATCTTTTTAAACTTAAATGATATCTGTGTTTTAGCCTTGACTCTATTGATAGAGTCGGGACGATAAAGTCATAATTAAAAACATATAATATCCGGGGCAACTACGTCTTAAATTTCACTATAAATGAAAACAACGTTAAGAGAATCAATAAACTGCACGTCTGAGAAATAAATTTATTTGAACGAAAGGAGTACAAATGAAGCCTACGTATAATATCTACTTGCACTATGGTAACATTTGTCTGTTGAATTAGTCTTTAAAAAATGAGAGGAGATAGAATAATACCATTGTCTGTTAGGTACTACTACATTGTGTCTTGGGGAGGCCTATGTTCAGCAGTGGACTTGTGAAGGGCTGTGATGATGATGACATTGTGTTAATTCCAATCCCGTTCTTATCATAGGAGTGAATTAGAGGCCTTTGGCAGCAATATTTTTACGTTTACCTTTTTTGTTTGGATGATTTTGTTATTTCTACTATCTATTTTATTATACTACCTATCTCAATTCTAAAATAAATCTATTAGATTATGTCGTAAAATAATATAAAGTAAAAGCGTATTTCCAATACTAAATGATTGGAAGGGATCCAAATAAACCAATAACATATTTTAAGCGCGTAGTAATTTCAAACCGTTGCGGGCGTTCTTAGTTCTCTATTGCTGTCATAAACTAGAACTGGTATTAACTTAACAAATTTGTATGTTTTCTGTTTTTATAATTTATAATCAAATTTTCCTAATCCGTTTCTGGATATAGACTATAAAAATGGACCCTTTAGCATGAATGATATAAGTGTAGCGCATCCCTACAACGGGATAGCCCCAAGTTCAACAGTGGACATTTACGGGTCAAAATGAGCGTAGTGCACTTATATTTTTTTAACAAGTTACCTCAGCACTAGTATTTTTCCCTGTATCATGTAGGCAGTTCATATATATAAATAGCACAAGGACAAACATCCAGACCCGGAACAGTTATTTCTAGGCCATACAAATACTTGATCCGTGCTGGATTCAAATCCGTGGCTCTCAGCACCGCAACTCAATGATCCTAAAGTCTGTAGGGCACACTGCATGCAATGCTTTTTCTATTATTTACCTCTTCATCTCTTCTCCAAACCAGTTTCATTAGACTCGTAATTGCATAATAAAACGTAAATAAGTTTTTATTTAAATTAAAAAAAAATTGCTCAAAAAAAGAACTTAGATAACAACCAAACAGGAAGTTAATAGAGACCGTATACCTAATCGCATTCACACCTATTTTTTACCACGTTTTTACCATATTTTATTTTATTAACTTCTTTATTTTATTAATGTCTTGTCTTCGGTACAAATTGTTTGCAATTGATTTTAAACTAATTTCCATATGACCTAGTACTTTAAACTTTAACAAATGGTAAAATAAAAAAAATCTACAATCGACTTCAATATAAATAATAATAATAATAATAATAATAATAAAAAAGTCCGCACTACTATGACGTCCCATAGGATGCATCACCGAGATCGTCGATTATGAGGCTGTACTTGCCGCGGAAACATGGTGGGCGTGGCTTTTAAGCGCGCTTACCATGCATAATCGCGAAGTGTGCAGCCTCCGTAATTACTTTCTGACGAGATCGGATGATCCATTCTACAGGGACGTCATTTCTTGTGATAAAGGACTTACCCTCTATCCTTAGCCAACGAGCAATGGCAAGACCCGGCAGTACGTAGCATTTCCGACCAGGAGACCGTATGGAAGGAGAAGGAGCTCCACGGGAAGTTCTACAAGGCTCTACATGTGCCTTTCGTGACACAGTTGCCTCCCTCCACTGGCTACGTTTTGGTGACCTCTTTGGGAAACCGAGGGTTTTGTCTGTGCGATACAGGATCAGGTTATTAAGACCAGCAACTATCGGAGATACATCCTAAGGATGGCACCGTCGACATCTGTCGAGCTTGTCGCCATCCCGGTGAGTCACTAGGCATGTCATCTCCGGTTGTTCGCGCTTTCTAACTCTGAGTACTTGCACAGGCACAACTTAGTAGCCAGAATTCTACACCAGGAGCTCGCTCTGAAATACGGTCTCGTGGACCGGAAATTGCCGTATTACAAGTACTTGCCGAAGCCGTGCTTGAAAATGATCGCGCCAGGCTCTACTGGGACCGGGCCATCATCACGAACAGGACTATTCTTGCGAATAAGCCTGATATTGTGCTGATGGACCGGGCACAATCAGGATATTTTGGTCGACATCACCATTCCATATGACGAGAACCTCGTGAAAGCCGAAACAGATAAGCGAACAAAATATCTGGACCTGGCTCACGAGGTGACCGACATGTGGGGTGGACTGCCGACCGAAATTATACCTGTAGTCGTCTCTGCGAACGGGTTAATCCCAGTCAGCCTCTCGGGTCATCTGAGGCGACTGGGATTCCGTGACGGACCGCTCCAAGCTCAAATGCAGAAGGCGGTGCTCCTCGATACCGCCCACATCGTCCGCCGGTTTCTCTCCCTTCCCCTAACCCTCGGCCGTTTGGTCTCCCCTGCCGAGGGTTTCCATCTAATTGGGTTTTTATTTATTTATGTATTATTTATTTATTTATGTATTATTTATTTATTTATGTTAGTATATTAAATATATATTTATGTTTATTTATTATTTCCTTTAAAATATTTATTCAGCTCAACCAGATGAGAATACTATATAAATACCCACAATAATAATAATAAAAATAAAAATGGCGGATGTTGTCAAAAGTAAATGCAGTCAGCACAAAATCTTAAAAATAAATTTTTGTAGCATATGTTTCAAGTTACCAAATAACAAATTTTCAACGCAAATATATTTTACGATATCTATATAAATAAAACGTTAAAAATCTGTGCATAAGAAACTAATTTCAAGAAAAATGTATTTATTTCAAACTGACAACTGTCATCTAAGAAATTTTACAAACAGATTTATAAAATATTTAATTTAACGTTAATCATGCATCGAACGAGACGACAAATACGAATAAATACCGCCAATACTACTTTCGCACATGTAACATCGCCTACGGAGGACGACACATCCATGGAATGTAATCCTAGAGGCACAAGAAGAACCCCCGTACCATCTTTGAGGGGACGAAGAGCGCCACCGGCTGGCTTGGGACCTGAAGGAATTACTATCCTACAAGAGGACCCTGCTACTGATGGTGGAAAGGACGACGCATGCGCTGGACTAAAGAATTAAATATAAGTGTTATGCGCGCGTACTATAAGGCTACCAAAGGAGGAACCAATCTTACATCTTATCGCCCTAAAATGCTGTATGAATTCCAACAGCTACAGCCCAACCTAACAAATTTAACTGCCCAAAGACTTTCCAGATCAAGTACGTGTCATTCTAAGTCGTAAGATTTTGGACGACAGATTACTTGAACAACTTTGCAGTGAGTACTCAACATCTACTATCAATTCAATTCCTTATTCCCAACGAACACTTCCAGGTGAGAATGATGACTTAAATGTTAATAACAGTAACCATAATATAAATATTACTAACTTAGACAACGAAAAAGTAGAGCAAAATTGTTTTGATATAGATGTGAGTTCCCAGGACAGCGAATATATGAGAAAGACTTTCGAATGTTTCCTTCTGGAATATAAAAATATACCTATAGAAAATAGACCGAAACTACCTAAACTTCCTAACAACAAAAAAACTATATTAACAGTAGCATCAATGAATATTCTATGTAAAGATTATTTTGAAAAAAGTAATTCAATTTTGGAAACTATGTCTCTTCTTTATTGTTGTGCCCATGCTGTATGTATGATAATGAAAATTCCTGTCATTTCAGTACATAATTTTAAGAAAAATAATACAGAACCTAAATGGAAACAAAGAATTCAAACACGAATTGACAATACTCGCAAAATTATAGGAAAACTAATAAGCTACCAAACAGGTAACAGACGTAAAAAAATAATAACTTTAGTAAATCAAATCGCTAATGAAAATAATATTAGCCAATTAGATCTCCATTTTCCGGATAAAATTGCTGAGTACATTGATACGCTAAAACAAAAGTTAAAAGCATGGGCTAACCGTATTAGACGATATTCAGAAAGATCTAAGCGATACTTCCAGAATCGCACATTCGAAAGTAACCAAAAGTGGATGTATCGGTCTTGGGAGAACACTACAACTAACAGTTGCACTCATGGCAGCCCAAGTTTAAATGAATGTCTAAGTTTTTGGAAAAGTATATGGTCTAGTGAAGTTTCTCATGATGAAGGCGAATGGATTCGTGCAACCGAACGTACGTATTCTAATTTGGCTAGCATGGGTTCTATCTCAATTACTGCTGAAGACATATACTCAATTACTCGTAGATTACACAATTGGAAATCCCCTGGACCAGATGGTATACACAACTTTTGGCTGAAATGGATAACAAGTAGCCACGCGCGTTTGGCTGCACAGATTCAAGAAGCCATAGAGTGCTGTGAGCTCCCGAGACTACTTACAACTGGTATTACCCACTTACTATATAAAAATGGAAACACCACGGAACCTAAAAATTACCGACCTATAACATGCCTTTCAACTGTATACAAATTAATAACTGCAATTTTAAATAACAAGATCTATAAACATTTGGAAAATAATAACATTTTTTCAACTGCACAGAACGGATGTCGGAAAGGGTCACGTGGTTGTAAAGAACTTCTTCTCATTGACACAGCTATTTGCCGACAAGTCTTTCGTAATCGCAAAATATGTCTGCCGCTTGGTGGATTACAAAAGGCATATGACTCTGTTCCACATTCATGGCTAAAGAGAGTTTTGGAAATATATAAAATAGATGACAAAATTTGTAAGTTTCTAAGTAAATTAATGGGTCAGTGGAACACTGTCCTAAACCTACCAGGTGAGTGGCAAAGTAGTTCGATAGACTCTATAAATATTAAGCGGGTATATTCCAGGGCGATAGTTTGAGCCCAACTTGGTTTTGTTTAGCCTAAATCCTTTAAGCACTGCTATTGAGGAATCCGGATTAGGGTTTCGGTTTCGGAAAGAAAACTCACCCATCTCACATCTACTTTACATGGATGATCTCAAGCTTTTCACATCAAAAGAGAGTGATCTACTATTATTGTTGAAATTAACACATAGTTTCAACAATGATATTAGAATGGAATTTGGAATAGATAAATGTGCTGTCATTAATGTAAATAGAGGCAAAATTAAAAATTCCAATAATTTTGAAATTACAAATGATTTACATTTTAGTTCTCTTTCTGAAACAGAAACCTATAAATACTTGGGCATGGCGGAAGCGCTAGGAATTAATGACAAAAATATTAAAGAAAATTCAAAAGCAAAATTTATGTCAAGATTTAAAAAAGTTATCAAAAGTCATTTATCCGGCGGAAACAAAATTAGAGCATATAACTCCTGGGTAATACCTAGCCTCCTTTATACTTTTGGTGTTACAAGATGGTCTCAAACGGAATTGGATGCCTTGGATAGACGAGTCCGTACATTAATGACTACGCACAGAATGCACCACCGTGATCATCTGTCATGAGGTTGTATCTTCCAAGAAAAGATGGTGGACGGGGTTTATTAAACATTAAAAACCTACACAACCGTGAAGTATACAACCTCAGAGACTATTTTATTAAAAAAAAAGACACATCACGCATTCATAGTGACGTAGTGATTAATGACAAATCATTAACCCGCTTAATATGTCGGCAAAGGACTGGCAGAGGCCTCATACTATGACTATAGATGAACGCAAAAGGTTTGGAATGACAAGCAACTGCATGGTCGATTTTTAAAACATTGACTAATCCTTATGTAGACATGGTTGCATCAGTACATTGGTTACAGTTTGGTGACCTTTTGCAGAAACTGAAGGTTTTATCTGTGCAATATAAGACGAAGTAATTAAAACGAACAACTACCGGAAGTACATTTTGAGGGACGGCACGGTTGACGTATGTCGCGCATGTCATCGCCCTGGAGAGTCCTCAGACATGTTATTTCCGGTTGTTCTAACTATCGAATGGTGAGTATTTGCACAGACATAACCAAGTAGCTAGAATAATACACCAGCAGCTTGCCATTAAATTTGGTTTTACTCAACAGGACGTTCCATATTATAAGTATGAACCAAAGCCAGTCCTTGAAAATAGAAGTGTCACGTTGTACTGGGATCGGTCATTATCACAGACAGGTTTATAGTGGCAAATAAACCTGACATTGTGGTGGTAGACCGAACTACACACAAGGCAATAATAATAGATATCAGTGTTCCTCATGACGAGAATCTCGTGAAAGCAGAGAATGATAAAAAAATAAAATATATCGACTTAGCTCATGAGATTGTCGCTATGTGGGACGTTGATTCTACTATTATTGTTCTACCAATAGTTGTATCAGTCAATGGGCTTATCGCTAAAAATATGGACGATTATCTGTCCAAGTTAGGTTTGGGCAAGTGGCTGAAGGGATTAATTCAAAAATCGGCCTTATTAAATACAGCTCGAATAGTAAGAAGGTTCCTATCTTTGGATGCTAACTTCACCGATGGCTTAGGTTCCTCGCCGCGGTGGATAATAGCCGAAATAATAATATTATTTATATAGATTGTATTTATATTTATAATATTATAATTTTGTGACAATATATGTGATAATGTAATAATAATAATATTTGTTTATTCACTCCACAAATTTTACATCATGACACACTATTTAAATAAAAAGTACCATCAATTACAATGAGAGGTTAACGTCGGCAGCCGTACTAGTATAAACTGTGCCACGGCTGCCTGCGCCTTCCACTCTGGGAATTAAATAATAACCTAATAGGTAAGATCTAACTTAACAAATAATATTTAGAATCTTTTCAAGCTAAAATAAAAATTATTACATGCAGGTAGATACAAAACAAAACAGAATTTAAGCAAGATTACCACTAGGTGTGTTTGATGTATAAAATAAAATGAGAACATCATCAATGTAGTCGAAGTCAATTAAATACGCAATATTAAGGATAACTCAAAAACTACTGGTCAGATCTTGATCAAATTATATGGGACTACATCAGAAGTACCAGCTTTCAAATAAAAAAGGAATCATTGAAATCGCTTAACCCAGAAAAAAGTTATGAGGTAACACACATAAAAAAAGAACATACAGTCGAATTGAGTACCTCCTCCTTTTTGAAGTCGGTAGAAAAGAGCTAAGAGCTGGATACACTCCCTTTCTTGCCTATCTGTTTGTTTTTTTTGTCTGTGTGTTCAGTACAAATTAAGCTATCGATTTTAAACAGATTTCCGGATGAGTTAGATTTGAAACTTTTAATATAGCTGAGGACCACAAGTGTGGTAAAATGGTTGCCATTTTGAATTATAATTATTTACTTTGTTGTCAAAAGGAGTTGTATATCTCCGGAGAGAAGCCGAAGAAACAAGTTTGACCTAGATCAGATTTGATTTTCGTTCTTTGAATAATTTCAAGTTTCAAACTTGAAATGATCGATTCCGCTTTGTAACTTGGCAAACAAACATTAAATAGAAAAAAAACAGCACTTAGATTTATTACGTTGCAGACAATCGTTGAAATATAATAAATTTAGTCTCTTTAATTAGTGGTACGTTCGCAGTTGTAATTTATGTAATATTATAATTCTTAGAGACGCCGTTGGAAACAACGTTATCATAAAGTAAATAACAGCTTAAATATATTATTTAAGAATCTATAATGATATTTAATCGACATAATAGTTGGCAATATTGCTATCAATAGCATCGCGTTAAGTGAAAATAGTTAAAATTTCATAACATTATAATGCGATAAACTAAAATTACATCCTAATTTCCTAAAGCTAGGTCAGGCCTAGCCTCGAAATTTTTCTCATAATCTGTAATCTCAGGGCAGGTTTTCTTACAATGTTTTCATTTACCCACTTCTATAGGACTAAATAGGTAATTTGAAATTGCGCACACGTATTAAGAACAGTTGAAAATGCAATGATTTTAATATTTTAACATTAGGATATTATATATAAAATATGTAATATATAATATTATATAAAAGCGATAATGTAAACAGCGAGTAAAGAAAGAAAAAAATATTTACAATTTATCGCATTCGGCATTAAGTCCGGCCAGTGTACCCTTAGATTAAGGTGTTTAAAAAACGGAATAAATAAAAAATGGTTTATTTCTATTAAGGAAAGATAGTATTTTTTCTTCACTTTCATAGTCCGATCAGGTAATCCGGCACGACCGGAGTTAGATCAGGCGCAGGACCAACGGCTTTACGTGCTTTCCGAGGCACGGGGGTGAGACACCGCCAACTTCCTGACTGCGGGCAGCTACTGAGAATTTCTTGGCGGAAAACTGAATAACTGATTTTACCCCGACTCGGGATTCGAAACCGGGACCACATGATCAGCAGTCGCGCCTACGATCACTAGAAAAACGAGGGAGTTAAATTATCACTAATATAATGAGCACACATATTCATCTGATTGTGATATAACCGCTTGTATTTTGCTGATGCTCTCATTCTATACCAAATATCCGTGTGGTGCTAGCTAACCACTCATCCCATTTCATGCCAAGCGTGGCAACTGTGGCAAATATCCAACTTTGAACGGCTGTAATGCATGAATGAATGAGGCATTCCTTCGAGTGGCCCAGATGATTGCGATAGCTCCTTGCAGGGAAACGTACTGTTTTGTCATTATTTACTTTTTTATTGTTAACGTGGTAGAGTCACGCTACGTGTTATGGATGCAGCACGAATGGCCACCTCTACACGGCTCCAATGCTTAGACAGGCGTTAACGACTGTCTTCATAAGCTTATAGATGTCTCAGTATCAGACTCATACAATATGGTGTCGATAGTTCCTAACTCCTAAAGAAGGTTTGTACCTTCTGAATGGCGGTGATACCCTAAAAAAATTATTACTATAATATTGCCGATTTTAATTTGATTAATTTGAAATTATCGACGTTTCGAATGCACGTATCACGGGGGCAGTGAAGTATAATATGCCAGGTCATAATAATATAAATAAAAGAATCCCAGATTAACTAATATAAAATTGAATGCGAGATTATGAAAAATAAATTAGAGTCTAGGCTTGCCTCAGCTTTGGGAAATATAGGCTTTAATTTTAATTTATTGCATTACAATGTTACTTTACTATGTAACCCGACCCTTATGAAATCTCTACTATTTTTACATAACGCGCTGCTATTAATAGCGATATCGCCAACTGTTATGTCAATTAAGAATTATTATGGATTTTTAATTAATATATTTAAGTCGTATTTACTTTATGATAACGTTGTTTCCAATGGCGTCGCTAATAATTATCATATTACATAAATTACAACTGCGAACGTAAACCTAGGTTCTTCGCCTTGTCCCCAGAGACTGACAACTCCTTTTGACTACAAAGTAAATAATTATAATCCATAACGGCAACTATTTTTACCACATTTCTAGTCCTGAGCTATAAGGTTCAAATCTATAAATGTAATTTTATTCTATAATATGCTGTAATTTTAAAGCAAAAGAAGGCAAATTTTAAACAAAAATTATTAAAATATACTGTGTATATAGAACTAACACCTTTGTATTATAATTAACCGGTTTAACCGAATATAAGGACCGACATTAAATTATGTGAATAAAAAATTTAAATGTGATTTCTGTGACACGTGGGCCATTATTTAGCGTATAATTTGATATGATAAATATCTAATAATGATAGGTTTTTTGATATCATATAGTTATTATAAGAATAGTAGATCTCATCAATCACGGGCATATGTAATTAAAAAAAAATATACGTGGTAGAGCCACGTCGTCGTTGAAACTGCATCACGAATTGATCGGCTTAACCGGAAAAGGACCACGTTTCTACAAAATGTCAGCATGAAATACCAGTTCAATGCTGCTATGTTCATTAATGGTAAATGACAAGAACAATGTTACTTATTTATTGGTAGGGAGGCACACCCCTATAAGCCTCTAGTGTGACAATGCATCTGCATTTTGACTTTTAGTCGAGGATAGATGTCGGTGTGTCTATGGGCCGCGGCATCCAGATCTTTCAGGTGGTCTGTTTTCTCGTTTCCTACCCTTACTTTTTTATGGAAGAGGAGGCAAACGAGCATGCGGCTCACCTGATGGTAAGTGATCACCGTCGCCCATGAACATCCGCAATTAAATTAAATTAACTTACTTTACTTAAATTACTTGTAAGTAAGTATAATAAATGAACTTTTTTATAAATGGAAACTGGCCAAAAATAGTCGTTAAAATATTTAATCGGTGTTTAACCCATTCGGTGACATATCAAAATCCATCAACCTTTTTTGCCCCGTGGGTGTCTCTAGAGGGAACTGTAGAAAATATCAGAAGGAGATCATGACTTCCAAACAAATGGTTTAATATTTTGAATCTGGTTTAGGCCAGATGTAAAATACTACCCAGACCGATGGCGGAAAGGGACGTCAAATCACTTATCGCTAATCTAAATGATGATGGGGGCAAATTCTACCCATAATGGGAGGATATTATGTTAAGCGGTGGACTATATGTTTATGTTGTTATTATGTTTTATGTTATTACGTTTATTTTTAATTTATATTTTATTTTTTAGAATAAGTGTTACAAACGAGCAAATAGTCCGCCTGATGGTGAGTGCTGTAACCCATAGGTATCTACAGTCTCGATTCTGTCTTTGATTAAGAATTAAAATGTAGATGCATTGCCTCTCTTGAGGACTAATATGGAATGCTTCGTTTCCAGTACAAAGGGTATTTTATGCTGCTATTTTACGCTGCTGTGAGATGAAATTTGTTCGAAATTTTATCTTCTTTTTTAAAAACAAGAAATATTAATTGAACCTACCTAAATATGATCGATTCCTCCTTTAAAGTTCCAGCCAGTTATATTTCAAATCAACAAACACTTTTGGCGCCAACTAAGCAGATGTGTTTTTATTTGGATCAATGAGGTAAAATTGTATAGAAAATTATTAATAAAATTAATGAAATTAAAAATAAAAATTATGACCTGTAAATAAATAGTTCGGCAAAAAGTGAGAAAAACGTTTCGTTTGTAGAGAACGCGCGCGTCGCGATCCGAGGGAGATGTCGTACTGAGGTTTCGGTTTTGTTTTCTGATGGTAAGTTCAAGTCGCTTCCGTCAAATATTATATATCCCCTTAAAGCAACAATGACTTGGCATCTTATTTGTATGCTGTACAGAAACTAGACAAGAAGTTCAAACAAACTTATTATTTACAAGGTCAGAGTTAAGATGTCGCAGGGCGGTAGATAAATTCAATTCAACCCAAGACGAAATATGTTTACGATGTAATATTTTAGTAAGTCTTTGAAACTTAAGAGATTATTTCGAAGCCAAAATATTTTATAAAGGCAGGCTTTTGATAGTCAAAAGAACAATTGTCATTGATTTTGTATATATTTTATTCGTAGTTGTATTTGTGAGTTGTAAATAGAACAGCTCGCTCAGGAAAGATAAGTACTAAGCTCACCCTGTTTCGTATACCAATCTATATCGTTATGTTACTCGTTAGAAATAATGAGGCCTCATTACTGACAACCAGCGTATATTAAGGTCTTAAGATATTTACAAAAATCACATCAAGATACATAATCTTGATTCTTGATGTGACTTTTGCCACCCTTAATAAATTTAAATGAAGAAACTAGTCTGAAAGCGATTTTCCTCAACGACCTTAAGATGCACAGGATCGTAAAAGACTGAAGGGTGTAGTTTGGCAATGCAAAAACGAAATATTAAAAATATATCCATTACTAAAGTAAAGAAGAAATAAATATAATGTATTCACACGTAATATAAATAAATATGAACAAATAATCATACAATGCTTTCTATAATACTTATATACAATTCTTTTTATTTACATAACATTATAATATTATACAATAACTATTACCATTATAAAAAAAACTACTATCATTACAGTCCTTCTACCCGCGGTATAGTGCCAAGAATACTGGTCGAGTTTCCCCGTTAAAAGTTATACTTAGCCCTTGAGCGAGAAAATACTCTTATCACCAGCTCCGACGACAAGTCGCGGATATTGTTCACTGCACGAAACCTAAGGAATCGATAGTCTCTACAGTAAATAGCATAAATATGTAGTCGTCTCTCAGAGGCTCATACTTGCGCCACTTAGTTCAGCCGCTGATGCCGCCCTGGCTCTAAACGAGGCACCCTTGAGATAAGAGGCTTCCAAAATATCACGTACGCAGAATCTCACACTACAGCTTTACCTCTCTGCCAAAGGACCAAAATTCCGTCAGGTCTCCTGCCATAATTTTTAGATCATTTAAAATACTTAAATAAATGACACGATATCAAAGATTAAAACAGTGGTTGTGTACCTTCTTCTAAATAACAGATAAGGACTGAGCTGAGCGCTTCTGGCTGACAGAAGTGGGGTATTCCATAAGCAGACTACTTATTCCAATTTAGAAAAGAATTTAAACGCAATAATATCCGTAAAATTAGCTATATTTAACGTGTAGTATTCGTGTAAATATAGAAAACATGAAGTGTTTATTAAATCTAACAGAGAAAGAATAGTAAATTTCTGATATCTCTCGTAATATTGAATAAGGTTGTGACAGTATGCCTAGGAGGAAAACGAGATTGTAAGGCATTTAAATTTGTAAGGAGTTGTTACGAAGAAAAGCACTGAAATGATTATATGCCAGCCGTTCTTTGGAATAGTTGTCTACAATTTATGCTACATTAAAAGATGACAGAACGACGATATGTGAAAATAATACCAATGGACGGATTTGATTAAACTTAAATTTTCCGATAAACGACGAATGGCTTTACACTATGTTGATTGGTCTTGCGTATACCGCTATACTGGGTTTTGGTTTTAACATTTCAGTACAGGATCCCAAAACGATGGTAGCAAGCAAAGGCCTTCCTAAATCATCTTTTAAATTAGGTGTATTTTTCAATTTCAATAGCCGCGCGACTCATTCTTGATAAAAATTAGTTTTGCAGGATCTATTCTAGAAGGTTAATCTATCGAATGTGAAGCGGTGGTGGTGGCAGTCATATCTGGTGTAGCGGTTGCAGTGCAGACTTCACAGTGTAGTTTCATTTCACGTCAGCCAGGTGTAAAAATACCCGTAAGAACATAATTTTTTCTACACCTGTCTTTTGTAACTTCCATCTTATCGTAAGTAGTTACTGTTGCCCATAGACATCTTTTTATAGAATAAGGGTGACAAACGAGCACACAGTCCACCTGATGGTAAGTGTTTGCTGTGGCACATAGACATCTACATCTATCTTCATTTGCGAATTTAAATGCAGATGCGTTGTCAGCCGTGAGGACTAAGATAGAATGCCTCTTTTCCAGTAAAAGGGTCTTCGGTTCTCTACACTCACCATACGAAACACAGCAGCATTAAGCTGCTATTTTACGATGGTATTCTGTGAGGCGTGGTCCTTCCCCGGTCGAGCCGACCCATTCGTGCTACAACTATACTATTAATATAGCTGCAGCATGGCTCTACCACGTAAAAACACCTACATCTATCCTTGATTAAAATCAGAATACAGATGCACTGTCACTCCTAAGCACTATAATGGAATATAAAGTGTCTCCAGTTTTTATCACTCACTGATTTAAAATTTAAATTGAAAGCGAAAATTAGATTTCTTTTGGCAAACACAATAGAAGGAGAAAAAAATTTGAAATATTTTTTTGTAATATTAGTTTTTTCGTCATCGTCAATAGCCCGTAAATAGTCCACTTCCCTTGTTCTTGGAAATGCATGTGAACTCATTTTTGATCTTATATCTTAAGTTTTACTGGCACATTTTTGTGCAGTTGATATCTTCTGGTCATATTAACATCATGTAACAACTTTTTTGTTTCGTCCCACTGTTACCACTTTTCGTCCCGTCCCGTAGGTGTTGTAAAAGGCAACAAAGGGAAATTGAAACGGGAGATGGGCAGCAACTACTAACTGATAACACCTCAGAAATAAAATAAAAACATGTGTGCAGTTCACACGCGGTAGAAGTGGAACCTTCAGAAAACTAAACTGCGAGAGAATGAGACGAATGCAGAGTATCAGAAGTAGGATAATTGTAGGGTTTATTTATTATAATATTGCTACGAGGTTTTAAAAATTATTTTACATTTTATTCTACATATATTACATTACATTATATTATGTTATACAGACTCCAAGTATTCAATTTCATCATCAAATTTCGTCCTTAATCCTTACTGTTCATAGATCACATGCATAATCTCGATATATATAAATAGGAAACTCTGTATGCTGTATGTATTCTATCTGATTTCCTCCCAGGCTAAATCCTATAGATGTATATGATTGTCTCTTTTTAGTGTCGCTTTTTCGTTTCATCGAGTTTGAAATCACAACGATTCGTAAGAAACTTTCACATTTAAAAAAACTTCGACTATGAGGTAATCTATGGCATAGGTCTGTGTTCAGCAGTAGACTTTTGGTAGAATAGCTGTCATAGTGATGGTGATGATGATGATATAAACAGAAAGAGTCCAGATCAATCGGAACCCAGATTTACAGCATCATATGACAGAATATGTTTTAAATAGTTACCAATGATCTAAAAATTTGACGTAAAGGCGAAAAAATTATATAACTTTGCAGTAAATGTGCCAAGTCATGCCTTTTTTTAACATTATGAGTTATATTTAACAGTCACACGTTAATTTATGTGTCAATGTTTGCGTTCGTAATTTCATGATTTTGCTTTAAACGATTATTATAGGACAAGTTGAAGATATTGGCAGAATTTTAGTGATATATTATTCTTTTATAAATATTCTGCCGTTGGTTTGTGTCGTTATTTATTTCATGATTAAGTTTTTGAAATATTGCAGAGCCATTCTTGATTTTCTATTTGTATTTTATGTTTCGGTATTGCCGGTGATGATCTACGGAACCGAAACGTGCTCCTTCACTGCTCGTATGAGAAAGATCAAATTCATTCACAGTCACACCCTAAATATGGTTAAAATATTTGTATTTATTGAAGTTATACTTTTTTTGGCGCGTTTGGGAAAAATTATGAGAGTGAATTTTTACGATGCGCGCGCATACCGACACCTAAAAGCGACACCATGAAGTTGTTACGATGTGCGCGCACACCGACACCTACAAGCGACAACTTCAGTTGGTAATTGTCTCTGAAGTTTTCGTGAGAACTGATAACTATGACTAAGACCTGAAGATGTACTTCGGTGACTGCTACTGAAACTCCTTGACGAGAAGAACTAGGTGTGCCGAGTTTGGGCTCGTTTTGATAGTTATGACGACACCTGTCCTCCGGATTTGAGAAGTGACCTGAAGGTGTACTTCGGTGAATGCTACTGGAACTCCTCGACGAGTAGTAATAGGTGTACCAAGTTTGGGCTAGTTTTGTAAGTTATGATGAGACCTTACCTCCGGACTTGATAGAGTAACCTGAAGGTGTACTTTGGTGAATGCAATTTTTTATTGAGGTTTGACATAAAATTATCGGAATATTTAAAGTATAGTAATAAGTTTATTAGTGAAAACTTGTGTGTATTTAAACTACTTTAAAAAAATTACGTATATCATGAGCGCTTAAGGTATGCACATTTGGATTAACCAAATATTTTTTATATCTTTATAAAGATAAAAGAGGTTAAATTTATCCATCAAAAGACGTGATTGATGTATGTTTATATTGTGAAACAATTTTAAGAGTAATAAATATAAGGTGTAAAAATATTAATAATAACAAATTACAATTTAAAAAAAAAGGGTTACCTCCACACTAGGATTTTCTCCTGTATCGCGAGGGCAGTTCACATACATTTCACAAGGACAAACATCCAGACCCAGAACAATTGTTGTCACCCTTATCCTATAAAAAAATATTTGTAGGCCATACAAATACTTGTTCCGTGCGGGATTCGAACCCGCGGCCCTTAGCGCTGCAACTCATTGCTAAGCAAGTGCGCCACGGAGCCGTCAATAAATTGTCACCAGGATCATATTATATAATTTTTTAAGTTATACTTCTTTTGGTGCGTTTGGGAAAAATGATGACAGTGAATTTTTTGTTATTTTTGTTAGTTACGCTAAAGAAGTAATTAACTATAAAAAGAATAACTTTTTCACTCCTCACATTTGTAATTAGTAGGATTTCAGTTAAAAATTCGGCAGTAGAAAATGGCAGATAAATTATGCAATCATGCATTGAATCGGGCGGACTCTTCTTTCTCAAAATGACATAGGGCTTAAGAAATTGGATATTTATTGGTGGCTCAGTAAATTCTGTCAAAAGAATACCGTTGCTTGATTGTCATTAAAAATGTCTTTTCACTGAATTATTATCAATCAGTTACAAACCAGGTGCTCTTGATTTTTTTAATATTTAATACTGTAAATGTCTCTTTTTTTTTCAAACACAACGAATATTTTAATTTCACAATGTAAAATTGTAATTACGTAATACAACGTAATACATTTACAAATGTGGAGCAAATGTCGTCGGGCTTTATTAAATTCTATTTGAGAAGTCGAAAATAGTACGGCACGTGAGGAGTGAGCGGTGTTAGGTTACTTCGGTCGAATTTCGTAAAACGCCATAGTTACTGCGCGATATTTTTTGTTTGATTTCCTTCAACGTTCATTTTAGAGTACAAATATTTGGTACTTAAATAATATAAAAGCGTTGTTGGTTTTAGAATAATTTTAGATGTTTTAATAAAATACGGTTAAGGCTGACCTGATATAAAGGTATTTACGATTTTGCTATACAGAAAGAAAATCCTTTAAAGCCCCAATCAAAAAATGAATTCACGTATTTGTCACACAACAGAAAAATTAGCGATTGCAGTACCAGTACCTAATGTTGCGACCGGTCTTTGTGTCCTACTAATGTTTAGAAATGTTTAATATGCCCTATCAAATGTTTAACTGTCAAATAAGAACTTTCTAGTGTTTTTATGACTGGATTAAAAAGGGATCATGTAGTACACACGTTCAGTACTTTCGCCCTTCATGTGTAGCCACAATATAAGGCTATACAGCCTTTATACGCCACACTGCCGGTCACAGGTCTCTTCCCATTTCTGGGAGGAATTAAGGGCAAGGAACTTTCCACCGTGCTGTCCTCATGCGTGTTGGTGGAATTCACATTTCTTCGAAATATTCGCATTAATACAGAATACAATTTAAAATAACTCCTATAGGACCATCCAAATTTTCGTAATTTCTGGGTCACACAGTCTTGTGAATGAATTTTTTTTAAAGCATCTGGGTAAAGGTCGCTTCAGATGCGGTACTTGATAATTTTTGAACTATTAATAAAATGTCTTTGAAAATTATAGATTAATTTTTATATAAAACTAACTAGAACGTAGTGACTTTATACTTACTCTTTGATCGTTACGTTAAAGTTACTAATATAAACCGGTTGAACACATTGATGTTATGAACTGTTGTCAGTGAGATGTGGGTGTGTGTTTAATATTGATTTTTGTCAAGATATTTTTGTCTTTATGATGTTCTGGTCAAAGTAATTAAAATTTTTAAATTACTTTAATACATTGGTGTAAAAGACTATGTAATTTTTTTGAAAAGACACTAGGATTAACTAAAATAATCCACCTAAAAATAACCGAGTAACCACAATTTTTTTTAAAGAATAAGGGTGACAAATAAAGAATAAGGTTAAAATCAAAATCTAAAAGCAAATGCAATGTCAGCCGTCATCAATAAGATCGAATCGTTACCAGTAAAAGGGTCTCCAGTTCTCGTCACTCGCCATCAAAATATAGTGTAACGCTCCTCCCACCCTCTCTATTTATTGTATTGTAAAATATTAAAATATATGTGACCAGGTAAACAAAATATATTCAATATATTTGATCTATCTCAAGGATCTTTCTAAAGGTTTAGTTATAGGCCGTTTAATATATTTATAGCGTGATCGTCTTAGTTAGGACCCTTATTGACGTTGTGTTTGTTTAGTAACTTAGTCCTTTTAGGTGTCTAATATAAAGTTTATAAATATTATTTAGCTTATTGTAATAAAATATATCTTATTATTTATCTCACAAAATAAATAAAAAATCGACTTGTGTTTTTGTTATTTAATACATTTTGAATATTTTAAGCAGAGTTTTACCAAATTAAAGAATTTTGAAAACAATATTAAGCCTTAAATTTACTATAGGTAATACTTAATGTTCGAAATGAATATATTTTAACTTTATGAGCACCTATGGAATATTATCGGTATCTCTCTGTCTTTCAGTCAGCCACAGATGTTTTAAAAATTTCTTGAAGTAGTATTTTAAAATGTATGTATTATTGTTTATTTTTTATTTCACATTTTTCCTTTCATTTACTTATCCATCAAGTAATTGACATATTGACTTAATGTAAAAGCGAAACAATAATTGTTTCACATTAAACTATTATAATCATACAACCGTAACAATATAGTAATAACTGTACTATTTCATCCTATGACTGACCTTTATCTGGTGATTGAAAAGTCAGCCCTTAATGCTTTAATTTATTATCTTCCATCCTATCTCTAAAAGCATCGTCTTGAAAAATCTTAAAAAGCCGTGAATAAGTTATACTTACTAGTAGATTAATGGAAAATTACCATAATGACATTATTTATAACCTGTATGTATTTTCTGAGAAAAATCCTTAAAAATTACTTCCCAATTGTTATATACAAGATATTATATAATTTAGGTGTGAGGGCTGGTGGCATCGATCACTAACATAGAATGTATAGCATGCACTTCACCAATTTTTACTATCTCTACGCCTATTCCTTTTGATGGTTTCTTTGGTCAAAATGTATATTTGTTATTAAAAAAAACTATGATATTATGCACTTATGACGCATGAAGAGATTATTTCGATTCAGATTTTATTTGGATAATATTATTATTATCCAAGTAAAATCTAATATTGACGGCTCCGTGGCGCAGTGGCTTAGAAATGTGTTTAAGAAATGAGTTATGAGAATGAATAGCGCTGAGGACCGCGGATTCGAATCCCGCATGGAACAAGTATTTGTATATATCTATAAATAATTGTTCCGGGTCTGGATATTTGTCCTTGTAAAATTTATGTTTGTAAACTGCATCCACGATACGGGAGAAAATCCTAGTGTAGATTAGTAGAGTAAAAAATATAGCATCTAAAGATTAAGCGAAATATTCCACGAGTGAAGAGTTTAAATAAAAATACGCAAATCATTTTCAAATTGCTCAGTTGAATTACGTAGATTTGATTATTGATATTTTTTACGCGATAATGAAATCATTCGATGCCAGTCACGATTGGAACAGGAAATATTTAAGGCGATGATGCGTATATGAAATTAGATTTGATGTTTATCAAGAGCTTATCAAGTTTACCAATGATTTGACTGATTGAATGTGCAATTGTCTCTTGAATAAAAACCTTTTATTTAAAAGCAAAATGTTTAAAACAGTAATTTAAAAAACCTTCCCTTCAATTTTGTTTTGTTTTTGCAGATGCAATATACCTATAAATATTATATAGACTATGTCACTCCCACAATTAAGACGAATTTAACGACACCTAATTAAATGTAACTAACTTTTTACGGATTCTATCACGTTTAATTTAACTTTTTAAATCACGTTTAATTTAACTTTTTAATTTGTTAAATTAAACGCGATAGAATCCGCAAAAAAAAATAAGTTTCATTTAATGTGCAGTCTTGGCGTAAATATAAAAAATCATTATGTGACACCTCCTAAGTTAAAATCCATCAAGCCGTTTAAGCTACAGAGCGTGCCAAAGAAATAGACATGTACATACTCTCATAAAACATTATCCTCCTCTGGGGTAGCCGGGTAAAAATACCTTTCTATATTATATGTAATAGGTATATTAAATTAATAGACAAAATTATTGTCTTATCTCTACATAGTATAAAACAAAGTCGCTTCCCGCCGTCCGTACGCTTAGATCTTTTAAACTACACAACGGATTTAGATGCGGTTTTCATCAATGGTTCAAGAACTTTTTCTTAACCTTCGTTTATATGTATAACATTGCATATTAAATATTATATAATTCTTTTGTCCGTATTTATGTGACTGAACTCCTCCTAGACGGCAGGACCGATTTTGATGAAATTTTGTGTGTGTGATTAAGTTGATTAGAGAATGGTTTGGATTCATAATTAGACCCGGTAGGTGGCGTTGTTGTCGAGATCCAGAAATCAACTGTGCGAAGCCGGGTGAATCGCTAGTTATCGTATATGTAGACTATAAATCGGTAATGAAGTAGAAATATGAATTGCAACCATTACATTTCACAATTTAAAAGTAGATTTCTTTTTTTAAGTTCCCGCTATGAAAATCAATGATTTTCAAAAATCAGGAAGTTATTGGTTTCACCCCAGTTTTCGAAAATTAAGGTTTCATTAGATCTCGACGTTTTGAAGTCGTAGGAAGCTATTGTGATTATTCCTACGAGGATGTCACTATGTCTCTCTCTCTCTCTCTCTCTCTCTCTCTCTCTCTGTGTGTGTGTGTGTGTGTGTGTGTGTGTGTGTGTGTGTGTGTGTGTGAGCGTGCATGCGTGCGTGCGTGCATGCGTGCGTGCGTGCATGCGTTCGTGCGTGCGTGCGTGCGTGCGTGCGTGCGTGCGCGCGTGCATGCGTGCGTGCGTGCGTGCGTGCGTGGGCGCGTGCGAGCGTACGTGCGTGCGTGCGTGAAAAAATATTTTGTGATATTTCGTGAAAAAACCTGCGTTAGCAATCAAATCGAATTTGGATTAATCGTTAATAAATCGACAATTGGATTTAGAAGTTAAGAGATGGTCATTTAAGTTAAATTGTAACATTATTGTAACAATTTAAGGGATCAAATCAGGAGATGGGCAGCAGCGTCTTCCTAATAACGACTAAAAACTAAAATAAACTACGGTTGCCAACCCGCTTGCCAAGCGTGGCAACTATGGCAAATATCCCCCTATGAGGCAATCTATTGGGTAGGCCTATGTTCAGCAGTGGACTTTAATATGCTGTAACGGTCAACACTAGAGCAAGTATTATTACGATAATTACGATACAATATACATATATCCTCCACTATTTTTTCTACCACTGCCACATTCCTATAATTTGCGTGGCAACTATGCAAATATGTCCTTATGAGGAAATTTACGAGGGATGCCTATTATCAGCAGTAGACTTTTGATAGATAGGCAGTAACTGCATTAGACAAACAGCAAACAAATTTATCGAGAACAAAAAGAAAAATATACACAGACAAAATCCTCCTTAAATCGTTCTTGCAAAAAAAATTAAAACCGGTTCACTTTTGGAGGAAGAGACACGGGTATGACTTTATAAATTGTTTATTAATTTCTTTATTAATATTATAATTCAAACTCATGTCACATAATATTACTTTTATTACAATATTATAATCTCTTATTAAATTAAATTATTTACATTGTATGGAATACAGATTTAAAATCTATTTATCGTTTAATACTTCGAATATATGCTTATAAATAAACGTCACGAATTTCACCCAAGAGCTGAGAATATCTTCGGATAATTTCATATCATTACGAAGAATGCCCACCAGTACTTCTTTTACTTGCTGAAAATATATCAAAAGTTATAATTTCTTACATTTCTTCTTTGTCTGCTCGTAAAAGTCAACAGCTAGAAATGGGCCTTGCCCGTTGTGGGATTTGCCATGCTAAGCAGGCAGATTTAGAGGCATGCTAAGAGGCTTATTGGTGACCTTGATTTGGTTGAATTATTAATCTATATTGTAATAATTATTATTAATATAATGAAAGATTAAATAAAGTTAATCTTGTCAGACTAGAGCATTTTTTATGGAAGAGGAGGCAAACGAGTATAGGGCTCACCTAATGGCAAGTGATCACTGTCGCCAGTGAACATATGCAATACGCGTTGCCGGCCTTTTAGAAAGGAGAAGGCTCTTTTTTTTAAAGTTCCTAAGTCGTATCCGGAGAGACCGCTGGCGACAGTAAATTACACAGTGTGGTGGCGGGAGGCAGAAAATTCAACGTAAATCGCACGTTAGAGAACCTCCAACTATCGAGGTAATGAGGAAGAATGAGATGAAGCGTAGTCGTGAGAATGAGATGAAGAGTAGCCAGATATTCGGTATTATATAGGACCTATTTTGGATAGTGTGCGCTAGAATTACGAGGGCGACACTGAAAGTTTTTAGAACTGGTCACTTGTAAACGATATAATAAAAATAAGTTGGAATAAAATGGGACTTTTGCCAATATTATTGTGTATGTATTTTATTAATTTGTCATTTGTTTACGATTTGGCGGCAAATTGAAAATTGTCTGTGTCTCGTCAGCATGAATTTAACGCGAGAAAATTTTCGTACAAGGATTTTTATGACTTTCGATGTCATTTAAGTCAACAAGAAAGTTATGATAGAATTCTTCGGAAGGACAGGTCATTACGCAACAACGCATGTTTGCCACTTGTCTTGGAAAAGTTCGGGAGAAATGACCTCGCAGTAGGATCCTCCTTTACCACGATAACGCCTCGTCGCACACCGTCAAGCAAACAATTGACTACTTGGCGACGTCAGACGTAGAATTACTGGGTCATAGCCCCGACATGGCCCTATAGCCCGACCTCGCACCTTGCGATTTTTATTTATTTCCGAAAATAAAGAAAAACTTCGAGGAAAACGTTTTATAGACACCGAGGAAGCAGTGGCTGCGTTTCAAAATGCCGTCGAAGAGACCCTGAGGACGAGTGGCAAAGTGCTTTTCTCAAGGGTCCCATCGGATGCAGCGGTGTATTGATGTAAATAGACACTATTTTGAAAAGATATAATAAAACTAATAACTTGCTAGTTTGTTCAGTTTTTGGTTTTCTAAGAACTTTCAGTGTCACCCTCGTACATGCTTTGATTTCTCGCTTCTCTTTCTACCTTTAGGTATTTAGATATTTAGGCGATCGACGGGCTTTTGATTTCGATATTCCACGCATTCAAACCAAAAGATTTGTTTATTTGCGTATAGCAAAGGAATTGAATAATTTGCCGGCGACTGTCTTTCCGTCCCATTACAATCTGGGCGTCTTCAAGGCAAGAGTGAATAGGATTTCGTTACGCTAAGACAGTGCAATTTACCATCATTACTTACCACCAGGCAGGGTTCTACTCAAGCAGTGGCTTATAAAGGTAATAAAAATTAGCGATAGCAGTACCAGGTGTCTCGCAGCTTTGCTCCTCATCATCGGTGTATTTATTTAAGGTCTGGCATAAATCAGACGGTTAATAGAATCTGAAATAATAATTTTGAATATTTACATCAAAATGCAACTGTTCGACGCGTCGCTTTCTGTGTGTTTCCCCTAATTTGTTCATCAAAGCTATCACGACCTCCGGTTGATTGAGGTTTGTCACCGCCGTGTTTATTGATGACATCAGATTTATTGCGTGGGCTTTGAACTGAAAACTCTTCGATAGCTGTTCCTCATCCATGTCTTTAATTGCTTTAAAGTACGTTTTTGTGACGGGATTTAAACGGAATAGCCTGTAAGGAAAAGAAATATTGGGTACATATACGCATGATGCATCTCATTACATCTTTTTCATTCTTAGAAAATTTAAAAAAATAGCCAATTAGAAATTGTCAATGATCTTCCCTAATTTAGTAATGATTAATTTATTTAACAAAAAAAGTTTTAATTATCTGCATATCTAATATATAAAAATTAATTTTTGTTTGTTCGTATTTTATGCGCTGCCATACCGTTCATCAGATTGCGGTAAAACTTTGACAAGTTATTGCTTGCACTTGCGCGAAGGTTATAGGCATAGTACAATTAACTTACACTAGGTGGGGCGCGTGTCGTACCGACAATTTATTTTAGAGTTATAGATCATTCAATTTCAATGATTGTATTATCATTCCTAATTAAAAAATACAACTCTTCCAAATTCAAAACGATATTTCCACAATTATTTCTTTTGCGGCACCAATGCGCCGGGTACCAGCTAGTAATATATAAATAGGAATGTCGCCGTTAGAGTGGGCTTCAGAATTCATTTTTGGATTTCACAAAGACGGACTCCTGAACAAAAACGGAGTCCTACCACAAAGTCATTTAGCTTTCATTCTAATATTAGTATAGTATAGATTTAGTTTAGAAATGTTATGCTAGAAAATATTTACACCCACAAAACCCCAAAATAGGATGGACACCTTGATAATACTGCATGAGTGACATCTGCTGGTAAACAGTAATAATAATGGCCTCTAGACCGAATATCGGTCACGGCGGCCAGTCTGAACGGAGACTAGGATTATATACTAGGCAGGATTATAGTGCCAGATTGTATGCGCAAGCACAGTTGCACTCTCTTTATCCTCACTCTCATAGTCCGATGGGACAGTAACCCAACACGACAGGAGAGAGATCAGGCGCAGGACAGCCTATTATGTGCTTTCTGTGGCACGAGGGTGAAACACCGCCGACTTCCTGACTTCGGGCTGCTACTGAGAATTTCTTGACAGAAAAAACCTAATAACTTATTTTGGCGCGACCCGGAATTCGAACCCAGGACTTCATTATCAGCAACCACGTTTACGACCACTAGAACAACGAGGTAGTCTGGTAAACACTTGTAGATGGTGCTGTGATTCATGAGGAAACCAGCTTTTCTAGAAACAATGTATTTCGAAGACCGTTTGATATTTATATTTAATAATTTACCGTATAAACAGTTGAAGACCATAATGTCCTGCTTCTGCATATATTACCGCCCAAGAGCGCTGAACAGCGTAGACATCTCTAGGACTAAGACCGGTCACCGGATGGTCCTTATCAGGATCCCCGCCCCACCATAATCGATTTAAAATGCCTCCCATCTCTGTAAATTAGATATCAGGTTATTTCAAAGGAGGGCGTTAATAATTCCATTGTATGTTCTTTGGTGATGCACATATATTACAAGATATTTCCGTAAATAATTAACCAATTTAGCAGTTTTTTATTTACTAGTAGATTGACATGGTAGAGTCATGCCAATCTATTATGGTGGAATGTGTTTGCTGGCCCGTCTATGGACCACATATTCACTTACCATCAAGTGCATCGTTTGTTATGATAAATCATTAATATCATCAAATATTTCTTTAAAAAAATGGAATAACATTTAACTTTGTTCTCCTTCTTTTAGTAGCAGTGAGGCGGGCTCTACTCTGCTCGTCAGTCTTTTAGAAATGACAGGGCAAGTATCCTGTAGTGGAAGTTTAAAGATAATTATTAATACATAACGTTATGTATTAACAGTATATAATAAGTGGTCTAAACACCTGACGGTAAAATGATGTTGTGACCCAGAAATCAAAACGCTGTTGCATCATCGCTGAGTACTAAAATGAAATGCCTTGTAACCGGTTAAATGATCTCCAAGTCTCGTCATTCACCATACAAAATATAGCTAATTATGATTAGATTTCACGTTAGTTTTCTGTGAACGCTTTTTCTTTGCAGGTTGAACCGACACATTCGTGTAGCTGCCATAATACAATGCAGAGTGACTCTACATCGTAGCAAAAGATAAACGGCCTTACTCAGAGTCAAATTAAGAAAGGCTAAAAGTTGCCCTATCTCTCTCTCTCTTTCTCTCTCTCTCTCTTTCTGAAACACACACACACACACAATAAATGCTAACAAAAAGAGACAGGTATATAGATAAATTAACTCTTAAGTAAGTGATAATGAACGATATGTGTGGCTGAGAACTTAATGTCTGAAAGTACATGTTTACGAAAATATTGTGTATAGTAATTAAATGCAGTGTATGTAATAATTGAAAATACTGTATGTAATAATTAATAAAATTGCATACAAATTCGAATTTTGTGGTTATCTGTGTCGATCTCAAGATCATTGCAATTAATAATTCAGATTGACAATTCAAATGGTTTTAAGTTGATGAAGAACTATAAAAGTCATGTTAAATTAAGCATTTGTGGCATTGTTATTGTGCAGACAGCGTGAGAGACTTTTGGGTCCAATCAGTGACATCCGTTACTGTTAAAATAAATACCCAAAAAAAAATTAACAAACGCTCTTGTTTAAATGCGACTAAATTATACATTCCGAAAAAAAAACTATTGAGGATATATAAAGGATAACCATGCACCATGATTTTGGTGTTGCGAGCAATTTATATCATACGTTTTAATTGTTTTGCTTATTGTCTTAAATCTTTTATTGTTTAACATATTAACACACGAGGTGGTTTGATTGCGTAATGCTGAATATAATTTGAAGACATAGATATTTATATATATTTAGATCTATAGATCATTTTTAATACCACTCAATCTCTGTTGATTAGGTGGAACAGTCGGCAAATGACGCCCTAACCCTGGATGGAAGTTTATGACCTATTTGGCAATACATTGAAAATAGGTCAAATTGTATGAACCCTTAACCGAAGAGAACCTTAATGTATGTGTCAGGATCGTGCCAAAGGGAAGTTCGTAGTCTCTGCCTACCCTTCTGGCTGACAGGCGTAAGAGTTTATATATTTTTGTATGTATTAATTTCTTGTATCTTATTTCCGTAAAGCTTATTTTGGAAGTCAGTATCTTTTAACAGAAAATACCTATTGGATGAAGGAAGACTCCCTCCAATTGTTTTGGAAAATAAAAACTTAGTTAAGAAATATTTAAATTAATTCTTTCAAAATATTGTATTTATTTTATATCGTTAGTAAAAATTTAATTTAGATCCAAAATGCTTATTAAGAAACGAAACTAGCCTATTGGGCTACTGATTATAATTTTGGGCATGGAATGTGAATAGAAACATCTAAATTTCAATAGAGGAGATGGCTGGGTGTAACCATTTGCTTGGGATACTATAATTAATGAAATTACATTAAAACCCAAGAATACTACTGCAAGACTTTAAGATACTGTAAGCTCGTTCTGCGTACATTGGACTAAAAATTAATATTCAAAAGCTGAAGGTAGCTCGGGATAACTATGACATCGGGACTTCTAACATATCAGCCCTCCCGAGAGCATGGGTGCTGTAGAGCACCCGAAACGTCGGGTATTAAAAATTACTCGATAAAATCCGTAAAATTAGTTATATTCAATGTCAAGTATTCGTGTAAATTTAAGAAATCATTATGGAATGTGAAACTAAATAATGTAGGTTTGAATCTATCCTAAGACTTGACTATTATTCTGAACTTTAAATAACTCCTATCCTAAATTGTTAACAATTCATTTAGATTTATTTGGAATGATATATTGATTTCTGTATTTTTTTGTAAATAAAAAAAAAATCACCAACCAACCAGTAGAAATTTAAAAAATATGATAATGAATCCCAAAATTTTCATGCACCGATGTTTTATGAAAGGATGCATTTTGATTTGTTTTGTACTTTATAAGTACAAAATGTCAGTCTTCAAACATCAAGTTTATATCATCGGTGATACATGAACAAACAAAAAAATGTAAGAAAAATTGTCATACAAGGATGAATCTATCTAAATCTAAAGAAGCAATCTAAATCTTATAAATGAGTTTCAAATTAATGGAATTCATTTTGCACAGATAACGTAAAGTAACATGGTATGGTATAATATTATGTTTAAATAAAGATTAAAAGTTTTATGTTCAATTTTACTATGTACCTAACTAATTTTGTTCAACTGATATAATAAATTTAATTAAAGCTTTAGTAATTTACTTATTTCATTAATTAATAATAAACTTGTATACTTTACGTACCGTTTCTCAATGAAGTTTATCTGTTGTCGTGTTTGAAAGGTACATATAAATTATGGCGGGAAAATAAACATATAAAATATATTTTGCCTTATCAATACTAAGCTAATATTATAAACGTAGCGTACGGGCGTACGGACGATCACGATAGACTAAACTACTCTTGAGGCGGTCATTTTATTTTCCAGCTTGTCATGCTTTAAACGACTGTAGCACATGGTGCCAAAATAAATATCAATTAGGTGTTGTCATGTTTGAACGTATTATTTTTCCGAACCAGTAATGTTTTAGACTTTTTTTATTCTTATCCGGTAGTATAACGTATAAAAAAATTGACTCTCTCAAATTTGCCATTACATCATTTAAATATGTAAATTATTGTATTCAAGGGAATAAGAGTACGCCTTTGTTAAACCCAAATAAAAGTTCAAATTGTATTTTCTATAAACTTTTTATTTTAATCATAATGCCATAACTTGCATTTCAATTTTTTTTTTTTATAAATTATAATAATATTATAAATTTGTCTTATAGATCTCAAAAATTAATTTGTTAAGATCCGCGTAATAAAATAAAATTATGTGTCTTACCTATAGGTTGAAGAGAACTTCCCGCTCTCCCTCAATTGCGTGTTCTATCTCCGTTACCACTAATCCCCGCACCACTACTCCCAACATCACTACATTAGGAAAGACACAACACCGCCGATAATACGATACGCGTTTCGCCTCTATACGAGGTATCCTCAGGTGAAGATGACTCTGCGGTGGCTGACTACAGAGTCTACTTCGAGTAATACGACACGTCTTTAATATAATGGATTTCCAAAGTAACGCTTGATTCTATTAATTATCTTAAATTTGTCTATTAATATTATACCTATGTTATAATTCTATTATATTACCTGAGAGTTGTGGAATTAACCTCAATATTATAAGATAATGTTTTCGTTCCCGTGTCATTTAAAAAAAAGACTTCCCAAAGGATGTTTTTGTCATGGAGATCTTTCACAAAGATAGATTTTATATGGAAAAACATTCTTAGTAACTCAAAAAAATCAACCGATAAATTTTACGATGTTATCAATAATGAGAATAGGTATATTTAAGTGATAATATATATTAAGTACAGAGTTAGTTTCTCACATTTTTATTAAAGATATGAAAAAGTATCCGTGTAAAATAGTATGCATAATCTCTGTATATAAAAATCAAAACGGCTCGACCAATTTTGATTTTTTTTGTGTGTTTGAGTGGGTCCCTGGATGGTTTAGATTCACAATTGGACTCGGTAGGTAGCGCTGTTGTCGAGATCCAGAAATCACCCTCGCGAAGCCGGGGCGGATCGCTAGTATTATATATAACAACAAAGTTTAAAACGGTAGAGGTCAGTAGAGTAGCCATGATAGGAAAGCTAATATTAGTTAAACCAAAAGCAAAACCTGTAGATGTATTACATGTTATAAAAAGAATATGATGCTATTTCAAACATTTCTGTAAGAATTTCTTGTCGTATGGTGGCGGTGTAAGAAAAACTGTTACTCCATTTCATCCCGTTGGTGTTGTAAAATGCGACTATAGGAACATGCCAGAATAATCTAATGGCTTCCAATAGATAGCGGCATAATAATCATGTTAACTCCAGATTTAAAATACACAGACCAGCGTCTGCCAGCAGCGTCAAAGGTACGAATACTGCGATCAGTACATGGATAGGTGCAACCAAAACTAAAACCGGAGACCCTTTTTACTGGAAATGAGACATTCCATCTTAGTCCTCAGGGGTGACAACACATCTGCATTTGGATTCTTAATTAAGGATAAATGTAAATGTCTATGGGCCACAGCATCCACTTACCATCAGGTGAACTGTGTGCTCGTTTGTAACCCATATTCTATAAAAAACAACTTCAAATAAACTAGGCTACAGATGCGTTGTCAACTCTGAAGACTAAGATGGACTGCCTCACAGGCTGTTAATATACTGCTTTCTATGCCCTTCTGTGTGCCTGTTATTTGATAGCGGTAATAGGTAAGATCGTTGGAACCACACGCAAGTGTGAGTAACGATCCAAGAGCATGGCTTATCCGACACTATTCCGATGATATCCCGGATGTCAGTCTGAGCGAGATTAGAATAGCTCTCCAGCACCTTAAAAATGGCAAAGCCCCAGGCGAGGATATAATTACAGAGGAGCTTCTGAAAGCGGGTGGAAAACCGGTACCTGAAGTCCTTCAGAAGCTCTATAACTCCGTCTTCCATGGCGGAACTACTCGCGAGGCGTGGAGCAGAAGTGCGGTGGTCTTGTTCTTCAAGAAAGGTGACAACGCTCTCTTGCAGAACTACAGACCGATTTCCCTTCTGAGCCGCATCTATGTGCTATTTTTGAGAGTCATTACGAATCGTCTCGCACGCAGATTTGACGACTTCCAGCCTTCCGAACAAGCCGGTTTCCGTAGACCACATACATATCCTTCGGCAAATTGTACAGAAGACCGAAGAGTACAATCTGCCATTTTGCCTTGCGTATGTGGACTATGAGAAAGCCTTTGATTCCATCGAAATTTGGGCGATGCTACAGTCCCTTCAGCGGTGCCAAGTTGACTGTCGATATATAGAAGTGCTAAAGTGTTTGTACAGTAAGGCTACGATGGCTATCCGATTACAGAATCAGAGTATGAAACCTATCCAACTGCAGAGAGGTGTAAGACAGGGTGACGTTATATCCCCGAAAGTCTTCACTGCTGCATTGGAAGACGTTTTCAAGTTACTGGACTGGAAAGGATACGGTATTAACATACTCACCTTCGATTTGCCGACGATATATTCCTTATGGCAAAATCGCTGGAGGACCTAAACACTATGCTCAATGACCTCAATAGTGTCTCCCAACTGATAGGTCTTAAGATGAGCATGTACAAAACAGAGATCATGTTTAATGTCCATGTCACACCTATGCCGGTAGTTGTTGGTAGCACTAAACTCGAAGTTGTTGACGAGTATGTTTCCTTGGGACAAATAGTCCGACTAGGTAAGTTCAACTTCGACCGAGAGATCAATCGAGGGATTGAACTCGGCTGGACAGCGTTCGGCCACGGCTCAGATCCATAAGTCATCACTGGCGTGTTGCCAGTGATGACTTATGGATCTGCGACATGGTCCTTCACTCATGGTCGTCTGAGAACGGTCAAGGTAGCTCAGCGAGCTATGAAGAGGGCTATGCTCGGGGTTTCTCTCTGCGTGATAAACTTAGTAATGAGGATATTCGCAGTAGAACTAGAGTGACCGACATAGCCCAACGGATTGGTAAGCTGAAATGTTAATGGGCCGGCCATATAGCTCGAAGAACCGACAACCGATGGGGAAAAAAGGTTCTCGAGTGGCAGCCTCGTACCGGTAGGCGAAGTGTAGGGCGTCCCCCCACTGGATGGAGTAACGACCTGGTAAAACATGCAGGAAGTCTATGGATGCAGGTGGCTCAGGATCGTGCTTTGTGGCATTCCTTGGGGGAGGCCTATGTTCAGCAGTGGACTAGTGAAGGGCTGTAATGATGATAATGATGATGATGATGAATAGGTAAGAGCTTTGTACCTACCCAGGCGAACTCCTCAGTAGTAATAGAATTCTACCACTTAGTACAGTGGTTGACTGTTACGCGTTGATAAAGAAAAAGAAACACTTTTTAAGGGTGTCAACCGAGTACACATTCCACACACATAAGGCATCTATCTTGGATTAAGAACTAATAAGTCTGTCAGAAATAAAGAGAAGCTTGTAGCCAGCAGCGGGACAACAACTGTACGATTCAACTTAACAACTATACTTTAGGTCTATAATTTGTTAACAATTCTAAATGAAAAGTCATGTAATCTAAATAATATCTAATAAGAGTAAATTACAGTAAGACATGTGATACCTATCAATAAATTAATTTTATTGGCTCGATCAAAAACAAACTGTCTACGGTGCTGTAAGGTCGCGGGTTCGAATCGCGCAAGGAATAAGTATTTGTGTGATCTTCAATTAATTGGTCCTGGATGTTTCTCAATGTACAAAGTATATATATTATATATATATATATATATATATATATATACACACACATATATATATATAATATAATATAAGAGGTAATCCCAATGTAACGTTGTTTTTAAAAAAAAAACTATTTTCTTTCAATCATCTTCCGTGTAGCTATGTTTGCAGTGAATGGATTTTTTTTATTAGTGTTTCAATAGGCACCCAAACAATTATTTGACCTCTCATGTCGCCTCATTAGAACCACTACAATTGACCACTTCTATTCAATCAATCTCTTAAAACGTTGAACAAAAAATTCTTTATGTACTTATCTGAAGGTCTTATTTTTTGCGTCTATTTAAGCTCTTAATTTTAAGATTTAAGAGCTTAAATAGACGCAAAAAATAGACTTTATCCTTTTGACTTTTCTTCATTATTTTATAAAGTATAAAAAATATGCATTAATGTTCACGAAGAACAAATGCGAGATTTCAGTTCCAAAACCACTTGTTTTAGATTTTATAGAGTTATTAGTATAGTTATAGAGTTAGCAATAGATATTAGTTATTATATTAAATAAATCACATGTCGCTTTACGATTGCGGCTTAATATTAGCTATCAACTATATAATATGTGAACAAAATTAAATAAAATTTATATTTCCTTTTATACGTCCTTACATATTATGAAATTGGCGTTTTGTTGAACTGGCCACTTTGACCTCAAAGGCGCCGCGTTTGGTTTAGAATTCCAAATTCAAATTTATTTCAAATTGTATCGTTACTTGTGATGAAAAATCGATCCTGTGCGATAATCAGAAACGCTCATCACAATGGTTAAACCTAGGAGAATCGGCCAAATCTTGCCCAAAACGACTTAGAAAAACGTACTGGTAAGTGTCTGGTGAACCAGTCCTGGTGTCATCTACTACAGCTTCCTAAGATCTGGCCAGACGATTACGGCAGATCTGTATTGTCAACAATTGTAAACCGTCATGGAAAATTTAACTCTCCATTAAACAACGGAGAAGACGAAGACGAAGAAGACGGAGAAGTGAGCTAGAGCAATTGACCAGCAATTGCTCTAGCTCACTTCTGCTTTAGGACAAAGCTAGACCACACAGTGCACAACAGACGGTCACTAAATTAGAGGAGATGCGATCGGAATGTCACCGACAACCAGCATACTCTCCAGACCTTTCTCCAACAGTTTATTACTTTTCGTACAATTCGGATAATTTCTTGGAAGTAAATAAATTCAAATCCGATGAGGCAGTCAAACCCGCCTTCAAAGAATTTATTCTCCCTTGATTCGCCTTTGATTCTCTCTCCCAACATTATTTTTCAGCAAAGGAATCAATGAACTACCTGTAAAATGACGAAAGTGCATAGATAACAATGGTGCATGCCTTGATTGATTAAATAAATAATTATATATTTTTTTTCGTTTTGCTTTTTCTATGTAAAACACCAATTTCATATGCACCTAATATTTATACTTTGCATTTGTTTCTTAAGGTTTTCAAGTATCAAACATACATCATCATTATAATCATCATTACAGCCCTTTACAAGTCCCCTGCTGAACATAGCCCTCCCCCAAGAAATGCCACAAAGCACGATCTTGAGTTAGATCCATCCATCGACTTCCTGCTTCTCTTACCTGGTCGTCACTTCTTTTAGTGGAGGGCCAGACAAACAGACATAAAACCACTAATTAAATGAAAGATAACTCCTTTTTTGTTACGATTATAGCTTGGTTACATAGACGTACACTTTAACCAAGTGGTGGATTCCCTTTTTTGCTTGGAAGTCCGTCTAATTGGGTACCAACCCCATTGATATTTTTGCCATTAAGTAAATAATATCCACTTTTGGATTTTAGATTGAAGAAATTTTTGTTTTGTTACAGGTTAAAACGTATTCCATTTTTCTAAAGTTAAAATAAAATATAATAATCTAATTTACTAGCTATGCTATTAATAATGTCTAATATTCCCGTAAACCATTCCAGGTAAGCTGAAAATAATATGTCAGGAGTGTTTCACGACAGTAGTCGAATGGCGGTCGAATTCGATTCCACGAGTTCGTGGATTTGGAGTTCGTACTATTGCTGCAATTTTACTCATGTATCCTTCTTCGTTTAGAGTTCGGTTTATAAAGGTGGCTCGGTCACCCAGGTGAACTAAGAAGAGTTTCTATGGCTGGCTTAATGATGCAAGTTGGTGGACTGCAAGAGAAGGGGGTTTCTTCTCACCCTCTGTTAAGGAAGGTTTGGTTGTTTGTATTTAAATGTGTTGTATCTGTAAAAAATATTAATGAACTCGCAATTCAACAGCCTTTTTAAGGACATTACAGGACATGGGCTTTCCAAAAATATACCAACTGCCGTGCAAAACTTTAAAAATTGTCCATGCACACACCCGCTAGATAGGTAGGTTGATGAGAAAATCGCCAATACCTTCGTATTGGTAATGCTGCTTCCTAGCTGTGAGATTTTTGTTAAGGTAAGGTCAAATTATGAAATGTTATTATCATCATCGCCATTAGTCTGTAGAGGTCCACTGCTGTTAACGTTATGTTATCACCATGTTATGTTGTATTTCTACTAAATAATATTAAGAATTTTAGAGATTATTTAGATTAACAATAATTGCAGTCATCGTCATTGAAACCGGTATGCATCGAATACATTTTACCTTTTTAAATTTCTCTCTTATAACTTTACCTCATTTTAAATGGAGGAAAAAGCAAAATATTTTCTATAACATTATTTTATTTAAAACTTTACATTTAACATAAGTCATAAACAAATTGATAATTTAACAACGAAATTTTCTTTTGTATTCTCTTCAGCCACGCGTTATCTGCTCTGTTCTTCACTGTTCAGTGTTTCGAAGATGTGCTTGTACCAGAAGCCAATAGTCTTTCCCCACGCACCGAGTGTCGATTGGTCCAATTTTAGTACTTCAGCGAACATTTTTACGATTACATCCCTTAACTCCTATAGAGGCAAACAAAGAATTTTGTTTATCATTATATCAAAGGATATCAGTGGAGCCGTGGTAACTCAGCTCGTGCTATGGCGTGGTGGCATAAGAGAATCCACTAACCCCTATTGTTCCGTGGGTTTCGTAAGAGGTGAAAAAGGGAAATTGAAACAGGAGATGGGCAGCAGCATCTTCCGGATAACAACTCAAAATAATAAAAAAAGTGCCAAGTGCCTGCCAAGCCTGCCAAGCGTAGCAACTCTGGCAAATATCCCCTCCCCCATGAGGTAAGCTATGGGAGAGACCAATTTTTTTTATAGGATAGGGTGACAAACGAGTCAGCACACAGTCCACTTGATGGTAAGTGGTTGCTGTGACTCATAGACATCACATCTATCCTCAATAAAGAATCAAATTGCAGATGCGTTGTCAACGGTGAGGACTAAGATGGAATGCCTCTTTTCCAGTAAAACGGGTCTCCGGATCTCTACACTCACCATACGAAACACAACAGTGTTAAGCTGCTATTTTACGCTGGTATTCTGTGAGAGCGTGGTCCTTCCCCGGTCGAGCCGACCCATTCGTGCTACAACTATAATAATAATATAACTGCAGCATGACTCTACCACCTCTACCACCTATGTTCAGCAGTGGACATTTGATAGGAATTTCACTTGTAAAATATTAAAACCGTGCTTGAAAATGCTTGTTAAAAGTCCCTGAATAAAAGTCACTGAATAGGTGTAGATTAATACTTAAAGATGTAGAGGCATATAAGAATATATAATAAAAAACATGCGTGAATGTCGTGGAACACTCGGTTAGAACGAAGTTCCTTTCGTATTATATTATTATTGATAAACGTATTATTATTGATTAATAAATACAAATAAATGAATTACTAGCGTCTATTATATAAATGAAGCGTCATTTAAAATAATATTTCTTTCATGGCAAGATAAGAAAAAGTGCGAGAGAGATGGATATTATTCCATCTCGCTTCCTTATAGCCGCCAAGTCCGTCTACACTACGTCAGAAGGGTCGTGAGGGAAAAATCTTACACTTTGTCTCGATTAGCCCCCATCCGCCAAATTCGTACCGTGCGATAAAGAACTTCGTTCCAATAATATAATATAAAAAACGTGTTAACTCAGGGGCTAAGCTCTACGCCGTAAAATTTATATGGCTCCACTAAAAATTGATGACAGGAATTTTAAGTGCTAATTTAGCACGTGCTCGGCATTCTAAAACCGTCTGAAAAATAAAAAATAAAATATTTTCAGAACATATGAATGCCCCAAACACGCGGCGGACTCTTCCTGGCTCCAAAAACCCTTTTATTAATGAGAGAGGTTTGTTTTCACCATAGGACATTTCTAAGCTGTTCTTTACTTTTTAACCGACTTAAAAAAACAGAGAAGGGTCTCAATTCGACTGTATTTTTTATGTGTGTTACCTCAGAACTTTTTTCCAGGTGAACCGAGTTTGATGATTCTTTACTTGAAAGCTGATGATTCTCATGTCATCCCATATAAATTTAATCAAGATGTGACCAGTAGTTTTTGAGCTATCCTTAATAATGCGTATTTAATTGATTTTGACTACATTGATGACGTTCTCATTTTATTTATATTGAAGTCGGTTGTACAAATTTTTTAATTTTACCACTTGTTTTTTTTTTAAACAAATAGAGAGTGAGCCTTACAAAAAAATTTTGTTCCCGGATTTTTCTCTTACGATGCGACTCCCCGAGCTTGTTCATCATAACAGCGACAACCTCTGGCTGGTTAAGGTTAGTGACGGCTTGGTTGAGTGCAGCCATCAGGTTGATGACGTGTGCCTTAAATTGGAAATTTTGGTCATACTCTTCTTCAGGCACTTTTCTTATCATTTTGAAGAATTCTTTGGCGTGCGGGTACGTCCGGAAGAATCTGTATCGATAGAGTATCATTATGTAACAGATTTTTTTTAAATATGAGGGTGAAAAACTAGTACACAGTCCACTTGATGGTAAGTGGATGCTGTGGTCCATAGACATGCCACCCCTGAGGACCAAGATGGAATGCTTTATTTCGAGTATAAAGGGTTTCCGATTCTCTACAATCACTATACAAAAGACAGCAGCATTAAGCTGATATTGTGTTAGAGCGTGGCTCTACCGTCGAGCCGACTCATTCGTGCTACAACCATAATTAGTGGCTCTACCACGTAAAAAAAGTTCAAGACTTTTGTTTATCTTAGATCTATATAGTTCAACAATTTAGGAATTATGTTCTGTATCGGAAACCGTTTCTTTGTCGACAATTTTATTGGAGGGTTTGTCAGCGTGTGAGACCACATTCGTAAATAAGCTTGTGGTGTTGTTCACTCTTGTTGGTTTGACATCTGTTTCCCTGATCTGCTGGCTCTTGTTCCTACATTAATTAGTTAATATATTACTCTATAATTTAGTGATTAAGTTATAAATAGTTCCAAAAACAATCTTTCTCTCAGGATTGGTTGCGCCCAAAATTTTATTTTGTTAACATCATGGGGAGTGTGAATATGACTAGTGTGAATGGAGGCATTCGTTATTCATTTAAAGAACTGATATCCTACAAACGGGAACGAGTTTCTATAAGATTTTTTTTATAGAATAAGGGTGACAAACGATTTCACAGTCCACCTGATGGTAAGTGGATGCTGTGGCCTATAGACACCAACATCTATCTTTGATTAAGAGTCAAAATGCAGATTCGATGTCAACCCTGAGGACTACGATGAAATGCCTCTTTTCCAATAAATATGTTCTTCGGTTCTCTACACTCACCACACGAAATACAGCAGCATTAAGGTGAGAGGGAAAAGGGTGGTCTTTCCCCGGTCGAGCCGACCCATTCGTGCTACAACCATGATAAAGCTGCAGCGTGGCTTTACCACTTATATCTTTTAATTTTCCCATCTTTAACTAAGTTTTTTTTAAATATGTCTAATTTAAATTCAAATTATTTTGTTGCATTACTGTAGGTCAATTAATGAAATAAAACAGGTTTTAAAATATTTAAGCGCATAAATTAATAAGTATCTTACATATATTACATATTATTATTATTATTGTTATATAACAAAATTGAAAGGTAACGTCGTACTTTTACAACCCCTAACTATACAGGGTTATTTTTCAAAGAGTAGCCAAATTTTAAACTTAAGTTCAAATATATAAATAATGATATACCGTTATTGAAGTTTTTGAAAATACAAGTAAATAAGGCTTTTACTTTTATTTGAAAATATCCCAAATTGAATGTGATTTATGGGTAACAATGTTTTTGCCTACCGATCTACCCTTACGAATGCGTGCGTGCGCAATAAAATCAGTTAAAATAATGCATTGCCACGCATTTTGAATTTAATAGATAAAATGGACAGAACGTTTTAATTTTTCTTTACCTTTGCCTATATTACTTATTCTGAACCTTCTCTGCAAATATGGCCGGTTATTGCAAAATAACCCTGTATATTGAGTGTCTGGATTTGAATCATGTACTACATGTATTTGTCGCCAACAAATACATGACAGATAACGGAGTTAAATTTATTTATGTAATAAAAGACACATAAGTTGCAAACCTTTTGAGCAGTTCAGTGCCATTAGCCACAGAATCCCTGTAAACGGGTGCCCAGGAGCGCTGAACGGCGTAGACCTCTCTTCGAGTCAGTCCCGAAATAGGATTCACTTCATCAGGATTGTCGCCCCACCAAAAATTACTCAGCCAACCACCCATTGTGCCTTATGCAGAATTATATTATATAATTTAAATTGTATTTCATTATCCTACAGTAACAATTGGATATTTTACACCTCAGAAAATTTTACACTCAATAATATTTAATTTTGGATGGATATTGAAACAGAAACAGAAATAAATAAATATTATAATGGTAATATTAAAAAGTGTATGGACTCATTTGTCATTCCAATATGAGGTATATCATGCGATGAACACTTAAATGCACTTTAATGAAAAAATCACGCGATAAATTTAATTATATATTATATCCATACAATGTATATACATAAGAACTTTAATTCACAAACAAGCGACAAAAATAGCTTTAGTTTTCATGACAGTAAAAGCATCTTTGTATTGACGACGGGAAACATTATTTACTGGTTGCAATTTAAACGAAGTAGGATTCGTGAAACAGACAGAAGGGCGATCGATGGAATGCCATTCGGCATCAATATGTACTTTTAATATTTCTCCAGGCATTAATTACCAAATCGAACAGAAAGAGTATGAGGGTTGCAACTACATGACGCTATCTCATTAAATATTTCCCACTATTATTGTTGCTTGTAATTTAAGAAAAAACTATACTTGGTGTTATTTGCAAATAAAATATATTTTAGTTGCTATCTTCTTCCTTTTTAAAAGTCTATATCACGTGTCATTCATCCATTAATCCATCCGTTACAGCCTATAAAAACCAACTGCTAACCTCCCCCATAGGTCGCCTCATAGGGGATTTTGCCATAGTCGTTACGCTTGGCCGGCGGGTTGGCAACCGCAGTTTTTTATTATTTTGACTCGTTATCAGGAAGATACTGGCGCCCATCTCTTGTTTCAGTTTACCTCTGTCGCCTCTTACGACACCACGGGACGATAAGGGGTAGTGGATATTCTTACATCGCCACTACACGGTGACACATGTCATTTATTAACATAGTACAAAATTGAAAAAACAAACAATAATTTATCAATACGTGATCTATTTTAATATATTTGTAAAATTTTCTTGAGCGTTATATTTTACTATATATAACAAATGTAAATAAAACGCGATTAATGAGAAAATCAATAATAGAAGGTATGAATTAGCATCAAAGATGCGAGACATCTGTGATCGCCAATCCGCTTGCCGAGGGTAGCGATTGAGGCAATTCTTCCCTACAGCGGAAGAGGCCCATGTTCAGCAGTGGACTCTTACAGGCTGCTGAAGAAAATGAAGAGATTAATATTAAAATTAATAGAGACTAACTAGACTATTAACTATTAACTATTAACTGGCTTAGTAAAGTTATATTACCAAACATTTTGATTTATATACTCGTACGTGATTATTTTTATTATTTTATAGCATAAGGGTGAAAAACGAGCACACAGTCCACCTGATGGTAAGTGGTTGCTGTGGCCTATAGACATCTACATCTATCTTCGTTTGCGAATCAAAATGCAGATGCGCTGTCACCAGTGAGGACTAAGATGGAATGCCTCTTTTCCAGTAAAAAGAGTCTCTGGTTTTCTACACTCACCATACGAAACACAGCAGCATTAAGCTGCTATTTTACGCTGGTATTCTGTGAGAACGTGGTCCTTCCCCGGTCGAGCCGACCCATTCGTGCTACAACTATACAATTAATATAGCTGCAGCATGGCTCTACCATGTATTATATAAACATTTTTTCACTATAATATAAACAATTTTTTTGAATCTTTTGAATCGATAACTATTTTTTAATGATTAACATTTTTTTAGTATCAATAATATTTATAAATATAATACTTATAAGTACTTACCTATGAATCACAGTTGACTTTCGTATAATTTCTTTTGATTTTATCTCTACAAAGATTCGAAGGCAATAGTTTATATTGTAAAATTTTATGAGTGTTACGTAGATAGCTGTGCTATCAATTGTAAAATATCTGGTTAAAACACTGTAGAAATGTTATCAGATTCTATGATAAATATCAATGTTGTGTATTCTGTTTCTAGAGAACGCGCGCACTATTCTTCGATCGAGGTGTCGTACTGAGACATACGCTTTTTAAGACGTTAATTTGAAATCGCTCCCATCGAGTATCTTTCATTAGCAAACAAAGACATGCTATTTATACAATGTACAAGAGCTCCAAGTGAGGATTTATTAGAAAAGAACAATTGACAAATCTTATATCATAGAAATAAACACACCAGATTATTGTACTTGTGTTTTAAGTAGAATTAAAATTAGTAATAAAAAATTTATACCATAATAGTATCCTAATATATTCGAGACATATTCGCTAAAAGTAAAAATGTATAATATGTCTTTCCCTTTTTAATCACCGTTTTCTAATGTTGGCTAATTTGAAGTTCGATATCTAGAATTCGACTTGGTATTTCAAATATTAATTTATACTTATTATATTTGAAATTAAAGATATTTGGAATTAAATATTAATTAATTGATGTTTTAATATTAACGCTACATTACCTTAAGAAAACAGTTCCATTTGTGTTTTATTCATATGCTGTGTCTACCACGAAAGCATTTATGCGAAGTCGTAGCTCCAATTTCGCATAAATGCTTGTATTCGTCGCTTCTATCCTGGAAATGACAATGTCCAGAATCGCCCTGTGCAATAAAAGCATCGGACATACACGATAATTAATTGTCTATTTTATTACATAAGATGCACATAATTTTATAACACGGACTAGCTGCATACCGAAATGAATATTAAAAAGTATTCTATTCGACTAATAACATTAATCACCGCCATCTTCGCCAAACGTCATGTGGTGTCGAAAAATGATTAGGGATGCCCAATGTTGCATTTTTTTTTAATCACATTTTCAATTTATTTCGAATAAAGTGCGAATAGAAGCTTGAATAAAAACATTCAATTACCATTTCTGTATTATTACTCCCTTAAAGTATGATTTCAAAAACCTTCTATACCTAATGAATGAGGTCATTCTCGATTTTAAATTATAGGTAGTTAGAATATTGCTGAAGTGAACAAAACCTACATATTTCATCATGATCATTATTATTCAGGGTTTTCTAATGACTGTTTAGAAAAGTGTGTGTGGTTTACTTCTAAATAAACGATCACTAACGAATTTACGACAATTAATATAAAAAACACTTATTGTTACTTCATGAATTATAAATGTTTTCTTTATAAAAAGTAATATTGCAGCCTAGATACAGGTGTTATTATTAATATTGTTACAAGTATAGAAGAAGTAGACATGTGTCGTGTCATTATAAGTAAAGTAGGACATTGTCATACTTGTTATGGTAGGTATTAATATTATCGTATGACAAAAGTTGATGTTATACTGTTTGTAACGTATGGCCATAGTAAATCTTATTAAATATCGATAAATCGTATCGTATTTAGTACCCCTATTTTCGACTTCACTAAATGGTCACTTGTCACTTTACAGTCTCTCACATAGACTAAGAATACGCCAGTATATTCTAAGTCTATGGTCTCACTCTGTCAATTACATTGGCGTCGCTGTCGCTCGCTCTTCGTAATTATATCGGTGTGTTTTGGTGACTTTCGGGACTATCTATTGAATATTACGACTTGGCTATTTTAACGGACTCTGATTGCTTTCAAAAACGATTTACCTGGCTGTGATTTTCGTAACTGTGTACCTCTCAAAAGATAACCTGGCACTCATAAACGGACTTACGCACACGCAATGGAAAGTGTATTTTGTGTAAATTGTGGCGCTGCTGTTGGTTCTATGTTCTTGGAAGATGAACAGATTCGTCACTGTGTACAACAATGTACTGCACCACTTTTTGTAATTACATTTTTACTTTGTCTGCATATTCCGAGTCTCGTGATGTATTTAGGAGATGAACAATAAACATGAAATTAAATCTGTGTTTTATTTCTAATTCAAAAATAATAAGTTATGTAGGTTTAAAAACAACTTACTACCTAACTGGTAAGGCTGGTTTCATAGTCACGCGTTTTAACAGCGCCATCCAGACGTAAAGGTTTGCAAATGCACTGGATAATAGACGCGATTATATTCTATGCATTTATATGTTGCACCTACTTACATTTAGGCTTTAGAACAAAAACTACATACCCAATTATCCAGGTAGGAACTAAAAATAGCTAAATGTTTTGGATATTATTTTACAGTTTCTTAAAAATCACTCGGAGCTATGAAAAACCATAATGTTCGTGGTTCGATTATAACCTCAAAATCTGATACTTTTTTTGAAATATATCTATTCTGCAGCTAGTCCGCTATAAAAATAAGATCATATAGGAATTTACTAATTATCGAAAATACATCACATAATTTTCCGATGCTCTTGGTTACAGGGCGAACAATGTATGGGCGCAGAGCAATGTCCTTTCGACCTTAACAATGAGCCACGTGGACGACTAGAGACAAAAGTCGCTCATAACATAATATTACAAATGATAGTGGGAGTAAATTAATATCAAACGACATCAGAGTTAGCAGCAACATTTGGCATAAGTGACCAAATTAAATTGATTTATTTGCGGCGAATTAGAGGAAATAAGAAGCGTTGAAATTGGGCAAAATTGGGTTTTGATTGAAATTATGGTTGCAATTTGAAGTACTGATTTCCTCGGCGAAGAAGAAAAACATCGTGAGGAAACCTGCATGTCTGAGAAATGAAAAATATAACTCTACAGCTGGTTCAAAAGTTAGATCTTTACAAATAACTTAATATCTTCTATGAACGATGAAAATGAAAATGTCGTAAGTAATTTTTTTAAACAATTGGTTACTTAAAAAGGAATCATCATAGATTTCAGCATCTATCAATATTTTATAATAATTATTATCACTTAAAAGTTCTAAAAAGTGTTTTGGATTCCCTATACGAGTATTATGTATGAACAAAATTAAATTCTTTAGATAATTCTTTAATATTTCTCATAGTTACGCGAATACAATACAATGAATAAAACGAAAATTTATATTGAAAATTTAAAAATTTATCTGAAATAAAAAAAAATATAAGAAGGCCAGGTGTAGTACGGAACGTATATAGCTTTTAACTTTACTGCAAGGACAATATTGAAATTTTGTTGTAACTACTCTTTTTAATTTAAAAAAATGACTGGCTGGTTAATAATTTTTCCTTTTTTTTAAATTACATGAATTTATTTTATTTTGTTCATGAATGACCATACAACTGATATAAATAGATAATTTAGTAATATCCTTTATAACTATAATATGAACTGCTACATATGCAAGTACGAGTATATAACTAGATAATTTAGTAGTACAATAACTATAACTTGAAAATTTACTCACCATTACGAAGATTCTGAATGTTTTTAAGGTAGCTTAATTCAGTAGATTAGACGAGAATAGTAACAGTAATCCTTAGACAAAACGCACAAATGTTTTGAGTAATCCGGTGGATTACTTGTTACATCGTTTTCACTAATTATTAACATGCGCAGATATTAAATACACAAAATCACACCATGTTTGTATATCAAATTCCACCTTAAAACATTATTTTTCTCATTTAAGCTTCGCTTCAGCTTTTCTTGGCATAGAATTTAATTTCTAGTCAGACGCTATAACGAAGTGCAATTTATTTCTGTATTTTACTCCATGGTGAAAGTTTATATTCATACACATAATGGTATTAACTTGAACTTAGAGATATTCGTAATAGAGCTGGTGTAACGGACATAACCTAGCAGATCGGTAAGGTAAAGTGACCATGAGCAGTAAATATAGCTCGAATAGCCGACAAGCGATGAGACAGAAAAGTACTCGAGAGGCAGCCTAGAACTGCACGCGCTCACTGTTCACGCACCATGCTTGTGCTGTATTTTTTTAAGGAAGGGGAGGCAAGCAATCATACGGCTCACCTGATGGAAAGTGATGATGAACATCTGCAACACCAGGTGAATTGCAGGTGCATTGCCGGCCTTTTACCTTTTTTTCTGTATTTACTGTAATGAATGACGTCTTACATTATATACATATCTTCTAGGGGGATATCGTCATAGTTGCCACATTTTGCAGTTTATTTTTATTGAGTTGTTATCAGGAAGATGCCGCGGCTCATATCCTGTTTCAGTTTCCCTCTGTCACCTCTTGCACGAAATGATATGGGGTAGTATGGAATAGGATTCTCTTAAGGCATCACTATTTTTACGAATAATGAGCCAAATATATCTTTTCATATATTGGCTACTGATAGCTCTATTGATTATATCTTGATTGCAAATAAAGATCAGATAATCTTGCTTGAAATTGCAAGTCATTTCCAAATAATTCAATTGACGAAGTACATACATATTTGGAGTCTATTGTTGATAATATTTGGACGATGATGTCATCTTTATATTACAAGCGTATCTTCACGTAACAAAAAAAAATGTTTTAAAGACGTGCTTTACAATAATTTATTTAATACTAGCTGTACCCGTGACTTCGTTCACGTGGAATTGGTACTTTTGTTATAGTAAGTTATGATTATGATATTTGTACTTTTAAGTGTGGCGTAATATTACACACTTAAAAGTACCAGCGTAACCAGCGACGGGTGACAGCGTCAAAGACGCGAATCGTCATTTTTATAGAATAAAGGTGACAAATGAGCACACAGTCCACCTGATGGTAAGTGGATGCTGTGGTCCATAGACATCTATCCTCAATTAAGGATCAAAATGCAGATGCGTTGTCACCCCTGAGGACTGAGATGGAATGCCTCGTTTCCAGTATAAAGGGTCTCCGGTTCTCTACACTCACCATACGAAACACAGCAGCATTAAGCTGCTATTTTACGCTGGTATTCTGTGAGAGCGTAGTCCTTCCCGATCGAGCTGACCCATTCGTGTTACAACCATAATATAGCTGGAGCGTGGCTCTACCACGTATAAAAATCTGGTAAGGCGATTATTAACCCGTCAGCCAAACGTGATGATTAAGGCTAAACGGAAGAGGCTCATGTTTTATAGGCTGATGAAGAACTTGTGATACATATGGTAACAGCATATGAGTAAAGAAACCGTACCGTACAGAAGCAAAGAGCACTGGCGGCTCGTAACGTACAGAGAGAAACTGCTTTCAACCGGCACGGCCAGTGCTCAAACTCAGGGTTGTGTAAAAAATAATAAGTGTAAAATTTTATTTTTTAAAGAATTATTCCTGTTACATGAAATATTAAAAAGCGTTAGTATGGTTTACTGTACTGTTTGTATGAACAATAATAGAACAAATAAAAATATATATATTTTTTAATTATCCCAAAGACTCCCATATATAGACAAGTTACTACTTACCAAGGCAAAATTACTTTGTTTCGATATATTACAAATGGGAGTATCAGCTGTTGTTAAATTGAGTGGTAACTTGAAGGAAGCATGAGCAGTTCGTCCACCTTCAAGCAGTGTAGCTGCGAGCCCAGAAGAAGCCACACCCAAAGCAATTCCGCGAGTACTTCTAACTTTTGCTAATAGCAAATTTATGAGGAATGTTTTGCCTGTTTCACCGGGAGCATCTAAAAAGAATATTCCACCCTCATTTGATTCAATTTTTGTGTTAATTTGATTGTAAATTGCTTTTTGTTCGTCATTCAGTGATCCTTCATTATTTTTAACTGTGTTTTCTAATGATGCTAAGTCGTAACTTGTCCTTCAAGAAACTCTCTATTTTCAAATTTTTGTTCTTTGCTTGGCTGAGGTAACCCATACTCTTTTAGTAGCCGACCACCCAACGCTAATACGGCATCTTCTATTACCGAAAGGCATTTGTTAAATACCAAATCTGTTGCTCTACATCCACATCTCCCTGTTTTTTTTTAAATCTTCAGATAGGTATTCTTTGAATTTCTCCCAAAGGCTTAAAGGGTCTGATACTTGGCAGAACACTTAAATAATCGTAAAAAGATCCCGAATCATTTGCGGTGATTGGCAAAGTGCTGCCTCTTCCATTGTTGCGAACAAATGCTGATCATCTTCAAGCAAGCCGAGAGCTTGGCACGCTGATTGGAACGTGGAATATACATGACCATCTACAGTTTTTAACGCTTCTAACGAAATTGGGCCCCGGATCTCATGAAGAAGCATGCGAAGGTGATAGCATTCTGTATTGTTCGGATGCACAGTATAAACCCTGCCCAGAACGTGCTTTTTTTTGACCCCTGGCCAGCCTTCAACGTTTGCTCCTCTCTTTCTCCTTTGGAACTTTCTTTTATTCCAAACGTAGTATGCAGGTACTTCTAGGTAGAGCAATGTTTTTGCAAAGTTATCCACTTTACATAAATCGAAAAAGGATAGGAGTGTGGTTGTTGGAGGACTATTCACTCTTTCACTCAGATTTTGCTCATTAAAATAAACCCTTTGCCCATTTTCCAAATGAACAGCGAGGTGGACTACGGGAGGGAAACGCTCATGAATGGGAAATTCAAGGATTCGCCATACTGCCTCTGATGATCTTATATATCTTTCACTTGTGTAGGTGTTAACTTAATCCTTCTCATTCTCTAAAGCAAACGATGCCTGGTCTGAACCTTTATTTACGTATTTACAGACGTATTTTATTGATTTTACCGAATGACAATATTCCACATTTAAGTGAGTGTTAAATGTTTTTAATAATACTGGATTATAAGGGACTACCCAGCGATACCCAGCCATAGATAATCTATGGTTGTGCCTTTGATATCAACAGAGAACCCACCGTCATCTAGTAAACGTCTCTTGTACTGCGGATAACCGTCTTCACCAGTTTGATTTTCCCTTATGAGAGCCCTGGGGTATAGTTTACTGCACATGTTATCTTTCATACATGGTGACTTACGATTTAAAGTTCCACATGGACCATGTATCATATTACATTTAACGATTTCGTGAAGCTCTGAGTCACGTTTGGGATCCGGTATTTCAGCACAAATTATATTGTCGATTTGATCCGGAGTAATACGTTTGTGAAGCCATAAAATAATATTAATATGTGGAAGACCTCTCTTTTGCCATTCCTTTGAGTACTTATAGCATCGCACTTCACCAAATATTTTGCCCTTTGTCAATAAGTTCATGATCTTTTTCACCTTTAGTCGAAACACCCTCGAAATTATATCGTGTCTATCATGACGAGGATTGCATGTGAAAATGATAAAAAGATCAGGCCGGCCGTAATTCTTAACATAGGTCATAGCGTCCTGTGTTCTTTCGTGCATATACCTAGGTCCCCCCGTAAAAGTTGATGGAAGGACAACCATTTGTCCTAGTTAGTTGGCTTCTGCGTCTTGTTGTCCAATAGCATCTTTTAAATGGATATCATCACGTAATTTAGCTTGATTATTTTTGATATAATTTAATCTCTCTGTTTCTATTTTGGCGTATTCATCCACCAAATATTGACTAAAAAGGGCACGATATTTGACTAAATAGTTATCTTCTCCTTCTTTAATCATTCATTATTCTATACGAATAGAAACTTGCAGAAGAGACAGTTTTATTAAGCGGCAACTTAGTTGTGGGATCGCGTTGTGGTAAGTTGATTGAATACCCATCATACCCCAACAAAACATCAATGAATAATGTAGCGCATCATATGCTCGATGTATCTCACTAATACGCTGAAGTGAATTACTTCGGCTCTCGAGGATGATGTCCCTTCGATCAAATTTTTGATCCACTAACACTAAAGCCACTTCATTTGTAGTTGGTGCATTGTGCCTACCTCTATGTTCGTCTCGTAGTTTTTTATCAGCATGTATGACAACTTTGTATGACTCTGAAGGAGGGGCTTTATCAATGGCTTTTTTCAGATATTTTATATACGGGTTTACTTGATGCAGCATATTCTGCAATTGTTTGATTAAATTTGGCTTTAAGTTGGGAAATTTAGAATATCGAATCTTTGCTTCTCGATCATCTTCACCTACAAAATATATTTGAAGGTACTAAGCGTCATGATCTGCTTCTGGTAATATACTTACAATTAAATGGTAGACCTGGCCTTGTACTTTAAAAGTCGGTGAAAAACCATCTCCTGTTACCTGTTTACCACCAAAGGAAGTCATCTGGAAACAGGCATTATAATATAATAGTAAATATTATTTACGAATATTAACCATAAAATGGTCATGATCTGGGTGTAGATCATTAATCAAACTAAAGAGTTGTTCACGCAGTTGTTCTAACCGATCAAGTTGCACTTTTCCAGCACTGCAACACATACCAGGTGTCTCATCCTTCCAATTCAGCGCGTTGCACCACTGACACTTGTATGTCATAGAACCCAAGGCTACACTGCTGTCAGTTCTATAAGCAATATCAGGGTCATACTTCATAGAGAATGGACCTTGTTTTTCCATAAACGCAGTGTAATGTTTTCCTCATAACGTGACTGAATTGCTCTTTGCACTTGTGGATTCGCAGTTTGGTAATTTGCAACAGCTTGCCTGTGTACATCGGGATTTTTTTCTGATAAGCGGATACAGCTTTACGATTTGAATCTGGTTTGTTCTGCCTATATCTTTCTTGTGCACTTTTTAATTGACTTTTTCTTGTGTAATTAGTAAATCTCGACCTTCGTTTATTTTTCTTTTTTTCATATTTTAATGTCGACGATACAGATTGATCTGTTCCGCTGGTTGAAGATGATATTACGCTGTTTACAAAAGACGTAACAGTTAAATGGTCAAGCTCTAAAAAAGGATTACGCTCTTCGACAGGTACCTCCATGCGATGCTGTGTAATTTTCTCCGCAACAATAGGCACATAGGCGTCAAAATGTCCATTAGATAAATCATGGCTAAATCGTAATCGCCTTACTGGACAGATATCTGTTCCGGACTCTGTGTATAGCAGACCGTTTTGATATACTTCAAACCAAAACGGAAATATTAATCCTGCAGCTACCAATTCACAAAGTTCACCGTAAGTTTAATTTTTTAACATATCGGCTGAATATTCATTTGCTGTTGAATAATTATCGCCATTTCTGTCGTGGGTCATAACTGAAAACCTAGACCAATCATTTACCACAAATCTAACAATATGTGAACGCACCACCATCGCATTTTCTTGGGTTCCGTACATTAAAAATGAAAGAGCACGAAACGAACAGGCGCCGTCACCTATAATGGGACAGTATGTTCTTCCATTTTTCCTTTAATATTAAGAGTCTCTGTAGTCATTTTTTCAGGGAGAAAAATACTTCTATCAACAATACCTAATCACAAAGTAAATCGAATTCCAAGTTTGAACAGTGGTAGTAAGAAAGACAAAATCAAGCAACTAATCCGAAACACGAAGCAAATCTTAAACCGTAAGCAAGCAAACAAAGTCGAAGTCTAGTCAAATATCCCGCTCATTCACCATTCACTTTATATTAGTTCGAAAAAACACAACGTTACCGCGTTCTAAAACGATACCAATGCCATCTATTGGTAGGGATTGGAACTTGAAGAACAATACAAAATAGGTAGGTACCTAAGTATTTCTTTTGGTTTTGCCATTTTATTAATTTGTAAAAAAATATATCTGGTTTGGTTGTTTATTTTCATTTTTTTTAAATTTTTAAATTAGTATTTTTTGTTCAGGTGTAATTTTGTGCAAATTTTTTGTACAAATCTTCTTGTCTATTTTGTTTTATGTTTTTGTGCAATAAAAGTATATTCTATTCTATTCTAATAAATTAAGTTTAAAATATTTATCAATATCATTTACGTTATTTACGACCCAAAACCCTTTAAAATGACACCCAAGTCACCCAACCCATGATGATTTTTACATACAAACATACATCCATCCATCCTTCCATCCATGTTGGTCTCAAACCATAATCGATGCCATTTTCGTAATTAACGTCCCAAAAAACCATAAAACGCCTATACAACACCCATATTGACATTTCAACCACATCGCACCCCCACAGGGGATGATGGTAGGTATTTCCCGTCTGCTACATTGGATTTCGAAATAGTTGTTGTTTTCGTAATGAGCGACCCGATAAACCAAAAAAACGATACCCATGTTGTGGGTTGGTTGAATTCTGAAGGGGTTGAAGCCTGAAACACTTGTTTACTCATTTATTTATAGGATTACTTCTGTGAAGTTTCGAATAAAATAGTTTAACTAATCTTGTTTCGGCTGTGCATTGATAGATGAGTCAGTCAGGTTTGCCTTTTATATATATAGAAGATAGATTTCAGACGGCAAGAGTGGTTAAAAACTGTTTGACTGGAACTCCTTTCAAAACTTTTTTTATTATAAAAAACGGCAACAATATAGGCTCTGTGAGTATCACTTCAAAAATTCTTTATTAAGTTTTCTAAAAAAAGACCTGTATAATATTTATTTGGAAATGCTTTTCCAACACTTAACTTGCTGACAAAGTATGGTACTTGTTTGAGTTCCAGGCAATGTGAGAATGTATCTGAACTGAATCTATGAATTGATTGAGCAAAACTTTGCGAATATTTCGATCTCGAAAGAATCATTGTAAATATTGGTAATGAAATATTAAAACGCGTGCAAGTTTGTATTGCACGCGTTGGTATGTGTTGGTTGTTGGTGTTGGTATGTGTGCTCTTGGTATGTGGCCATACCTCCATTTCGCTACATAAAATCGTTCTTATACTTTTAGCTAGACATCAAATCCATATTATTATTAACGTTACAATAACTAAAGACATTGAATTATAAGATAAGTTTATTTTCTAATTGATTTACTTTAGATTACATAACAAAAAATATAATTGAAAAAATATATGAACTGCCGTCCGTTGGTCTATGCGTCGATGAGTCTTCTCGCTTAATAGAAATGTAAGCAATAAATTGAGATAATAGTATTAAATAAGATACGATATATTCTAAGGAGGATCCCTATTGATTTTTGTTATTGAACACACTGTTTAAAAGTTATTAATGGAAGTCGGTCAGATTCTCTGTTTTTTTTTTCTTGTAAAAATTATCGTCACTATTTTTATTTTTTTGTGCACTTTTGGGTTTTCCAAACTACATTTGTTATGCCATACGAGTACTTTCCAATAGATTATTAAAAAACTTACATTAGATTCCTAATTTACCATTGAATTAAAAGGCACAACAAATTGTTGAAGAACAAAATTTATTAAATAAAATATTTAGAATAATTAGTTTATAAAAAATATTCTATCTTAAGTAAAAGCTGATAAACGTTTTGTTTATTTAATTTTATCGTCTTGTGCCAACCCTACCAAAATAGGTAAAAATTTTGACAGCTCCCTAGAAGCTTTGCCTCTGTACGGTTTCTTTACTCATGTGGTAATAGCTAACACACTAGTTTTCAATGTAAGAGTACATTTTTGTTGGCATTGCCTTCTTATATATTTTCGCCGCCAAGGAACAGTGCATCTATTTTGGCCTTTAGAGATGAATGCGCATCAGTGGCCTTTTTTATTTCTCTGTAAATGGTACATAACTACGTATTATAATTTTCAAGTATTAAAAGTGATCCCGCCATTTTGATTCAAGATAGTAGAACCACAAATTTGAACGTACTTATGTCTTTAAGCGCACCGATGTAGTAATGTTTTAAATCATCCATCCGTTGCAGCCTATAAAAGTCCACCGCTAAACATAGGCCTTCCCCCGTAGACTGTCTTATTGAGAACATTTTGCCATAGCTGCCACGCTTGAATGAGTGGGCAACAGTAGGAATTCATAAGATCAGACGAAGGTCCGATGCTTTTAGAGAATATGTCTAAAATTATTCTAAAATATTTAAAAGAGTTTGCTCCACAGCTAAATCTTTACATATTAGCAACAAAATTAAGACGGCTAAGAATAAAATTAAAATGATGTGGAGTATAATTAACAGCGAAAACAGTAAAACAAATCCCGTAACACAAAGTATCAATCGAAAATTAACAATGAATTGACTAAAACAAATCAAGAAGTCGCAGCGGTGTTTGAGAAATATTTCACTGATATTCCTATCTTGACGACAGAGTCATTGAATACTTCTCCAACTGTCGCCGAGTCATTACTCAAACAGAATGTTAATACCTGTTTAAAAGAATTATTACCGCAAGATATTGTAAAATATTTCAAAACCCTTGATGTAAAGAAAACCGCAGATTTATGGGGGGATTTCCGTTATAGTTATTGCGTCCATAATAGATGTAATTGCACCTCATCTTGCTATTATTTTTAATACTTGCGTCGATTCTGGTGTGTTTCCTGATTGAATGAAACATAGTAAAGTAATACCTTTTTTTAAATCTGGTAGTACATTGGACCCCGCTAATATCATACCTATTTTTGTACTACCAACTCTAAGTAAAATTTTTGAAAAAATAATTTTGGATCAATTGTTAATTTTTTTTAATAAAAATAAATTACTCCCTAAAAACCAATTTGGTTTAACAAGGGGTCGCTCGACGTTTGACCCCGGGTTGAGCTTATGAAATATACAATATATTTGCAATGCCTGGGAGAATTCACAATATGCCTTAGGTATTTTTTGTGATCTTTCCAATGCTTTCGATTGTGTTCATCATGAAACATTAATCAGGAAACTACAACATTACGGTGTTAAAATATTGCGCTTAGACTTATTACTTCATATTTAAGTAACAGAACTCAAAAAGTCGTGATCAATGGTAGAGGTTCCTCCGGATCGGTAATATTAATGGGCTTTCCCCAGGGCTCGATTCTTGTACCATTCCTGTTCTTAATCTATATTAATGACTTACCTTATCTTGTAGGGGACAATCACGATATAGTATTATTTGCTGATGATACCTTTTTAATTTTCAAACTCAAACCGCAGTCAATTAATTACGACGATGTAAATAATGCTCTATCGAAATTAGTACATTAGTTTAACGCCAAAAATTTGCTCTTAAACGGCAATAAGACAAAATGTATTGAATTTACAATACCTAATGTTGAACATTCGAACACCAATGTGCTCTTAAATGCGGAAGAGTTGAGTCTTGTGGATACCACTGTTTTCCTTGGTATTAATATTGAAGCGAAGCTTCAATGGGGCCTTCAATTCTAAATTAGCAAGCAGACTTAGTCCTGCAGCATATGCTGTAAGAAAGATTAGAAGTCTCACAGATGTTGAGACAGCTAGATTAGTTTATTTTAGTTACTTTCATAGCGTAATGTTTTATGAAATTTTGCTATGAGGTAATGCGACTGATATTGAGGCCATATTTGCTTTGCAAAAGAGAGCCGTACGAGCGATTTTTAACTTAAATTGTAAAGAGTCCCTCAGAGAAAAATTTAAAAAAATAAACCTATTAACTTTGGCATCGCAATATATTAATGAAAATGTAATGTATGTACATAAAAACATAAATAGCTTTGATAAGAATAAGGATGTTCATACTTTAAACACTAGGAACAAACATAAGCTTGTAATGTTAGTTACTAGAATCCACAGAATCAGTAACTCATTTATGGGGCAATGTATACGCTTTTACAAAGTTTGTCAATAAACAAGTTTACAAGTTTTATAAAAATACCCGTTTTGTATAGTTTTAGAAAAATTATACAAAAAGGGTTATTATAATATCACGGAATGAAATATATGAATGAAAATAACCTCTGGGAATGAGGTGATCGCCACCATGCTGGTTCCATGAAAATTCATTTAAAAATTGTACAAACAAAATTATTGTAAAGTGAAATATGTTTAAAAAAAGTCCCACTGGGTTTCTTGCTGGTTATTCCCAGGACAGAGGTATATTCCGAACTAGTGGTAAATAAATAAATAACTTTCAATAAGTATTATGTAATAATCAATATTGAATAAAAATCATTATATTCTATTCTATTCTATTCTTGGCAGGCGGGTTGGCAAATGCAGTTTTTATTATTTGAGTTGTTATCGGGAATGCCGCTGCCCATCTCCTGTTTCAGTTTCCCTCTATCACCTCTCACAACACCCACGAAACGATATGGGTTAGTTAATATTCTTACACCGCCTCTACACGGTGAATGTTTTTAATATATGAATCAACAGTACCAACCAGGGACTAAATACTGGTAAAGTGATTTTAATTTAAGGGCACGGGTTCCTAATACCTTGACGTTCACGTTTTACTTACTAAAAATCGAATTCAAGTAGTTTGTTATTTAATGCAAGTGTTGGCCCTTCCACGGTTTTTACGAGCTAAAAGTCTTTTATAAAGAAATAATATTCTTATTTTTCTTCTTCAATCCATAAGAGTCTACTACCGAATAGAGTCTTTCCTACAGAAGGGAGGATCTACCATAATCGCAACGCTTTGAAGGTTGATTGGCGTTCGCAGTACCAGATGTTTAAAACTATAACACTACGCCCTCTAAGTGTTTTATAATATACAATATAATTATACTGCTATATATCTGAGGTCATAAAAAAAAACTGGTTATTCCCATCACCTCTTACAACACCCACGAGACAATATAAGGTCATTCTCTTACGCAGCCATCACACAGTACTTAAATTACTTGTATGAGAAGAGATTTATGAAACAGCACATCGCACTCTATATAATTTATAATATAGTTATGTGCAAATAATTTTCGGTCATGTTACATTCCTTGTCAATTAATAAACTAGTTAATATATTACACAAGCAACCAACAACAGATGAAATCCAAATACTAACTCCGTTTGTTGTATTTGAGCAAACAAATGAGTCAATAAGGACGGGCACTTTTATTTAGGCGTACGCTTTTGAGTCGACAAAATTACGACACACTGTTTGAACAGTAATTTATTTTATTTATTTTAAAAATGTCCTACAGACCGAATTTCAGTCACGGTGGCTAATCTCAACGGAGACTTGCCATCTGCGCAGGACAGGATTATAGAGCTCGCGTGTATGTGCAAGTATAGGTACACTTTCTATTCCCTCACTTTCATAGTCCGATGTGACGGCAATCCAACACGATCTGAGAGAGCTGATCGTGCAGGATCAACAACTTTATGTGCTGTACGAAATACGGGGGTAAAACATCACAAACTTCTTGTCTCCGTGTTGCTACTGAGAATTTCTTGACAGATAAAATCAATAACTGAATTAACTGATTCCGACCGCCACATGACTAGCACGCGTACGATTATACGTATTAAGTCTTGTATCTTATATAAAAATTACGTGTCACATTGTTTGTCAGTGATGAAGTCCTAAACTACTGAACTGAAATTTTGCACACTGTGTGCGGTTTGGTCCAACTTGAGAGATAGGATAGTTTTTATCTCAATCTTTATTTATATAATTCTTCTGTCCGTGTGTATGTGACTGAACTCCTGCTAAACGATTGGATTAAGTTGATTCGAGAATGGTTTAGATTCACAATTGGATGCGGGAGGTGGCACCGTTGTCGAGATTCAGAAATAACCCGTGCGAAGCTGGGGCGTATCGCTAATACATTATATTAATTATTTTCTATTTTTTTTCTATTTTTCTATTCTGATTTACTTTATAGTAGAAATTGACTGCAAATATATATACACTTACCGCGTAGTAACGGTGTAACAATATTCATTACCATATGGCAGTAGCGAAGCTAGGGCTCCAAACTAGGGCAAGCCCAAGATATGGTTTTGTTGTTTTTAGAAGTTTTATAAAAATTTTCCTTTTCTCTTTTTCGATTTTACCTTTTCCTCACCGATTAGCACTTTAACACACTTCAATTTATCACAAGGAACACTATTATCCTCCATTTTCACTAAAAATCTATAAAAAAGCATAAATTTTCAACTCGCAATATTTATTCGCTCAAATAAACACACAGAGTAAACATTGAAATGTTAAGTGAACTTGCAAAGGTATCGCCCGCGCTTGACTAATGACTAACTTCACACTAAAAGCCGGGCTTTTCGCTACGTACAAATTGCTATATAAACAATCGTAGTTATATTTCATTATAGAACATTTTACCACAGGTTAGAAAGGGAGCGATCGTCTTCTCGAAAGCCCGGTAAAAGCCCACGCGTGCGAGAGAGACAACAAATTTTTATGACAACCTAATCGCGCAGTTTTGCCGCGTGTTGACGTTATAAGGCCTGTGTAGAATAGGTCAGCGACAGCGACAGAGAAGCGCGCGGGAAATTTGAAATAGTTTGAAACAGTTTAAGAGTTATTTTATTAGTTGATGTTATTGATTGAGCAGTTTGATAGGGCAAGCCCAGCTTCTCGGCTTCTATGGAGGCTTCGCTACAGCCATATGGGATAATGGATATTCTTACATCGCTCATCGCTCCTACATTTAGATTCTTAGTCGAGAATAGACGAAGGTGTCTATGGGCTATAGCATGCAATTAACATCACGTAGATTGTGTAGTCGTTTACTCACTCGTATGAAAAAGATAATCTTCTGTAACAGGATAGGCAGGATAGGTGGATTGTGTAGTGGCGGTGTAAGAATATCGATTACCCCAAATCGTAATTGTATCGTAAGGGGCGACAGAGAGAAACAAACCAGGAGATCAGCAGCAGCATCCTAATAATATCCTATCCAATCCGTCCTATAACAAGTTAAAATTGCAGCTGCCAATCCGCCTGCAAAGCGTGGCAACTATGGCAAATATGGTTACTGTTATAAGAAGATAGAATACGATACAAAATTAGAAGTTATACACAATTAGACAATACAAAATTAGAATTATAGTGACAGGAACATTAAAAAATCGGCCAAGCACATTGTAGCACGAATGGGTCGGCTCGACCGCGGAAGGACCACGCTCTCACAGAATACCAGCGTAAAATAGCAGCTTAACGCTGCTGTGTTTCGTTTGGTGAGTTTAGAAAACCGGAGACCCTTTTTACTGGAAAAGAGGCATTCCATCTTAGTCCTCACGGCTGACAACGCATCTGCAATTTATTCCAAAACGAGGATAGATGTAGATGTCTATGGGTCACAGCAACTACTTACCATCAGGTGGAATGTATGCTCGCTTGTCACCCTTATCCTTATAAAAAAAAGTGCGAGTCGATGTCGATGTAGGTAATAAAACACGTTTTTAGTTGGGGCCCCTTTAACTTTTAATTTATTTTTATTTTATTATTTGTTGTTATAGCGGCAACAGTAATACACATTCTGTGAAAATTTCAACTGTCTACCTATTACGGATCATGAGATACAGCCCGCTGACAGACAGACGGACGGACGGACGGACAGCGGAGGCTTAGTAATAGGTTCCCGTTGGTTACCCTTCGGGTACGGAACCCTAAAAATGAGTTGCAATTTTAAAAGAAAAAAGGATGAAAAAGCACAGAGCAACTGATGTGGTCGATTATGATTCAAAATTCAGATGTGTTGTCACACCTAAGAACTAAGACGGACTAGCAAGAAGTTTACTTTAGAATGATGGCTGATTGACTGTTTGTCTCTGCTGGCTGACAAACGAATACACAGTAATATGGTAACACATTACTTCTTTCCTCGATTAAAAATCAAAATGCGTTCGCCCCTGAAGATTAAGCTAGAATGTCACCTTACCTGTAAGGAGGGTCTCGGGCTATCTATACTGACCATACGAAACACATCATACATACACAACACACATTAAGTAGCTATTTTACGCTGCTATTCTGTGAAAGCGTCGCCTTCCTCTGTCGGTCTGACCAATTGCTGCTGCAACCATAATGAGCATACAGCTGCAGCGTGGCACTACCACGTTATAAAATAAATGTCAATAAAATATTTTTATAGCAGGAAGAAGAAGTTATCTATACAAAATCTCTCTATTACCAAGTTTAAGTATTTTATTCAAACGAAAACTGTTTATAAAACGTTATTATAATATAAAGGAATACATGGTAGATAATATCGCTTGGGAATGAAGTGATCGCTTCCAAGCTGTTTTTTAAATAAATTTTGTAGGTACAATCTGTGTTTAATGTTTCAATTCGAAAATAAATCACATTGGGTTTCTTGCTGATTCTTCCCAGGACAAAGCGTTTTCGTAAAAGTAAAAAATTACTTTCAATATGTGTACCTTGTAATCTATATTGATTCAATTCTGTTATATTATGTTCAGTTCTATTCTGTTGTATTCTATTCTGATCTGTTCTATTCTATTAGGTTATATTATGTTCTGTTCCAATTTCTTCTATTCTATTCTGTTCCATTGTGTTCCATTTTGATTTATTCCGTTCCATTATGTTCCAATCTAGGCCATACTGTTTCATTCAGTTCTATCCCGTTCCACTCTATTCTATTGTAATATATTATACATTCTATTCTATTCTATTCTACTGTTTGGCAACCTAATAATCTAGGTTTTTGGCAACCGCTCTACAGCTGATTTTAAAGTTAGATCTTAATAAAGAACTTAATATCTTCATTGAAGGATGAAAATAGAAATGTCATAAGTAAAATTTTAAAACCATTATATCATAAACTGGGAATGATTATAAATTTCAGCGTCTATCAAAATCTTTTTCAAATATCTGTCAAAAAATTATTACCAATTAATAAAAAGAAAATGAGTATTATTTAACAAGTAAAATTTTATAATTAATACTTTCACGTCAACAAACATTTCTTAAGGTACGCGTATACTATATAATAAATAAAACGAAAATTAATATTACATAACAGACAGGTTATCAAGCAAGGGTAACTGCTCCACAACCTCCTCTGAAATAAGAAAAGGCCTGTGCCCAGGTGTAGGACGGGACGTATGTATATTATACCCTGTAATTTTACTTCAATGTTTCAATTTTGTTTTAATCTCTCTTGTTAATTAAAAAAAATTAATAGCGTTGATCTGACTGACTGACTTTAAAAATTACACGAATTTATTTTATTTTCTTCATGAAAGACCATACAATTTTGGAGTTTTGGCGGGAACTTGACCGGCGGCGGATTGCTGCTCTTGTTTAATTGTACAAATGGTGATTTGAAGCGAATTTGATACGTTAAAGTGGTACGATTTGAGTATTATATGTCTGTGCATGTGAACTATTAGTGGAAACGATGAAACAAGTGCATATGGTGATGTGAACCTGAAGATAGTGTGTCTGCTTAGGCACCTTGAGATATTGTCGTCATCGACTTTCTGCTGGCTCAAAGCTATCGTCACAATCTCCCATAAACTCCGCAATGAGACGCATCAACATATTGTGAAGAGGTTTTTAAACGGATTCTTTTAAAGGATAATTTCTTATTACTCGACACTGGCAAAATTACAACAGTACGATTCCGTTACAAAGAAAGAAAGAAAACTACTACATTTGCAAGTATATAGATAATTATATTGTTTTTATAGAATAAGGGTACATACGAGCACACAGTCCACCTGATGGTAAGTGAATGCTGTGGCCCATGGACATCTACATTTATCCTTGATTAAGAATCAAAATACAGATGCGATGTCACCCCTGAGGACTAAGATAGAATGCCTAGTTTCCAGTAAAAAGGGTCTCCGGTTCTATACACTCACCATACGAAACACAGCAGCATTAAGCTGCTATTTTACGCTGGTATTCTATGAGAGCGTGGTCCTTCCCCGGTCGAGCCGACCCATTCGTGCTACAACTGTACTATTGATATAGCTGTAGCTTGGCTCTACCACGTAAGAAATATATATAACAATAACTTCAAAATTGATTTAACATTACGAAGATTCTGCAAGATTTAGAAGGTAACAGTAATCCTCCGACATCAAAACGCACAAAGGTTCTTAAGTTTTTGATCGTCACCAGATTACTTGTTTAATCGTTTTAACTAACTATTAACAGGCGCAGAAATTGAATACACAAAATAACACCTTGTTTGTATATCTAATTCCACTCAGAAACATGATTTAATTCACTTTCAATTATTGTTTAATAAATAACTTAATTATTAATTATTCAGCTCTAATAATTATTAACCTCCAAATCTCTAAGTTCAAGAGAGTTGGAGTAATGGAGGTTACTACCAGATCGATAAGGTAGAAAGACGTTGATCCGTCAATATAGCTCCAATAATCGACAACCCATGGAAGAAAATTGCTCGAGAGGCGACGTACTCATAATACTGCACTGTACGCTGTAGGGAGGCGCTCGGAGTGATGATGGAGGCTAAGTCCATGATTGTGCTGTATTTGGGGCAGGCCTATTGTCAGCAGTGGATTTGAGATAGACTGTATGTAATGTATGAATGAACGACATAGATTTTTTCGCGGTGGGTTGGTAATTCCTTTTTTTTAATAACGTTACCCCCACACTAGGATTTTCTCCTGTATCGTGGAGGCAGTTTACAAACACAAATTGCACAAGGACAAACATCCAGACCCGGAACAATTGTTTGTAGGCCATACAAATACTTGTTCTGTGCGGAATTCGAACCCGCGGCCCCCAGAGCAGCAACTCATTGCTAAGCCACTGCGTCACGGAGCCGTCAACTGCGGTTTTTTTATTGAGTTTTTATCGGGAAGATGCTGTTGCTTATCTTTTGTTTCAGTTTACCTCTGTGGCCTCTTACGACACTAGCAGGATGATATGGGTTAGGTTAGGATTATCATATGGCGTCAATATACATATTGGCTGCTGATTGAACATATATTGGTAGCTGAACTACTGTTTATATGTTGAATGAAAATAAAGATCAGATATGAATTCCGGCTTAAAACCGCAAGTCATACCCAAATAATTCAATTGCCAGAGTAGATAATATATATTGAGTGTCGGTTGTTGATAATATTTGGACGATGATATCATCTTTATCTAACAAACGTACCTTCACGTAATAGGAAAAAACTTAAAGCATGCTTTACTATAATTTATTTAATATATTATGTGATACGCAAGGAGGCGCCGTATTATGGATGCATTAGAGAATTTATAACCCTATTTCATTCCTTGTAACCTACCAAAGGAAAGAAATGTTTATTCAAGATAAATATATTGCTATTATCTGAGGCCATAAAATATTTCTGGTTATTCGCCTATCTGGTCACCTCTTACGACACCCACGGGACAATATTAGGTCATTCTCCTACGCAGCCATCACACAGCAGAAAGAAATACAGTACTTTAAATGTTTATATGAGGAGAGATATGAAAGTATCAGCACATCACTATGTAATTTATAATAACGTTATGTGCAAATTATTTTTCCTTGTCATTTAATAAACGAGTTAAAAGGTCATACAAGCAACCAAAAACAGATGAAATACAAATACTAACTCCGTCCCTTGTATTTGATCAAACAAATGAGCCAATAAGGACGGGCATTTTTTATTTAGGCATATGCTATTGAGTCGGAAAAGTTATGACACGCTATGAATTAAACTACTTTTACGGATTATATCGCGTTTAATTAACTTATTTATTAATTCCCGACGTTTCATTCAATGTGTAGTGTTCGCGTAAATATAAAATCATTATGACACGCTGTTTGAACAGTAATAATGTCCTACAGACCGAATTTTAGTCAGGGTAGACAATTCCAACGGAGATTTGCCATCTGTGCAAGAAATAGACAACTTAAATAGTGCAGTCCATTAATTGTGATATAACAGAACTATCACAATATGCTCAAACATGGCACTCGGATCTATCAATTCTTACAAAACATCCGAAGTGTATACAGTAATCTGGATGACCTGCAAATAACGCTGACACAATTGGACTTTGAGACAGACGTACTAATCTTAACCGAATGCCGACTTAACACTAATAAACATATTACTTGTTTAGCAAATTATAATTCATTTGCCACAACTTTACATATTAATCAGAGCGACGGTGTAGTAGCGTACGTAAAGGGATACATAAACCTAAAGTGTCAAATCAGTCTCCAACATGCATCGTGTATACAGATTGCTTTTAACAACGTTATTATTATAGGCATATCGCTCCCATCAAACACTAATGCCGACATGTTCATTAACTCACTGAACACACATTATCTACCTTAAAATCTAATAAAATATTATATTAACTGGAGAAATTAATATAAATTTAATAGTAACAGAAACTTAAAAGCTCAAGGTGTAACAACCGCCTTAATTACCTAAACATGTTATCGACGCATGGTTTTCTTCCCGGACACTTATTTCCGACAAGGGATCGAACTGTCTTGATCATTTCATGGTAAAACTCGACGATCACAAATTTTCGGCATTTATAGCAGCTCTTAATACTACTGTCACAGATCATTATCTACTCTTGTTAAAATTTTCTAATAAAATAAACTCAAAAATATATACATGAAAACTAAAACGATTGTTAATTTTGAAGAGGCAGTAAATACATTACAATTTAAAAACTTGACTTTATTACTGGACTGCAATGATCCGAATGAAGTATGTGATAAGGTGATTACCCATACAAGAATCCCTAGATTCTAACACAAAAACTATTAATGTTAATAGAAATAAGCGTATCAGTAAGCCTTGGATCACAGAAGGCATTGTACGGTGCATTAATAACCGGAATAAGATGCAGAAAAACCTTCGTTTAGACCCAGAAAATGAAACACTTAAAATAACACAGAAGATACCGAAATTATATAAACAACAATTAAAAGCTAAAACGGAGATACGAACGAGAACAACTCGATAAAACTAAAAATAACTCTAAATCTTTATGGCAGTTGATCAACAAAATAGCTAACTTTAAGCCGAGTAAAAGCACTGATAGCAACTTGTTAAACTTAAAATCCTCACCAACTGGGTCAATTAATTTAGTCAACAACTTCTTTGCTAACATTGGTACCGAATTAGCTAACGAAATAATCGTTGACCAGGCAACCCAACCTTGTTCTATTGGCATCACAAACAGTAATCTCTGTAGACACAATCCATCTTCTACTCGACAACTTACCTCTTGTGTTTTGCTAAACTGACAATCAAGAAGTCCTTTCTGTTATTATGAGTCTTAAGACAGATAGCGCCCCTGGGTGGGATAAAATTCCTCCTAAGTTCTTGAAGATGGCTCATTACCTGCTTGTACCAATTATCTGCCACCTAGCCAATCTTTGTTTCCGACAAGGAATATTTCCTGATGCTCTAAAACGAGCAATAATAACTCTAGTGTACAAGAGTGGTGACAGAATTATCGTTCTATACCAGTTTTAACGTCTAATTCGAAGGTCTTGGAAAAACTGATATGCACTAGACTAATTGGTTATTTAAATAAATTCGACATCCTTTCTGCTTCACATTTTGGCTTTGACTTTCAACCGAAGATGCAGTTACTGCTCTCCACAAATCTAATAGTCAAAAATGTTGATAATGGTCGTAAATGCCTTACAGTATTCCTGGACCTAAAAAGCATTTGATACTGTCTCTGTCCCCATTCTTGTGCATAGACTTGAGAGATATGGCATTAGAGATGCCTCTCTAGCGTTACTTACAAGCTATCTCCAAAATAGGAAACAACAGGTAAAACTGGGTGATTATACAAGCACGTTAGCAGACATCTTATGGCGTACCACAGGGAAGTGTGCTAGGACCATTGCTTTTCTTGATATACAACAACGATCTGTGTAACCTTAAAATCGCAAATGCCAAAATATTTTCTTACGCAGACGATACAGCTATAGTATTCTCTGGTGAAACATGGACTGAAGTCCAAGAATCGCGGAAAAGGGACTAGAAATAATTGCTTAGTGGTTAAACTCAAATCTTCTTACCCTTAACGTTAGTAAAACAAATTTTATGTGCTTTACAATTGATAAAAGAACACAACCTAGTGATGACTTTTATTAAGGATACACAATTGTGGAAATCGAAAAGTTCATCATGTGCATGCCAATCAATTGAGAAAGTTGTGGTTGCTAGATATCTGGGAGTGGTTCTTGATCAGCGCTTGTCATGGCATCCACATTTAGATAAACTTATGAGTAGGATTAGAAAACTAACGTGGATATTTAAAAAACTTAGACATGTCGCTGACAAGACATTGTTAACAAGTGTCTATATTACGTTGGTACAATCAGTATTGTCTTATTGTATTCCTGTATGAGGTGGAGCAACTAAAATAAAGTTTCTGGAAGTGGAAAGAACCCAAAGATCTCTGCTAAAGGTTATGCATTTCCTACACTATCGATTCCCAACTAATACATTATACACTTATAGTGACTTGTTGACAGTAAGGCAGCTATACATTCTCAATTGCATACTTAAGCTACATAAATCTTTACCGTATGATCCTGTAATACTGACTAAAAGGAGGAAAGACATAGTCGTTGCCACCACTACGGTGAAAACAGCTTTTGCAGCTAAACAATATCTCAAAATGTCAGTTAAGCTTTATAACAAAGTTAATAAAACAATAAAAATATACCACTTAAACTATTATGACTGTAAAAAAACTCTCACACAATGGTTAAAATCCCTCAGCTACGCTGACACAGAAAAGTTACTAGAAAATATTACTTGACATTGGACACTCAAATTGTAAATACCTATTTAAATTCAAATAACTTAAAAATTGGCTTGAAATAATTTCTGATTTGCTGCAGAAAAGACACAATATTTCATTTACACACACATATTACGTAAGCGATGACGCGACACATAATACACATTCACACGCACGCACGCACGCACGCGCACACGCACGCACGCACGCACGCACGCACGCGCACGCGCACGCGCACACGCATACGCACACGCACACGCACACGCACACGCACACGTACACGCACACGCACACGCACACGCACACACACACACACACACATTAACCTAATAAAATAAAATAAAATAATATTAGTAATCTTATGAAGACTGATTCTATAGTAATCACAAATGTTACACTTTTATTTTAACTAATTACTTACCTTGTAGTCATAAAATATGGAAGAGCGATAACTTCCTAATACAGGTATTTATATACTTAAAGGAATGTTATCAAAATGTGTTGGTAAACCTGGTATGTTACAGAAATAAAGCATTTTTGATTTTTTGATTTGATTGTAGTGCAAGAGTGTGCGCGCAAGCATAAGTGCACTTTCTATTCCTCACCTGAGAGAGATCAGGCGCAGTGCCAACGTCTTTATGTGCAAGGGGCAAGCACAGGGGTGAAAAATCGCTAACTTCTTGACTCCGGATTGCTACTGAGAATTTCTTGACAGACAAACCCAAATTTGATTTTGGCCCGACCCGGGACCACATGATTAGCACGCCTACGACCAATAGACCAACGAGGCAATCAACAGTTTCAACAGTATACTATGTGTGTATATGCGTCCTGCATCCTACAATATTATTATACATTATTTACAATGGTTTATTTTATAGTAATAATTGACTGCAAATATAGGCTGCCTCATAGAGGGGATATTTGACTTAGTTGCCAAGCTATTCAACATTTAAATAATTAAAAACTGCGGTTATCAACCTACCGGGCAAACGCCATTTTTAATCGACTTCAAAAAAGGAGGACGTTCTCTATTCGACTGTATTTTGCTACCGACTTCAAAAAGGAGGAGGTACTCAATTCGACTGTATGTTTTTTTTATGTGTGTTACCTCATAACTTTTTTCTGGGTGAACCAATTTTGATTATTCTTTTTTTATTTGAAAGCTGGTACTTCTCATGTAATCCCATATAAATTTGAACAAGATATGACCATTAATTTTTGAGTTATCCTTAATAATGCGTATTTAATTGACTTCGACTACATTGATGATGTTCTTATTTTATTTATATTGAAGTCGGTTGTACAACATTTTTAATTTTATCACTTGTTTTAAGTGTTATTAGTAGTAGTGGATATTCTTACTTCTTTTGGTTTCTGATGATCTTAGTGCTGTTAGCCTTTTGGATCTTACAGCTTCATCGGACTCAGGGCTATATAGTGGGTGGAGATGGTGGGTTGTGCTTTCGCAACGTTGCACTAAAATCAATAATCTTGTCTTGTTGTGATTACACCATGACATTGATGAGTTGTCTAACCGCCGTCCGAACAAGGGTGGCGGGCTTCGGCTCTGACGGCAGGATATTTTTACATCACCACTACACGGTAGGTACTAGCCTATTTCCAATCGTATCGCATAGGCATGAAATCTGATCGGCTAATCAATTGCCCGTGTGTCAGAAATTTTTAACATACATTTAATTCTACCGATAATTAATCATTGCTGTGTAATGATATTCTTTTATCAATAATTAGTAAGAGGCTTGTAGAAATTCTATATTTTACTTTAAAATACCAGTATTTATAATGTTAATCATATCACAATATTATTTTATCACAATAAAATTATCACATTTAACGAATTATTTACATTTAATGAAGAAATAAAATTATTCATTGGAAATTTGTTTATCGTCCAATACATCGAAAATATGCTTATAAATAAAAGTTACAAACTTCGCCCAGGAGCCAATAACACCGTCTGTTAATTTTAAATCGTTTCGAAGAATATCCACCAGCACTGCCTTAACATCCTGGAAAGGAGACAAAATATTACCGTTACCGTTACAGCCTATTAAATATGTGTCCATTGCTGAACATAGGCCTCCCCCATAGATTGCTTCATAGGGAGGACATTTACCATAGTTGCCACGCTTGGTAAGCGGGTTGGCAACCGCAGTTTATTAATTTTAGTCGTTATTAGGAAGACGCTGCTGCCCATCTCCTGATTTGTTTCCCTCTGTCGCCTCTTACGACATCCATTTGATGATATGGGATAGTGGATATTCTTACACCATCACTACACAGTTTACAAAACATTTGAGTTCATCTTATTCCTTCTTTATAGACCCGTAAAAGTCCAATGCTGGACATGGGCGCCTGCCGTTGTATATAGGATTTGCCTTAATTACTTAGCGGTCGGGGATTGGCCATTGTCTCATTATTTATTTATTTGACTTATTGCAACATAACCGATACCTTCATATTGGTAAAGTTGATCGCTATCACTAGTCCAGTGAAATTTGGGTTCGTCAATCAGCAAGGGTCTCTTAGTCAACCTTGCACAATGAGGGCTAATAAATTTCTGCTCACCAGATGTCGCTAGTTGACACTGAGGTAAAGTTTTTTGTTACACAATGTAATTTAATTGAGAAGTTGGTTTTTAATAAAAGTTTATCAGTTTCTAGAGTATTATATTAATACACAAAACAATGCGTCAGTGGTTTGCTCTTTAATTTTTTGCACATTTTTAACTTTTTTATAATCTTTCTACTTTTATGAATATCTGTGGTTTGGTTTATTTATTTTTAATCTTATTAATATACAATATAGCTAATAGTGCAGAAAGAAACAATAAACTTTACATGTTCCGAACAAATTAACTTCCGCTATGAAATCTGTCAAATATTATACCTTACTTTCTAGTGGCGCAGCGCCGGTGGCAGAAAAATTCGTGGATGCCCTCATTTACTCTGCTTCCAAGACGAGGGGGATTTAATTTAAATGGTGTTATAGGTCCAGCTTGATATGGCACTCTTGTAGTTTTAAAGACTTAGTGCCTAAGTGCTCGCAGAAAATTTAATAGTACTTGAGTATTATGGTGCGATCCGCGTCGGCGCTAATGAAATCGTTAATTGCAATGATAAGTGCTGATTTACTAGGAGCTTCGCGGTGAAGGAAATCATTCTATAACCCTCTCAGAAATTAGAGGAGGGCTGTCACCACCTGTGAGACTTATATAGGCTGTAAGTTTACCTTAATTTGACTCAAATACTAAAAAAAACAACGTTCTTTGTAACAAATTGGTTTTGCAAATTTCGCCAACCTTCACATTCTTCTAAGTCAAGTTTGTAAGGGCGATAATTAGGCCCCTAATCCGCTGCTACTTAGAAGAAGATATATTAAGCAAATGTAATCTATTAATGTCATGTAATAAAGACAGATATTATTTTAAGGAAGCACCAAAACCATATTCTTTTCTTAAAAATAGTCCCGTGTCCCATGGTGTACAACTATGTATAATTTTTTTTTAAATCAAAAGATATGTTTTACTCTTTATGATAATTTGATTGATGATCTTTTTATAAGATTATGCCAGCAAGCGTACTACCGAAATCATTTTCGAATTCAATTCGATTTTCGATTGAAACTGACTTTTTTTTATGATTTTAAGTTTTCTACTCATCGGTCGTAAATAATAATGTCATGATCTAAGCTACAGTTTCAGGAGTACAAAATTACCATTAAAACGAATAAAATTCCATTGATTCAGAACTCGATTCCACCGGGAGTAGGCTGGCTGTACCTACTGAAATTTAAGCTTCTAATTAGATAGATTAGGTATTTTGAAAATGGAATTAAAGCCTTCGAATTAATTGACTGGTTGAAAAAGTTACTAACGTCAAAATGGGACTTTTCAACGCGCCGTTTTTTATGAGTTTCTCCCAATTTGTTCATTAAAGCTACCACGACCTCCGGTTGATTGAGATTTGTCACTGCTGTGTTGATTGATGACATCAGATTGATTGCGTGAGCTTTAAACTGAAAACTCTTCGATAACTGTTCCTCATTCATGTCCTTAATTGTTCTAAAGTAGGTTTTTGTGACAGGATTCAAGCGGAATAATCTGTAAAAGAAAACATTTTCCCATTTAAACGTGGTAGAGCCATGCTGCAGCTATATTAATGGTATAGTTGTAGCACGAATGGGTCGGCTCGACCGGGGAAGGACCACGCTCTCATAGAATACCAGCGTAAAATAGTAGCTTGATGCTGCTGTGTTTCGTATGGTGAGTGTAGAGAACCGGAGACCCTTTTTACTGGAAAAGAGGCATTCCATCTTAGTCCTAAAGGCTGACAACGCATCTGCATTTTGATTCGCAAACGAGGATAGATGTAGATGTCTATGGGCCACAGCAACCACTTACCATCAGGTTGACTGTGTGCTCGCTTGTCACGCTTATCCTATAAAAAAAAAATGTGAATCATGTTATTATCATATTTTATTGTAAATGGTCATAAATCATGATATTACTAAATAAATCATATCGTTCAATTACAGACATACAGAAGGCAATTTTAGAAATCTGTTGAAGTATTTTTTATAGGACGTATTTTAATAATTAATTAACAACTTATTAATCTACACATAGCGAATGTAAAGAACAGTAGATGGTTAAGGTTATCGATTGCAAAAGTTATCGTGGTTTTGAATCCGTCATTCGACAACCGTTATGTTGTTAGTAGTAAGTTGTGTATCTTATTATCTTAGCATTACAGGTTGTTATTTTTAAATTATTATACGACGATATCGTAAGCAGGTATGCTGTGTGCGTGTTAGAAGCACAAAGACAATGCTAACCCAATTGGCAGTGCGGTTTTGTTTCCCTGCAGTGACGTAGCTTGCCACCCGGGGCCGCCAGAACCATGATACGCTCATCCCACCATTTTCGCAAGTATCTTAAAATATTAAATCGGTTAAAGTCGTCTATAGTCATTGTATATTATTATTTACTAATCTTTACCATTGGCAAGTTTGTGTGTGCAGATTATCCCTATATTCACAACTTCCAAACTTTCAATGCTACAGTGTTCTTACATTTTAATCAAAAGTACTTGTTCACTATCCAGTACTAATATTCACTTTTTTTACTGCCATCATTCACAAGTTAAGTCAGGAGCTGACTTTACTTTCCCAAAATCCCACCCGCCATAATATGCCACTTGGGGTATGACCACCCTCGACCCCTACCTTTGCTACGCCGCTGCTGTTCTGGTGTGAATCGTTTGCCGGTAAGAATCACTTCGCAACTGCGTTATTTTTTATAATGATATCATGTAGCCTAAAATATATAAACACTAAGGTGATAACAAAATGTGTTGTCTTTTAGCCTAAGTGATTAAGCCGAAAGGAACCATAAGAGGGTCGAATTACATAAAAATGAATGAATTCCTCAGAGATATAAATCGCGTAGGTATTTAAACTGAGCCTAAAACTGAAACTGTCCGCAATAGTCAATATTTTGATGGGTGTTAATTTAATTACAACAACATAAGAACCGTTCAGGTGCTAAGCGCTAGTTATAAATTTCACAGTACGCGATTAACCGTGGTTTAATCACCCCCCGCACCAATGAAATGGTTAATTGCAATTTTGAGTTATATGCTAATCAATCTTAAACCTTTAAAGCCTTTACCACCAACCACGTTTATACCACTTTATTTAAACGCGGAGTAAGATGAGTAAACCTGCATGTCTGCCAACATGTACTAGACCAGCGTGGTGGACAAAATGCTCCATAGTCCTCACGACAATGAGAGGAAACGGGCACAGGTCTTCTCTCAGTGGGATGTACCTATATAGGCTGTAACTTTACTCAAATTTTCAACATTTTACCTTATAAAGAGTTCAAGTCCGTATTTTCCTGCTTCTGCATACATTACAGCCCAAGAACGCTGAATTGCATTAACATCTCGTGGGGTAAGACCGCTCATAGGATTAGGTTTATCTGGATCTCCACTCCACAATATTCGATTTAAAATGCTGGACATCTCTGAAAAATAAACTGTAAATAGAAGCTTTTTTTTCATCATCAGCTTGTTAAAGTGGACATGAACCTTTTATCTACGTTATGAGATTATAGGAAAAAGGAGCCTAATACACATATTTATTTCAACGTAAAGGTTGATAACAGGGGTGGATTCGTAATCAGTAATACGATTGTCATTTTCGCGGAAAATAGTGCTGCGAAAATAGACAAAATTGTCGGATTTAGTAAAATAAAAATCCTCAGGTGATTCATGAGATGCAGTAGAATTCTTAAAGTGATTATCTGATATGCATCTATTCATTCATAATTTGTCTTATTTTTTGAAAATGATGACTGTCTCGTTGGTCTAGTGATGGTATGCGCGAGTATTAATCATGGGGTTCGAATCCCGGATCGGGGCAAAATCAGTTATCGGGTATATCTGTCAAAAAATTCTCAGTAGGAGTCCGGAGTCAGGAAGATGGCGGTGTTTCACCCCCATGCCTCGGAAAACATGTATAGCCTTTGGCTCTTCACCTGATATCTCTCCGGTCGTGTCGGATTGCCGTCCCAGCCGACTATGAGAGAGAGAGAATATAGAGTGCACCTACGCACATAGTTGGGTAGTGCCTCTCTTGCACAGTGACTAGCCGCCATGAACGACATTGGTCTGGAGGATATTAATGATGTCTAATTGGCTGTATGTCTCTATCAGTCGGCAACCACATTTATCTTTTGTTTTTATAGAATAAGGGTGACAAACAAGTACACAGACACATAATACATTGATCGTCCATTAAGAATCCAACTGTAAATGCGTTGTTACCCATGAATTAAGATAAAGCCTTTTTATCAGAAAAAGGAATCTCCGATTCTCTTCACCTACTATGCGAAACATAGAAGTATTTAAGCTATTTTAGTGTGGTATTCTGTGAGAGCTTAGTCTCGCCACGGCCATTCCTGTTGTAACTATAATATTGCTTCAGCGTGACTCTCCCACGTTATACAATAAACGTAAATTAAATATTTTAAAAGCAGGAAGAACTCGCTATCTCACGCATGTTTTCAGATACGATACTACGATAGATATCTTTTGCAGCTGCTTTTTATTAGCAAAGATAAGAAAAAAAGGTTACTGAAAAAAAGAAGAACGTTCTTGGTTCTCATAGATTTCTAAACATATGAGAGTGGAAAAACCGTTCTGAATTATGAGTTATTCCATGAAAAATAAATGTATCTACTTTTCATTTCTTGCCCATTTACAAGTATGTAATTTTGTGCCTAAACGTCTAATTTTACTTGTGGAAAGAATTACTTTAATCGTATATCAATCTTATTTTAATTTTTTAAGATAAAATATTAAGAATTACAAAGAAAAGAACTCGTAACTTTTAAATCTTAATCTTAGAAGATAAATGTTAGACAGACAAATAATATTTAGATTTAAAATGCACACAATTACAAAATAAATGGAAATGATTACAAGAGACATGACTATAATTTTATCACTTTCCGTGGATTAGATTGCAGCTAAGAAGCCATCAATATACTATATATGTTGGGCGTTTTGTTATGGCAATGAGGGCCGCGGGTTTCATTTCCGCATATTATGACAAATATTTTTATATCCTATTACATATAATTATTCCGGGGAACCCGGTCTGATTTGTAAATTTACAATTTATGTAAGAATAAGGCACGTAAAACGTTTACACTATGTATAAATAGTGTTCCATGCCACCAGCGCTATCAAAAAAAAAACCACCGGCCAAGTGCGAGTGGGCTACGCACAATGTAGGGTTCCATAGTTGCTCGTCACAATACGTGAACTTAGAAGGGGCCTTCTTGATACTATGAGCATATTAAGTAAGTTCGCGGTTTGACCGCTATAGCGACTAAAATTTGCCATGGCGAAACTATAAGGATTCCTTGTTGTTTAACTTCGCAACCCTAAAAATGTATTTACCAACAAAATTAACACCGAAAATGGATCAGATTTTTTAACTCACGTCTGTATTTATGTAACATCATGCAAACCTCTTTAGAAAAAAAACCCCCAAAACACTCAGAAGTACCTACAGAAACCTAGGTTATTGAGATGATTCCATTTATAAATGTTTCCATTTATGAAACTAAAAATAAAAAAATACATCATTTAAGAAAAAGCATTGGATACATACCAAAATTTCGCGCTAAAGACGCGTAAATATGTTTTGTTTTTACACCGAAACGTAACGAACAACCGATTGTGGTAAAGTGATTATGCGGCGGTCAGCTTATTTTCCTATCAATAAGATATTATTCATATCTATTAATTTTATTTCTGAAAGCGATACAGAAAACAAATGTGATGTAAATTTGTTTTATACAAGAGTAAATTATAATATATAAAATATATAATTATAATATTATACTTAAATATTAAAGAAAATTTTAATAACAGGGGTAAAAGAAGATATATTATACAAATATACATACATACATACATATGGATTCACGCCTCTTACTCAGAGGCGCAGGCAGAGACTACGGACTTCCATTTGGCACGATCCTGCAACATCTCTATCGCTTCTTTTACAACCTACCTACGCATACATGCTTAACATATCTCTAATATGGTCAATAAACTTCCGTCTAAGGAGTCCCTTACCAGCTATATACTCGTAATACTCGTAATAGTAGATGTGATATATACGATCTTATCTCCAATATTGAAATTCCGACACACATAATCTCTTATTTATAAAATAAATAAGGCTTTCAATAGCGTTAAAGATAAACTCTTGTTTAAAACGAGGATTTAACACTTTAAAAGGCTTTTAGCGCTAACTTCTCCAACACAAAGTAGACGTGCGACATTCGGTGGACAAAAAGTTACTTTATTTGAAACGTTTTTGCTTATTATCAGGAAGTAAAGGATCAAAATAAAACTGCAGTCAGTTAAAAGTTTCATTCAATAACATGCCTTTTTATATGGTTATCGCTTAAAAAAACGAGAACTCGAACGTCAAAGGTTTTTCCTGGCGGTTAAATTATATTTTTTATTTTGATTTCTTTATTGAAATTTAAAAATCCATTCAATTAAGAATTTAATAGAGTATTTCATGTATGCACATATGTTTTTACTGTTTTAAGAAGTATCGATTCTCGACCATCAAAATTGTGTCTGAAATACGATATTTGTGTCCGAAAAGGCTTTAAAATTAATTAAATGATATTTCTCATATTTATTGTTGATAATTAATTTTTACTTACGTTCATTCATTTTCTGGAGAATTTGGAGCGGCATCACTTACTCCCCAATCTCCTTAACAAGAATAGTAATTATTTTGATAAATGTTTGCCAGGATTTCGTCCATCAAATATATAGTTACAGCCTATATACGCCCCACTGCCGGGCACTCATTTCTGAGAGAGTTTTAGGACAAGGAAATGTCCGCTGCGCTGTCCTAATGCGTGTTGACAAACTCCACATGTCTTTGAAATATTTGTTTCTTATTTATTCTGACTGCAGGTTTCCTCGCGATGTTTTCCTTCACCGCCAAGCACGTGGTAAATCAGCACTTAAAATTGCAATTATCAATTTAATTGGTGCTGGCGGGCATCGCACCCGGGTTGCTCACGTACTGTGTTACAGCGAGCGCTTAGCCACTGAGATGCCACGGTTCAATCAAATATAATATGCTAGGTGTAAATTAAAGATCGGGAGCAGCGACAATGGTGCGAAGCGTCTTAAGGCCGGTTCCAGCCAAAAGGCGATTACGGTATATACGTCATGTATTTACGTAATCAGATAGATCATGAGATCATGAAAAAGTCCTATCTTTAACAGTACACCGCTACGGGCACCGAGCTGATAAGAAAAAGAAGAAAGAGGGGATATAATAGTTATACCCTTTTACTAAAATTCGTAAGTTCTTTCTTTATAATATAGAAATTAAAATACGTTAATACAATTCTATAACAACAATGAGTTTGTAGTTATTTTATAACAGGTGTTTCATTAGGAAGCCGACTGAGTCACAAAAACAACAATGGCTCTCCTTTACTTAATACGGACCGTTGCACAAGTTCCTGCTTTGAAAATCTGCACGTGTAGGTATCTATTTAGAGCCGTTTTTAGGGTTTCACTGGCATATTAGGAATCCTTACAATGTCATACTGCCGGTCTATTATGAGCGTCACAGCATCGTATTTAAGCGACCCGTATGTTGTCTAAACTAAAAAATAATAAATAATAATGAAAAATCTGATCATTCGTCCTAACTAAGTTTTTCTATTAAAATTACTAACGATCCGCCCCGGCTTCGCACGGTTGATTTCTGGATCTCGACAACATCGTCACCTACCGGGTCCAATTGTAAATCTAAACCATTCTCTAATCAACTTAATCACACACACAAAATTTCATCAAAATCGGTCCAGCCGTTTAGGAGGAGTTCAGTCACATACACACGGACAGAAGAACTATATAATATATTATATGCATGTATTATACATACAAACCTTTCTCTTGAATCATTCTGTCTACTCATGAAAACTCATCATTAAAATTGCTTGCGTAGTTTAAAAGATGTAAGCTGCAACATACATATCAATGATATGTTGCAAGCTGGTAACATTCATTGCTATGCAGACGACAACACTGGTGATGCCTTATACACCGGCCGTGCCAATATTTCTCGGGAAAACGTCGCTGAGTACCGGAACAAACTTGTGTCTGAAGTTGAGTCTTTGCTGAACAAAGTCTCGGATTGGGGGCGACTAAATCTAGTCCAGTTCAATCCCCAGAAGACACAAGTTTGCGCGTTTACCGCTAAAAAGAACCCCTTTGTCGTATCTCCTCAGTTTCAAGGCACTCCCCTTGCTGCCTCAGCCAGCATCGGAATCCTCGGCGTCGACATATCGAATAGTGTGCAGTTTCGTGGTCACTTGGAAGGGAAGGCAAAATTGGCCTCTAAAAAGCTTGGCGTGCTCGGCAGAGCGAGACAGTATTTCATGCCGGCACATCGCTTGCAAATTTACAAGGCGCAAGTTCGGCCTCACATGGAATACTGTTCTCATCTCTGGGCTGGGGCACCCTAGTGCCAGCTCCTTCCACTTGACTGCATACAGCGCAGAGCGGTTCGAATCGTCGACGACCGAGTTCTTTCTTTTCGGCTCGATACACTGGCGCCGCGTAGGGATGTTGCATCCGTTTGCATTTTCTATCGAATCTACCACGGGGAGTGCTCTGAGGAATTGTTCGGATTAATTCCAGCCGCCAAGTATCACGAACGCACATCGCATCAAAATTCACGATACCATCATCACCATCTGGATGCTTGGCGGTCCACGACTGTGCGTTTTACTAGGAGTTTTCTTCCTCGTACAACTTCTCTATGGAATTGTTTACCACCGGCGATTTTTCCGGACCGATACGACTTAGGGACCTTCAAGAAAAGAGCTTACACCTTTCTAAAAGGCCGGCAACGCATCTGCAATTCCCCTGGTGTTGCGGTTCTTCATGGGCGGCGGTAGTCACTTACCATCAGGTGAGCCGCATGCTTGTTTGCCCCCTCTTTTTATTTATTTTAAGTGTGTATTTATTGATACACATATATAAATAAATACACACATTTATACATATATATCTTAATAAGTGTATATATAAATAACTATAAAGATATAAAGTAATTAGACTCAACTTTATAGGCTACGGATATGTTCGTATAATTTTCTTATAAAAACTTTTTTGACAGCTATTTTTCGCAGGTCAACAGGCAATTTGTTCCAGAGGGAGATGGAAGTAACTGTGAACGAATTTGCCATAAACCCAGAATGGTGGAGAGGAGTAGACAGGAATAAACTGTGTGAAGAACGGAGATTGAGAGAATGAGTGTCACTACGGAATTGAAATCTTTCTTTTAGATAAAGGGGCGAGGAAGAATCATTAAGAACTGAAAACAGAGTGGACAGGATTCGGAAATCTCTGCGCTGGCGTATAGTCAACCACTTTAACTGAGAGCGAAATTCTGAAACGCGATCATATTTGCGCAGGCCAAAGATGAATCGTATACAGTTGTTAAGTAACCTGTCCAACCTGTTTAGCAGCTCCTGAGAAATATTCGTGAGACAAACATCGGCATAGTCAAATAATGGAAGAATTAGAGATTGGATGAGAAGACGTTTAGTTGAAGGAGGCAGAAAGAACTTAAGGCGATAGATGGAACGAAGTATACCTGTGACTTTACGACAAATCCCGGACACCTGTGATATCCAACTAAGAGACGGGTCGATAATTAAACCCAGATCCTTGACACTAGTTCTGAAGGGTATTACGCAGTTTTCATAGTGAATGGATGGTAGTTCAGATATGTTAAGTTGTAATACCAATCAACGACTACCAATGACGATAGCCTGGCATTTACTGGGATTTACCGTTATACCAAAGCGCTGTGACCAGTGTGATATACGTTGTAAGTCACGATTAGATAGCCGTATCAATTTCAGCCAAGGACGCTTGTGAGTATAACTGGAGATCGTCAGCATAGATGTGGTAAGAACATTGAAGGTGGGTAGTTAGAAGATTGAAAAACACCAAAAACAAGAGAGGAGAAAGAATGCCGCCTTGCGGTACACCTAGAGACAGATCGCACCACTCGGAAAAATCCTGACCAGACCGTACAGTCTGCTGGCGACCGCGAAGATAAATGGAAAACCAGTTCAGTGCTGACAAGGAGAAATTTAGTCGTAAAAGTAATCCAAGGAGTAAGTCGCGATCGAAACAATTGAATGCGTTTGAAAAGTCAATAAGGACAAGAACAGTCAAACATGACCTCTCCATGCCCTCTCTAAAGTCTTCTGTAACTTGAAGTAATGTTGAGGTTGTACTGTGTACCGAGCGGAAGCCAGACTGATACATACTAAGGAAATTGCATTTTGAAATGAAAGAGGTGACTTGTTTTTGTACCAATGATTCAAGTGCTTTGGAAAGAAACGGCAGTATAGAAATAGGTCTAAAATGGGAAGGAAGTGATGGATTTGGTACTTTAGCAAGGGGCAAGACAAAAGCTTTTAGCCATAACTTGGGGAAAACACCAGTAGAAATTGATCCCTCTTCTATAAAAAAAAACATTTATAACTTATTAAAATATAATACAATGATACATATACATATAATACTTGCAAACATTATGAGGTAATTTTTACGACTCAACTGTGTACAGAATCAGAATGATTGAGGATACGTGAAGTATATCAATCCTCACTGGATGAGGATTCTTCTCCGCTCCATTATTCTAGAAAGATCTATGCCCAGTAGGGAGTGCATATAGAATATGTTGAAAACCATCTCGGCTTGTTTCTATATGACGAGCTTTGGTCGAATGGTATAACATGCCGTTTTTTTATTCCATTTGGCACCTGCGTTATATTGAACGTAAGTTTTTGATTTTTGTGAACTTATTTTTATGGATACACGTGAAGCATTTTGTCGAAGATATAAAGCATTTATGTAGTATTGCGGATATAATTGTATTTCAAGAGAAGTGTCTACCGTGTGTCTTACTGTACAGAGCATGAGAGCACAGAGACATTCTGCTGTTGACATGGCCGCTGGTATCTCTAGAAGCAGGCTGTTTGGAGGTGAACACTTTTATGGCATAAAACCCTGTTTCTGCAGCTTTATGTGTGATTTTAAGTGTGACATTTTCATTCGTGGGAAATTTAATTCACAGCCGTGTGAATTCTTTTGGAATGTACTGATTTATTTCTCAGCGGAGGAAGAGTTGATCCGTGTGGACACATTATTTATTTTAAAAAAACGTTACCCGTACAGTAGGATTTTCTCCTGTATCGTGGAGGTAGCTTGCATATATAAATTTGTCACAAAGACACACATTCTGACTTGGAACAATTATTGGTAGGTCATATAAACACTTGTTCCGTGCGGAATTCGAACCCTGACCTGCAGCGCTGCAATCAAACGCTTATTCACTGCGCTACGACGCCGTCAATAAAGGCAAGGTAATATATTACTTAGTAGTATTATATTATGTTAAACGCGGTGTCTTTTGGCCGGACCATTTTATGCAAATAATAAAATGCAATCTAAATTTAGACAAGGATAAATTATTTGTATTAAATAATTTGAGTAGATTGGCGAGGAAAAAAATAATGAACAATAAAACTTTATGTTATATTTTACAGAACAAGGGTGATAAACGAGCACACAGTTCACTTGATAATAAGTTGATGCTGTGGCCCATAGACATCTAAATCTATCAGCAATTAAGAATCAGATGCGTTGTCACCCCTGATGACTAAGATGGATTGCCTGGTTACTATTAAACAAAGGTTTCTGGTTCTCTACCCTTACCACACGAAACACAGTAGGAGCCTTTAGTTGCTATTTTATGCTGGTATTCTGTAAGAGCTATGTCCTACCTCGGTCGAGCCGACCCATTCGTGCTGCAATTATGTATAGAGCTAGAGCGTGTATCTATCACGTAAAAATACTCGTATATGTAATTAAAAATAAAAGAATATAAATTTCCCTTCAGACCTACACATCGATAAATACTGCTGTAATATTTTTGCAAGGGTATTAATAATAATATATTTTACTAAAGGCGTTTTATAAAAAGTGATTATGAGTATGTTACAGGTAACTTTTATTAAATATTATTTTATTTTTCGACATAGTCATCTTTAAGCCTTTTAGTGTAATACTCGTTGTTTTCTGGTGATCGATAATTGCTTATATTAATTTATTTTTTCAACAACTATCATTGACTTTATAAAGGAAAACCTATTAATGGCTTTGATTAGTGTAATGAACCTAAAATGTATTTACTTATTTTGTTATCACCGTTGGTTTACTAAACAAAACGATAAACAATTTGTTTTGCATACAAAGTATCCGTAACAATAGGTCCATGATCGAAATATTCAATCATTTATACCCCTCGACTAGGTACCCCAGAAAATAAAGTTCATGATAATACAGGCGCGGCGGAAGGATTTGCCGTGTATTTTTTAGTTGAAGATGTTGGTTAAGACGTATTTCGTCCATTGTTATAAGTCGATTTAACGTGGTAGAGCCATGCTGCAGCTATATTATGGTTTTTTATAGCCCCATTCGTGCTATATAGGCAGCTATATAGCACGAATGGGTCGGCTCAACCAGGCAAGGACCACGATCTCGCAGAATACCAGCGTATAATAGGAGCTTAATTCTGCTGTTTTGTATGGTGAATGTAGAGAACCGGAAACTCTTTTTACTGGAAACTAGTCATTCCATCTTAGTCCTCAGGGATGGCATCACATCTGCATTTTGATTCTTAATCGAAGATAGATGTAGATGTCTATGGGCCACAGCATCCACTTACCATCAGGTGGACTGCGTGCTCGTTTGCCACCCTTATTCTATATAAAAAAATCTCATAATGTATCTCGTAAAGTTTAAGGTGGATTTCGATACAAAAATATGGTGCAATTTCGTGTATTATATGTCTATGCATGTGAACTATTAGTAGCGACAACGTAGACATATTTTTATTTCTTAGAATGTATTTCAGCGTATAATGTATTTTTTGTCTGAAGGCCTTATAGCCAATGCCATAATAAATAAATAAAAAATCATAAAAATCAAAACGTCAAAGTGACAGTGTCAACTGTCACTGTCATTGACACGTTTTAGTCAGATCATCCCAAGATCACCCGATCTTATTTTGTTTATTATTGATCAGAGATGGCAAAAGTTAGTGAATCAGCGATTATAAATATTGGAAAAGTTTTAAATGATCCCACAAGACCAATGAAAGAACGTTTTCGTGCACTTTTTACTCTTCGAAACTTGGGCGGTGAAAAGTCCATAGAATGTATTAGCGAATGTTTTAAAGACGAGTCTGTATTGTTAAAACATGAATTAGCCTATTGTTTAGGTCAAATGCAAGACAACCGAGCTATTCCGGTGCTAAGAAATGTCTTAGAAGATACGATTCAAGATCCCATAGTTCGCCATGAAGCCGGTATGTTGTGAGTGCTATCATTCTTATAGTGTCATGTGTTTTATATTATATGATAACACCTAGTAATAACCATAATATCAAAGGACATATTGAAAAAAAAACATAGTAAAAACCAAATCTCATTAACTCAAGTTAGCATTAGAAGACTACTGCTGTAATAGCCTTCTGGCTATCACACATCACTGAAAAACTATGTTTAGTAAAACTATATTTAATAAAATACATAATATATCTGTAATATTTTACTTTGTACTTTGGAACTGAACATTGAAAAAAAAGTGGTGTAATCTCTGGCGAAATAATGCATTTAAAAGTTAGTACTAGTTTTAAGAAAATGGCAAAGGTATTATTTTCTGAGTTATACATACTATACTTTTTTTATAAAATAGTTCATGTAATAAAATGCTAGATTGTAAATATCCAACAAACCGCAGTAGCCCTTGTATATAGAAAATAAATATCTTTTCTTTTTTAATAGTGTAGGATATGTGTATGAGTGTGCCATGATAGTGACAGGCAAAAAGTAATATTAAAAATCTATGTCTATGATGTATAATATTACTGTTAATTACATTAAGTGTTATTTAAAATGGAAAGTTAGAAATACCTTTGTCATTTTCTTAAAAATTGCTCTTATCTTGAGAATGCACCACCTATTGCATAAAACCACTTTTATGGATTTTATTGTGTTAAATATAAGAAATCATTATCCATAAATCACAACCACTAGCCATTTTTATCCTTTGTGTGTTGTAAGAGCTAACAGGGGGAAATAAAACAGGAGATTGACAACATCATCTTGATAATAACTCAATAGTAACAAAAAAATATGTAACTCCATATAGATAAAGATGTACATTTTTAATCCTCCTCATGGCCAAATAATAAAATCCCATCAATCGAGAGCATCAATCACATTAAATTTACTTCAAATATTTTTTATGACTTTAGTCCTGAGTATAGGCTAAGTACTTATTTTATATTCATATATAAAATATATTCCTCAGTATGTAAGCTACCAAGTTCTGCTTCTGCTAGCACCAATGAAACTGTTATCTGATTTATTTATCGGTACTTGATATTGCAATTAAAAATTGAATGGATATATTTTGCAACGGCATGGCGTATCATCATTTCCAACGTTATATCTTAGCCTTACTCCTTACACCTTACCATATTATTATTACATCAGGCACTCATAGGCTAGGATAAATGACAGTCTGTGTTTTTACATACACTTGTTGCACTAAAATGATTCCGTAATTCCGTATGTAGTAAACAACTTCTGAAAGTATTCAGAATTTTTGCTATTGTGGAAATAAGGCCTGGAGAATATTATGATGTTTTTCACGTGGATTCTAACCAGAAATTGTCATCTGGAAAGTAAATATCACAGTGTTGCAAATATTTATGAAAAGAAGTATTGCTTCTTTATATGTAAACTTTTGTTATTTGTAACTGACTTTTGAATAAACATTTCATGTTTTGATTTACTTATCACATTTGCTAGATACAGTTTGCCTTTTGTTTTTTTATATTGAGGGGAAAACAATAACATTTTTAAATGAACTTCACTACCTATTCATATAGTTAAACATGAAAAGAAAATGTATTTAACTATAGATCTAATAAAAATATATCTTTACATTTCAGGGGAAGCACTTGGTGCTATTGGTGATCCAAATCTCCGTGATCTTCTTGAAAAATACCAGAATGATACCGCAATTGAGGTTGCTGAAACATGCCAAATTGCTCTACAAAGACTTAACTGGATTGCTTATGAAAGGGCTGAAGACACTAATTTGACAAAGAGTCCATACACTTCAATAGATCCAGCACCTCCTAGTAGTGAAACAGATGTGCAAATATTGAAAAAAACACTCTTGGATGAAAATAAGCCTTTGTTTGAGAGATACCGAGCAATGTTCAGCCTAAGAAATCTCAGTACACGGGACAGTATCGATGCTTTGGGTGAAGGCAAGAAATTCCTTTTTAATTATAAAAATTTGTTCTTTGTCATGGCACTTTTGTATGTATATTCTGACATTGCATTGGGCTATGCTTGAATTTTTCTGTGTGATAGACTTAGAAATGAGGATATTCGCAGTAGAACCAGAGTAACCAACATAGCCCAACGGATTAGTATGCTGAAGTGGCAATGGGCGGGCTATATAGCTCAAAGAACTGACAACCTCATACTGACTTATTAAGCATAATATTTGTTTAACATGGTAGATGATGTAAATCCTGGGATCCGGCAAAACCCATACAAGCTCATATTAAGTGATAATCCTAGAATAAGTAAATATAATAAAAGCTGTTTATCTATGTGTGTACGTTTATATAACAAGCTACCAAATAATCTTAAAATGTTAAATAGGTACTAGATTATTTAAATCAAAATTACAGGAATACTTAATTAAGAATAATTTCTATAGCAAACTTTTGCATGCTATGTATAACTGTAGCAAAACATGCTGTAAGATTGTATAACATTTGTAAAATATTTTTTATGCCATGTTTTAAGCAAATAAATATATTATTATTTACTTACACACAGTGGCGAAGCTAGGGCTCCAAACTAGGGCAAGCCCAAGATATGGTTTTGTTGTTTTTAGCAGTTTTATAAAAATTTTCCTTTTCTCTTTTTCGATTTTACCTTTTTCTCGCCGATTAGCACTTTAACACACTTCAATTTATCACAAGGAACACTATTATCCTCCATTTTCACAAAAAATCTATAAAAAAGCGTAAATTTTCAACTCGCAATATTTATTCGCTCAAGTAAACACACAGAGCAAACATTGAAATGTGAAGTGAACTTGCAAAGGTATCGCCCGCGCTTGACCAATGATTAACTTGTGGTTTAAGATATTTATTTCTCAAAAGAATTAAAATTCACTTACATGAGAAATGTACAACACTAACATAATTTTATATTAAACGGCACGACACACAAACAAACTGATAACAAAATAAAAATACACCATTTTTATATAGTCTAAACTCTAAACAAATAATGTTAAAACGTTATGAGTACATAGTACAACAATAAAAGAAGGCTACCAAAGATTAAGGTAAACATTCATTACGCTTACTACTACTAACTTCACACTAAAAGCCGGGCTTTTCGATACCAACAAATTGCTATATAAACAGTCGTAGTTATATTTTATTATAGAACATTTTACCACAGGTTAGATAGGGAGCGATCGTTTTCTCGAAAGCCCGGTAAAAGCCCACGCGTGTGAGAGAGAAGACTGATTTTTATGACAACATAATCGCGCGGTTTTGCCGCGTGTTGACGTTATAAGGCCTGTGTATATACAGTAATCTATGGCCTGTGTAGAACAGGTCAGCGACAGCGACAGAGAAGCGCGCGGGAAATTTGAAATAGTTTGAAACAGTTTACGAGTTATTTTATTAGTTGATATTATTGATTGAGCAGTTTAATAGGCCAAGCCTGGCTTCTCGGTTTCTATGGAGGCTTCGCTACCGCTTACACAAACAATTTAATTAACCCTTTCGTTGTCCCGTGCACTACATATAGGTCATTGTTATTATCTTTCTATTGTGTCTGAAAACCGGACAGTGAAAGTGTTAATTTATACCAATATTTTATTCAATTTCAGGTCTTAAAGCTAGTAGTGCACTGTTTCGCCATGAAGTCGCATTTGTCTTTGGCCAGATGCAAGATGAACGCTGCATACCTTATCTTAAAAAGACTTTAGAAGATGCCAGTGAGCATGAGATGGTGAGGCATGAAGCTGCTGAAGCCCTTGGCTCTATAGCGACTGATGAATGCACAGAAGTTCTAAAAAGGTATGTACTTTACTAGGTGGCTCAATTCCGAAGATTCCTTGCCTAGGAATCCATCTGGTTCGGTACCATCGTCCATGCCTAACAGCAGTGTCTGCACTAAAGGTTAAAGGTTAAAGAGAACCATTATATTTACATAGTGTGTGGCATCCCACCTCAGTCCTCAGAGATGACAACACATCTGAAGCCTTCTTTGCTCGAAGTTGGCTGCAGGTGTCCATGGTCTGCAATAGACAATTACCAACAGGTGTACTGTTGAGTTCCAGACAGTTCCGGAAATATTTCTCTCAGAAATGGGACCACACCTGTGCCCAGATGTGGGACATGTATAGACTAAAACTTTAGCTTAACTTTCAGCCATATAAAATGAGGAGTTTATTTGTTAAAGTTATTATTAAAATTAAAAAGTGGGTAATATGGTATATAGGAGGGCTCCTTTTCTGCCGTAGCCCGTTTGGTTATGTGCCACCCTCTCACCTTTTTCTGGTCGCACTGCTGTGATACGGTCTGAGAAGTCAGTAAAATAACAGGCTGTGAGGCATTACATCTTAGTCCTCAGAGGTGAGAACACATCTGTAGCCTTGTTTGTTTGAAGTTGATGCAGGTGTGCATGGGCTGCAATGTGTCATCTGGTGGACTATAAGATTGAAAAACATAAAATTGGAGAAATATGATATTTCTCTGGTCACAAGAACAAAAACGTAAATGTTATTTATGTATATGTTTTTTCCAGGTATCTAAACGATCCACGTCGTGTGGTCCGGGAGAGTTGCGAAGTTGCTCTAGACATGTCCGAATATGAGAACAGCCCAGAATTTCAATATGCCAACACATTGCTCACAGTTAAAGCTTAATCTTTTTATCTTTTGTATTATAAAAAAATTACCCCCTAACACTAGCAAATTCGTTGTTTCATAGAGCCGGTTATAGATTACTACATTATAAACATACACATTATATAGGTATATACCATAAATTGCACATGGACTTGGCCCAGGCCCGGAACTTTTTCGTTTGTGCGGGAACCAAACCAACAGCCTGCAGCATAGCAGTGAATTGCTTATTCAAATTACAAAGTAACAAAAATGTTAAAGTTTGAAAGATAAGTTAGTATATTATTTATTGCAGATGTAAAAATCATGTTGGATATCATACTTTAATCGGGCTTAGAGATGGTTTACATGATCTTAATCATTTATGTCGTTCATTATTTCGAAACTCGAATGCAATGTGAGTGCTTGAAACAAAAATAAAACGCGGATCTATTTGATTTTAGAAGAAAGGTGGAGATCATACTAAAATGTGTAACCACTTTTTTTTCTGATATCACACGTTTCTACTGATGTACTCTCCTAAAGACTAATAATATAATGTAAATTGGCCATTAGAGACAGGCAAACTAGTAGATTGGTTTTTAATTGTATAAACTGAAAATTAAACAAGAAATTCAATATGCATTTATTAAAACGAGTGGGATTACAGTATTTTTCTAAATAAATTTTTGATCAATCTGTTCAATCTATTTTTATTTAATTACATTTACAAAATGTTAAATGTATTTTTTATTTATTTATTTATTTATTAGGATTACCAACAGAAACTACAACATTAATACAAAGATCATTTTCATAACAAACCCTTATGCTGCCGTGTCAGTCACTTTGCACGGAGTACTGCATTTAAAGGATGACTGACGGCAGTGTATGTGTTGATAATAATTTATTCATTATTTTTAAAGAAATTGATTAATTTGATATGAAGGTGGACAAACTATCGCAAGTAATATCGAGGCTTCGTTATAAGTGCGAGTCAGTCTGGCTAGAGGGGAATACTTTCCCAAGTTAGATCTATAAAGGGATACATTGAAAAAGGCGTGCGGTTTTCTAGGCAGTCTTGATGGCACCTTAAAGTTAAATAATTGAACTATTCCTGGACAATCAATACTATTATTGAGCGTTTTGTATAGGAACATCATATCTGAGATACTTCTACGCGATTGTAGTGATGTGATGTTGAATTGTACCAACTGTCTTTCGTAGGAATCATTAGTTTGATAGCTATTCGAACGGTACGCAAGATGACGCAGCAGTCGTTTTTGTATTCTTTCGATTCTAATGCTATGGATTTTGTAGTGCGGATTCCAAATTTGACTGCAGTATTCTAGTTTACTTCTAACTGGACTACTAAAAAGTTTGTAGTAGTAGAGGGCTGCCTGAACTCTCTGGAATTCCTCAATACAAAACCCAGTGACTTCGTAGCTGAGGTGATTATGTTATCGATATGGTTGGTAAATTTTAATTCGCTGTCTAGTATAACGCCTAAATCACGTATCGCTCGAACTGCAGTTAGTTTTTCAGTATCAATATAGTATTGACTCTGTATGTAATTTTGTTTTCTGGTAAACTGGTAAAGGTGACATTTTTTGGCATTGAGAAACATTTGGTTGTTATAACACCATTGTATAAGGCGGTTGAGATCATCTTGCAATAGTTCGACGTCAGAGTTGTTTCTAATGGTTTTAAATATTTTGAGATCACCATTAAATAGATAGACCTTAGAGTGTTGAAATATCGAAACAATGTCGTTTATAAAGATGTTAAAAAATACGGGACCTAAGTTCGAGTCTTGCGGTACACCGGAGTAGGCAATATATGGCTGCGAGGAGTACCCATCAATCACCACGGTCGAAGATCTACTTTAAAGATATGAGGCACACCAGTTCAATAATGTCCCATTAATACCAATAGCTCTCAATTTATTAACCAGTAGTGCGTGATTTACTTTGTCAAAGGCCTTAGAGAAGTCTGTGTATATAGCATTCACTTGTAGTTTGTTATCAACGTTCTCAATTAAATCGGTGACATATAAGAATAGATTTGTGACAGTAGATCTACCAGACAAAAAACCATGTTGCTGCCAGCTAATACGTCGTCCTAGATTCTTGAAAAATTATTCATAGACTAAGCTCTCAAAGACCATTGTAGATAATATGGATATAGGTCTATAATTAGTAACACTCGTAGGATTTTCACTTTTAAAAATTGGTACAACACGCACAACCTTCCACTTTTCGGGGAAAATGCCAGAGCTCAAGGAGGTATTGAATATAATAGTCAACGGAGCAGCCAACGAATTCGTACACCTGTATATAAATATAGGCGGAATACCGCCTGGACCAGCACTTTTTGATGTATTTAATCTTTCCAGCCTTTTCTCAATTTCTCGTTTAGATACGTAAATATTGCTTATATATTTTTTTTATTTGGAGACTGGTTGTGTATCAAAATTGTTATTAATATCATCCTTAATAAAAACCGATGAGAAATGACTAGTAAACAAATCACATATTTCTTGCCTACTGTTTGCCTCACGATCGTTCAGAGACATTTTATTAGGATAATTTGAGCCTTTACGACGCATGTTCTTCATATGTGTCCAAAAATACCTCGGATTATTGCTAATAGCTTCCTCGATGTGTTGAATATAATTATAATAACATTGTTTTATTAGTTTATCGCAATCTTTCCTTAGGTAAGAGAATTCAATTTTATCTAGTGGATTATTATATAGTTTAATTTTATTATGACATTTGTGTTTCTGTTTAATGAGTTTAATTAGAGCGGGTGTGAACCAGATAGGATAAGATTTTGACGATTTGCACGATCTGGGGACGAATCTGTCTATTGCTACCTGCAGAATTTCGTAGAATTTCGATATCATTTCATTTACATTATTAAGTACGCCTAAAGTTTGGAGCCAATCAACATTGTTTAAGAATGCTATAATGGAATCAAAATCAGCTCTTTCAAAATTGTGGAAACATTTATTCTTAGTTTTTTTCCAGCAACCCGTAGACATTGGGACTTGGGTCTTTCTTTTAGTACAATGATTTGCAATAATCTTTTGGCAAGCGGATTTATGATCAATTCATCGCTACGATCATAATGACCATACTTCTCGCATCCTTGATACTACTACCCATCACCGGTACATCAGGGGCATACGGCATACGGTAAGAACTGGCTCGCTAGACGTTGTTTTGCCCTTTTCGGTAGTTAGTAGTTAGTAATAGCGCTATGATTTTCACTACGAATTCACTCTGGAATTTTTGCAGAAAAATAAAATTTATTAATAACTTGACCACACCACCTCTCTATCTAGTCCAAATTTTGTTTTATGAGAGTAAAGCAACATAATATATTATGAATATTAGTAATTTTGGTCCATAAATATAAAATGTATAAATAACTTGACTGCCACATATCGGGTCCCAATATAGCTATTAACTATCGCCACGACAAAGCAAATTTATTGTGTGAATATGATCTCAATCGATCAATAATTATTATGTAAAGATAAGTACGAATATAATGTTTTATTATTAAAATCTTCGGCCAGAGGACCGGATGGCTTGGAATACCAAACAATGAAAGGTAAATTTAGTATTTATATATGGTGGTATACGAGTATGTGAAAAAACTGTCAGTTGTAGGACTGCACGTCAGAAGGGAAAACTTCTTAGCTTCACAAACTTGTAAACATTCTTTTTGGGTTGTTAAGAAATATTTTTTTAAGAAGTATTTTTTATTAAAAATTATTTTTATAGTGCATAATCAAATATGCGCAAGTCAAAATCTACGCGATCTCTCTAGAACGGCGTAATATTGACGCACACTACAATGTTTTCTCTGTGTGAGTGACTCAGCGAGCGCAAGGCAACTGGCACGAATCATTTTGATTCTATTGGAACTAAAAGAATAAAATAATTCCCACATCTTATGAGGTCGGTGCTAAGACATAGTGTATAGAAGAATTAAAGCCACGAGTTCGGAAGCTATTATGTGGGTATTATTTTATTTTAGTAAATTGAAGTCGGCCTTCCATTTTTTCCCTATTGAGTAGACTAAGGAATATCACAAGGTTAAGGTAACAACTAGAAAGATATATAACTTAAGATATTTCGTAAAACGTTATGGGGGATTGTCTTCGCTCTAAAAACCGTCATAAAATTATGGTTTTGCTTTGTAGTGCACTAAATAAGGACTTCATCTTTCTAAAGCCGTAATTTTCTGCAAATAATCTGCTCACATCGTTACGATATTGCCCTTCAAAAACATCCGCAGATGCGTTCTCACCTCTGAGGACTTAGATGGAATGCTCGTTTCTAGTAAAAAAATCTCCAGTTCTCTTCACTCACCGTACGAAACACAGCAGCATTAAGCTGCAATTTCTCGTTGGTATTCTGTGACAACGTGGTAATTCCCCGGCCGTGCCTACTCATTAGTGCTACAACCATAATTTAGCTGCAGCCTAGCTCCACCACCTAAAACAACTTACTGTTTAGGTTCGCTATAACATCATCAGTTTCTTTTTGAAGCTTATTGCTGGCTTCGGCTGGCATGCTTTCTTGAATGGGATAGAATGATTTTTTATTAAATATAGATAAAATTATTACACAATACTTATTGAAAGTCATTTTTTTATTTACCACTGGTTCGGAAAAAAACTTCTATCCTGGGAAGAACCAGCAAGAAACCCAGCGGGACTTTTTTTAAACATATTTCACTTTAAATTAATTTTGTTTGTACAATTTTTAAATGAATTTTACTAGAACCAGGACATTACATTTTCATAAATATATTGCGATGCCAAAGTTACTATGTTCATTTCTTTAATTTTTTCTCTAAGTGACTCTTTACAATTTAAGTTATAAATCGCCCGTACGGCTCTCTTGCAAAACAAATATGGCTTCAATGTTAGTCGCATTACTCCATAGCAAAATTCCATAAGACATTACGCTATGAACGTAACTAAAATAAATTAATCTAGCTGTCTCAACATTGGTGAGACTTCTAATCTTTCTTACAGCATATGCTGCAGAACTAAGTCTGCCTGCTAATTTAGATATATGAGGGCCCCATTGAAGCTTCGCGTCAATAGTAAAATACCAAGAAAAACAGTGGTATCCACTATACTCAACTCCTCCCCATTTGAAAGAGGTGTGTACTCACCACGTCAGGTTGACACCAGGCAGGACGATAACCCTTGCGCCTATACCTTCGACTAATAATGCTTGTCCCCAAATTATATCTGTACAATTCGTATTCTGCAGTTTTGGATAAATGTTTTCTACCATCAGACGGTCGCTGGAGGTCAATAGATCGCTAGTCTGTCAGTACAGTACACCCCGTAATCTATACATATCTATACAAATAAATAAAATTGTAGTGTCAGTTTGTAATGTCAAAATAACAGCTTTTTACTAGATGCATGTGAAAGTATGTACGATACTAATAACAATAAAGCAATTTTTAAAATGTTTGTCTGTCTGTCTGTCTGTTTGTTCCGGCTAATCTCCGAAACGCCTGGACCGATTTTGACGGGACTTTCACTAGCTGATAGCTGATGTTATTATGAATGATTAGGGTTCCGTGCCAAAAAATTAAAACCCATGGAATCCAATCGTAATAAATTCCAAAAAAGGGCGAAGTCGCGGGGGCAGCTAGTTCGTAATAATATGTAAGGTTGATAATTGCAGAAAAACTACTCTTTTGAATGTTGTGATGTTATTCCAATTATTTATTCTGGGACACGTGATTATATATTATATATCACGTGTCCCATTCTTTATATATATATATATATATATATATATATATATATATATATATATATATATATATATATATATATCACGTGTCCCAGAAATCAACGTCAAGCCGAAAATGGGCAATAGGCCAAGTCGTGATAGTTATTAGAAAAAAAATCTTGGACATGTACTTTTCAAATTATAAGAATTCAAAAATAAATCTCAAAAACTGACACCCTGTGATGATCTTTCAAGTCCTGTGACTACAAATATTAACTTTGTGTCAATTTTTTTTCCTGTGATATAACCATGAATAACCCTCCTATAAATTACAGTTAAAAGTTAAAACATAACTGCCTCAATTTTAAACAAAATGTTAGATTTTTGCCCAACATTGAATTCAAAATAATTACATCACCCAACTTTAACAGACTGTACTATAAAAAAATGTACTACACTATTTTGGCAAGTAACTTTGAAAGATAGCGCGTTTAGTCAGGATTCCAAAATTTTATACGTGGTAGAGCCATGCTGCAGCTATATTACTGGTATAGTTGTAGCACGAATGGGTCGGCTCGACCGGGGAAAGATCATGGTCTCACAGAATATCAGCGTAAAATAGCAGCTTAACGCTGGTGTGTTTCGTATGGTGAGTGTAGAGAACCGGAGACCCTTTTTTACTGGAAACGAGGCATTCCATATTAGTCCTCACGGGTGACAACGCATCTGCATTTTGATTCGTAATCGAGGATAGATGTAGGTGTCTATGTGCCACAGCAACCACTTACCATCAAGTGGATCGGATTTACAAAGTTTAACGACAAATGTTTGAACTGTTTGCCTTCAGCTGCAATGCAAGCTCTACATCTCTTTAAATATTATCGCGTAATGAGATGGGCGTATCTTCTCGAGTTGACATCAACACTGAATACATTTCAGCGGCTTCTGCGATTCTTTGGCGCAGCTCGTCTAAATCTTGAATAGGTTTAGAATACACTTTATCCTTTATCGTGCCCCAGTTAAAGAAATCTATGGGTTTAAGTCGGGTGAACGGGCAGGCCACGAAATTGTACCACCACGACCAATCCACCTATCGGGGTATTCTCGATTGAGAAAATCTCGTACTGTGAGAGCATAATGCGCTGGGCAGCCATCTTGTTGATACCACATGCTGCCATAAATGTTCAGTGGCACTTCTTGCAATAAATCTGGTAATTAGTCCTGAAGAAGTCCAAATAATGCTGGGCATTTAAATTCTCCGGCAGCTCGATTGGACGTCTCTATCTGTTTCACTCACACAGACAGAATGATGTGTCAATCCGTCTCACTCTTAGATAATAGTAGCGTCACTATCTATCTCGCTCACACTTAATAAAGTAGCATCACCATCTGACTCGCTCACACTAGTCAAAATAAACTAAAATAACTCTCGTCTCAATCGAACATGTATGAAATTCAGCGTCATTTAAAAAAATGTTTTGTTTTTCCTCAATTAAGAAGTGGCAAACCATTTTGGAATCCAGACTAAACGCGCCATCTTTTAAAGTTACTTGCCAAAATAGTGTAGCACATTTTTTACAGTACAGACGGATAAAGTTGGGTGATGTAATTATTTTGAATTCAGTTTGGGCATAAATATAATATTTTTATTTAAAACTGAGGCAGTTATGTTTTAACTATTAACTGTAATTTACAGAAGGCGTATTCATGGTTACATCACAGAAAAAAACTGACGAAAAGTTAATATTTGTAGTCACAAGACTTGAAAGATCAACACAGAGTGTCAGTTTTGAGATTTATTTTGAATCCTTATAATTTGCAAAGTACATGACCAAGATTTTTTATGTTTTTCTAATAACTGTCACGACTTGTCCTATTGCCAGGAGATCCCACTTCTGATCTCTTAAATACAACAGGATAGGTTACCTATTTGTTAAAAATAGTAAAAGTGTGAGAGCGGATGTTCAACTTACTCTCTTGCTTACGCAATTAATCATTACCAGTTATAAGACAGCGCACTGCACTATACATCCAGTATAGAGCAATCACAGTTCGACCATACCGTGATATGTCCCCGTCACAATTACACACTACGTGAAGGACATAATTACATGATAACACCAAAGTATGCAAACCAACAGTAACACCACCCATCTCAACGTAATACAGGGTAGCCTCTCAGCAACACCATCCCCCTTGCCTGCACCAGAAGAATTGCTACAACGAATAGAACCACCACACTATCTTAGCACTCGTAGAATGACTTAAGCGGAATCTTTCGCGCACGGCGCCTACAGTGAACTTGATACTGCACAAACTAGTGGGCGTTTCTCGATATACCCTCAATCCCACCTCGCTATCATCGATATGACGCTGTGCTAGAGTGACGCAACCTCTCGCTCACTCTCAATGCAACCGGTATTTTATAGACGCGCCGACATATATATATATATATATATATATATATATATATATATATATATATATAAATATATAATTTTTTATGTAGTGTCGGCATAAGAAATATCCACTACCCTGTATCATCCCCTGGGTGTCGTATGAGACGACAGATGGAAACTGAAACAGGAGATCGTCATAGATAGGATTATCTTCGTGATAAAAACTGAAAATAATAAAAAACTGTGGCAACCATAATAATATCCCCCCTAGTGCACTTTTTATAGATTGTATTCAATAAATTAAGTATTAGAATAGAATAAGTTATTTAGTTTACGTTGTAGGTTTTGGAGATTAATATTTAGAGATTTATTTAATAAATGAATGATAACATCATTCATTTATGAAATTACATTTATACCACAAAGTAATAAGGAGTACTAGCGTAATGAATACAATGCAGTATAGATAGACGCGAATGACGTACCGTAATTGTCGTCGTGGAAAATTTGAAAACATTTCGCACGTAGGTACGTGTGAGAGATTAGCATTCAGGGGCAGCTGTAAATTATTAAAAATAAGCATTTTGCAGTTGCAGGATGAACTGCCGAATGATTTTTTATGAGTTTCACCAAACAAACAGAGAGAGAGAAATTGGTAGAGAGAAAGAGAGAGGGTGTTAATATTCCACAAGTCAAGTGGACAGTTTACAAGACCTCTAATTGTATTATTTCTCTCACCCTTCAAACAGGATCACAAATAGGTAAGAGGAGCTCAAGCACCCTATAGGCAAACCTTGTAAATATTCCTTCTTATGTAAGATGTGGGCATAAAATATCAAAAAAGATCATAATTATACTGGTGGAGAAAATATTTTACTTTGTATTTATGTATGTAAACAAACGAGCACACAGTCCACCTAGTAGATGAATATATCTTTCCTCGATGCGTTAATAAAATGTAAGCCTAGTTACCAGTAAAAAGGGTTGTCGTCACTCAGCTTAATACGAAATAAAACAGCATTATGTTGCTATTTTACGCTGTTATTTTGTGAGAGCATGGTCCTTCCACGGTTTAGCCGACCCTTTTGTGTTACAACCATATTATAGCGTGGCTCTACCACGTCTAAAGTCGACCCATTCGTGCTGCAGTCACAACTGGATCGTGGCTCTGTCTTTAAAAAGTGTAATATAAGTAACACTACAAGTTAATTGAATTGGAGGTAGGTATTTTATAGCGTCTTGAAACAAAAAGCTATAAGAGTATAAAGGTAATAAAATTCTGAATATGTATTCAATTTCAGAATTTGATTTGAAAATGTGTGATGATTTTAGCTATTTGTTTGTGCGATGGATTTGTTTTGGAAGAATTTCGTTATATTTATTCTAGGCGCTTCAGTAAATGCTGTTGTAAGTCGTGTTATATCTGACGATATAGAAATTTCTTAAAACTTAAGTGATAGTGCAAGCAATCTACAAATATTTGTTGTAAGACTCGGCTGAGAAAATCTTGTAGCCTCATAAGTCACAATAGTTATTCAAAACATGCAAGTAGAATTTGACACACATTTTATCAAGAGAAGAGTTGTAATTAGTATCTAAGAATTAGTCATTAGGTAATGCGACTTTAAAGTGATGTTTGGTTTAGCGTGGGTAATAAGTCCACCCAACATCACTGGTGACAGTGGGGGTTCTCGCGTTTGATTAGAGAAGAAAAATGCTTTCGAATTAGGAAGTTCATACCACTTTATTTTTGCACGCGGATCTTTGCTAGTTAATTTTCTATTCTTTGATAAATTGAATTTCCGTAAAACTACGGCTATTCTTTTAATAAAAATATTACTCGGCTTACAGCAAATTCCTTATTGATTTCTTATTTTAGAAGTTATTGTGACGGGTCTCATATTTGAAATTCAGCCCTTTTTAATAGAGTGTTGGGGGTGTACTTTCATTCGTAAGTTAGTGAACTTTTTCTTCTTGCATATTATATGTATATTTACTGTACCCTTTGTTGCATATCCCGAGAGTAAAAGATGATATTAATGTTTCCAAACTCAATTTTATTAATTATAATTCATCGAAATTAATTTTGTACTTTAAAAAATCTGATTGGAAAATAAAAAGTTGATAAAGATGGCAGACAGAATCGCACAAAATAAAGATTAAAAAATAAGCGTCAGCTTTGGGCATCTTCAACAAACAATAAGGGCGGATTTAATGTTTTTTGCATACTCAGATTCTGCCAGTCAACTTCACAGACTAAGCAGAGATGTCAATCATATTGTGAGTCATGTGTGCTGCGTTCGTTGGATGAATGATGATATATTTTATTTACGAGCAAAAGTTTAAGTTTGAAATGCAATGAAATATTTTTACTTTGTGTAGTAAGGATTTTTTAAATGAAACGTTATTTTTTATTTCTCTACACAAACACTTTAGTATTAAATTACATTAAATTTCAGATGTCTGATTTACTGGAAACAGAACGAACTACGTTTTTCGGCCTTACTCATGAGGTGCCTTTAAGTGTTTCTACTTTGGAATTAGTAGAACCACTTCACACGGCCGTATGGCAGCACGCGCAAGGAGATCGCAAAGTACGGCGTTACTTCGAATCATATGATACACCATTTGTTGGACAGGGAAGGCGGAAAATGTCTCGAAATACCTAATTTAACAGGAACGTTCCAAATTATTTTATAAAATCCTAACAGTATAATATTATTCTTTGAACGAAAATAAATTGGTATCACAAAAAAATTGAGCAAAGTGGCCAGTAAGATTTATGGAAATTTTCCAATTTTCTCGCCGGTGAATTATTAATTTTTCATTTGTTTCCTCTGAAATTAACTTTTCTTTAATTTGATTGCGGCGAAAATTGTATCTAAATTTTTGTTATAAATTATTTTAAATGTCGAGTTTAATTTAATTTAGTAAAAATATATGATTATAAACAACAATTTTTAGTTTATTATTTATATGTGGGTCATGCCCAAAGAAACTACAGGACTCAATAATTACAATATTTGATTCATTATTATTAGTATCGATCGTATCATATTTATAGGTCAATAAAGTCAACGTTTTGTTTCTCGCTCCTGTTGAACTTTTTAATCGTGAATTGGCACCAATACACCCAACGGTCTCTCTGGTCATCGGTAAGTTTTAGCATCCATCTCGGATTACGCTTACGAACAGAAATTTGGTTGTAAATGGTTTGCATTGCTGTTAATAATATATCGACGCCTCCGTGGCGCAGTGGCTTAGCAATGAGTTGCAGCGCTATGGGCCGCGGGTTCGAATTCCGCACGGAACAAGCATTGTATGACCAGGCGTAAAATAATCAGGTTTGCGATAGGTCATCTCGTCTACGCCAGGTGTAAAATACTCAGGTTTCCGATAGGTCATCTCGTTTACGATAGGCGTAAAATACTCAGACTGGCGTAGATAAGCAGGTTCAAAGGTGCGAAACGTCTGGTATTGCGATCATCAATCCGCCTGCCAAGCGTGACGATAAAGACCCATGCCATAAGGCAAATAGTCAGCAAAAAGTCACTGTTAATTCTGCCATAATTATGCTCAATGCTCTCAATAGTACATATCTCTCAACGGGTAAGTTTTAACATTTACATGGACAAAAAAATCACGTTTTATAGGTAGTTATTAAGCACAATGATCTGATCAGCTCAGTCCAGTAGGGATAATTTTTATTTAATAAATCTTTAACTAAAGATTTTATTTAATAAACCAATGGATCTCAGAATCAGAACCTTAAAAACGTACAACCAGTGAACGTCGCTGGTGTGGAGGGTTATGCATGGGATTTCTCTGCTTTTAAAAATCCTTAACGAAGAATATTCGTAGTAATAATGAAGTATTTGACACCCTAAGGGGTCTTGAGTGAAAAAGGATTAGCCTCGTATAGCTTAAAGAAGCGACAACCGACAGGATTTATAGAAATTAAATCACTTATAAAATTTAAAAGATGTTATTTTTGCATTCACCACACGGATCTATATCTATATTATTATTAGCGGCTGTCCGCAAGCTATATAAAAGGGGGACTGATGACGGCGATGATAATGTTATTTCGGATTATGTGCGAACGTTAGATTTCTGTAGGGTTGTACAACTAACACGCATATCAGTGTATCTTACTGCCGTCCGAGTAGTGTGAGCAGGCCCATCGAATAATCTTTTTTTTTATAGAAGAGGGGGCAAACGAGCATGCGACTCACCTGATGGTAAGCGACTACCGCAGCCCATGAAGAACTGCAACACCAGGGGAATTGAAGGTGCGTTAACTTAGTTTCTAGTAATAATTTGTTCGGTAAAAAATTTATTTATCAGCTAGTATCAGGCCACAGCTGGATATAGGTCTATCCCCTTGCAGCTAGATATTGTCATAAACTGCCATGCTAAGTAGGATAGAAAGCAGATTGGCAACCTTCCATGTTTAACATCTTTAATGTTGAACCCTCTCAACGGTTAAGGCAATTTATATCTAGCCCGTTACCACATGTCCTTGCAAACAGTGTTAATGTATTAAACATTAAATTAAAGTAAATTCGCCCTGTAGTAGCGGCGTAAGAGAAGTCACTGCCGTATATCATCCCGTGGGTGCTGTAAGAGGCGACTATAGGCAATGAAATAGTTGATAGGCAGCAGCATCTTTCCGATAACAACTCTGAATAATAAAATACTGTGGTTGACTCCCCGCCCGCCAAGTGTAGCAACTATGGAAAATCTTTTCCATATGAGGGTAATCTGTGACATAGTTATGGCGGTTACTCTGGTTCTACTGCGCATATCCTCTTGAAAAAAGAACTTAAAAATAAAATTATCATAAATAGTCATAATACAGTAATAGTAGGTATAGTTGGGATAGTGTTATTATAATATTATTGGTATATAATTATATTATTTATATATTATTTAAGTCTTTCAAATTATAATTCAATCTTTTAAAATTAATTTGACACAATTCGCGCACATTATTAGATTCATTCACAAAGCTGATAAACTCACAAAATAATCTATCAATTTAAGTTGTCAACAGAAGCTTATCGCGATTATTTATGATCTGTAACAATTGCACGGATAAATTGAAGAAAACGTATTTTCGTAAACCTCCCTAATCCCTAATATTTGGTTATAAGACGTAATGCAAACTGTTAACGTTTTCGACCCTTTTTCTTATGTATTTTCCAGGAACGTGACAACACATTTATGAATATACTGCTATGGATATTTTGAAGATTATAATAACATATTATAACAATGATATATTGTGTGCTTTATTAAAAAAAGATCTTTTATATTCTACTTTAATTTGTCAAATATAATTTCTTAAATTGTAGTTGGAAAGGACAAGAGGTTTGTAAATTAATTTGAAAATACGGTAATGGATATTTCGAAGACATTAATATATAATACCATAATGGATAGTTTAAGTTTTAGGTATCCCTATTAACATTATTAAATTCGAAAATGTGTTTGTGGGCTTGTCTTTCATTTACGTATCAATGGAGCCACAGATCGATGTAATTTTTGAACAGATATAGAGCATGGGCCAGAGTGAGATAAGCTATTTATCCACGAAAATGTTCCTGTGGGATTGAACTGGAGTATAATTACCTCTTCATGCTAAAATGTCTGCATGGATTTTGATGAAAATTTGTCTTGGAATAATTAAATAAAAACACAGGAAGTTTCTTTACACATCTATTCTACGGCCTGCTCAAACGCTGCTAGCGCATCTTGCGGCATTGAAAACTGTATCCCATTAAGCAGATTTGTTTAAAGGAATAAAAAGTCACAAGGTACAAAGTCGGGGCTGTAAGTGGGTTGTCTTCCTTTTTTTCTAGTCCTATGTTTTGAGCGTTGCGGCGCATTGTCTTGGTGAAGCAGTAGTCCGCGGAGCCACGTATTCGATCGCTTGTTGCTCACAGCGGGGAAAAAATCTGGCAAGCATTAGATAGGATACCATTCGGCATTGATGCTGCATCGATTTTGTAAAGAAATTGACACTAGATACTACGTCGAAGTGTTGCACACTAGCGATAAAAGATATGTGTGCAGTTCACACGCGGTAGAAGTGGATTCTACCGCGTGTAAACTGCAGAAAACTAAACTGCGAGAGAATGAGACGAATGCAGAGTATCAGAAGTAGGATAATTGTAGGGTTTATTTATTATAATATTGCTACCAAATTAAAAATATATATTATATTGTAAGAAATTATTCTATTTCTGATGTTAGAAATTATTCTCAAAATTATTTAAATAAAAGAACACTACTTGGTAACAAACTCTGCTTACTATCAGGACCCAATTAAATGATAACACAAAAGTATGCAAACCAACAACATCACTACCCATCTCAATGTAACACAAGGCAGCCTCTCAGCAACACGATCTTCCTTGCCTACACTAGTAGAATACTCAAACGGGCATAATAACGATAGCGAGCTCGTAGAATTACCGACTAGTCGCTTACGCGATACTTTATACTGCTAAAACAAGTTCGAGATTACCGTTTTACCTTCATTTGTTCGTATTTTATTTTATTTTTTTACCCTCATTCCCGACAATATTATATTATATTATAGATAATAGAAAACGCTGTATACTGTATTCTATCTCATTATCTCGAAGGTTAAATCCTATAAATGTATATGTTTGTATCTTTTGTGGTGTCGCTTAATCGTTTCATCGAGTTTCAAATCACAACGATTCTAAAGAAGTTTTCGCTTCGATGTACGAGTATGTAATTTAAGTATATTACGTTAAAATGCAAAATTTATACTGTACGTGTGAGAATTTCTTCTTTAGTTTCGTTGTATTTAAATATTTAAACTAAAGCAAACTTTGATCGACGATCGTTCACGAAAACTTCAGCTCAAACGGTACAGCACTTCGTAATTTAAATACCGAGATGCCATAAAATTCGTCAGTTCGAAAGACGTTCATAGAATTTTCTGTGCTTAAAAAGTTATATATAGTATTCATGATTTTCTAAACTTTACATATTAAAATTTTCGAATAAATTTTCTTCAAAAACTTTCGAAGCATTTTCTACATTAGAGCATAAAACACAGTGACAAAAAACACAGTTCACCTGATGGCAATTTGATAGTATATTTTTTAATTATTTTCAAACGTTTTTTTCGCTTTTGGCGCCACAAATAGGCAAGAGTATGGTATCTAAGAGCCGTGGTAGCTCAGATGGTTAGCGCTCGCTGTAAGTTTCACATTACGCGAGCAACCTGGTTCGAGCCCCGCTGGCACCAATGAAATTGTTAATTGCAATTTTAAGTGCTGATTTACCACGTGCTCGGCGGTAAGGAAAACATCGTGAGGAAACCTGCATGTCTAAGAAATCAAAAAAATATTTCGAAGACATGTGAAGTTCGCCAACACGCATTGGGGCAGCGCGGCGGACATTTACTTGTTCTAAACCCTCTCAGAAATGAGAGGAGGCCTGTGCCCAGAAGTGGGACGTATATAGCTGTACTTTTACTTTATGGTATCTAACCAGACGAAGTCAAAGGCAAAAAAGGTGTCCTACCGTAGGTAACCGACCGTGTAACCCATAAAAACAGCCTGCCTTCTTATCGATTAAGAAACAAAATGTATAATGCCTACCCTAAGGACTAAGATGGAATGCCTCGTTACCAGTAAAAAGTTACTTGAAAAATCAGCAGCTGTTATTTTTCGTTGCTCGCGTAGCTCGGGCAGATCTGCAGTCATCACGAACGCAGATCTTTATTTACCATGAACGCTACTCTGTGCGAGCTACAGATTGTTAATAAAATGTACAAGACCGTGGTCAGTGTTGAGTTCTCAAGACAATCTTAGGATCGTTAAGGCAGAGGAGTAAAGCAGAGCTAGCATAACAGCTGAGCGCTCGTCTTAAGTTACTTTTTTAAAATAGGGGTGCCGAACGAGCACACAGTCCATCTTTTGGTTAGTGAATACTTTGGCCTATTAACATGTGCATCTATTCTTGGTTAAGAATCAAAATGCATATGCGTTGTTGCCCCTGAGGCCTAAGATGGAATGTCTCGTTTTCAGTAAAAAATGTCTCCGGTTCTTTATACTCACCATAACACGACGAACAACGAAACAACTGCATTTAGCTGCTACGCTAGCATTCTGTAAATCATAATCATATCATATCACAATCATAATATAGCCACTTACAACGTGTAAAAGTTTAACCAATAAGAGGTCTTTTTCTGCCGGCATAACACTAATTGTTATTCGCAATTTTAATCGCTGATATACCACGTGCTCGACGATGAAGAAAAATCTTGACGAAAGGCTTTTTTCCAGTAGCGGAACCTATAGTATGCTGTAACTTCATCAACAGTCATCTCACGCGTCAAGTAGAACGAAAAAACGAATTAGAAAGGAAAACAGAAAAATTTCGCGATGATATTGGAAAATTTTCGGAAAGTAACAAAAATTTTGTGGTAAAGTCACCGAACTTTCTATATTGCAGCAATTGTTGAACTTAGTTCCCCAGTGTTTCAAAGTAAAACAGCCGCAGGACACTGCCATTAACGCTCAAGTAAGCAACGCATTGGAGCTTGAAATAATTGCGACAAGCAATATAAATTATTAAACTGTTTTCAGCAAAGTTTAGTATTTAATTTAGAAACTTTATCATCCATTCCATTTCCATTACAGCCTATAAAAGTCCACTGCTGAATATAAGCTCCCCCCGTCCCCCCATAGACTGCCCAAAGGGATATATAAGGGATATTGACATAGTTGTCACGCTTGGCAATCGCAACTTTTTATAATTTTAAGTTCATCCATCCATCCATCCGTTACAGCCTATAAAATAGGGGGGATTTTTCCATAGTTGTCACGCTTGGTGAGCTGGTTGTCAACCGTAGTTTTTTATTATTTTAGTTGTTATCAGGAAAATGCTGCTGTCCATATCCTGTTTCAGTTTCCCTCTGGCGCCTCTTACGACACCGACGGGGCGATATGGGGTAGTGGATATTTAGAGTTCCCACTCGAGCTACATAACCTCAATGCAGATCTCCTCACATTAATATAATCTCATGTAATGAAATTAATGGTTTATTTACGACATTGGGTAGTAGATATTCCTGCACCGCCACTGCATCCTTAACATATAACATCCTTACATACCGTACCGTAGATGTGTGTATTAATGTTGCCGTTAAGGTATGCAAAATAAAATTAATGTTTACACACATGATTTTCCTTAGAACGGTTAAATTTTGACCACAGGCGATAATGGTAGTTATTAAAATACAAAACAAGTACATGTTTGTAAGAAAGCGCTTCAAGCACTGAGCATTTTGTTTTTCTTTTGCAAGTGTTGTATTATCATCGCCACAAAGGCTTCATGGCTATATGTCTATGACACTCTGTCTGTTATTATGTTTGTAACCGGTACGTACCGGTATGTACGTTTGTCAAGGTTGCAATGTACAAACACAAGTCCAGACGAACATACATATAAACACCTGGTGTAGTCGGGTAATAGATTATATGAATGTATTATTATATTTATTTATCCATGGTGATGTGGCTTTTCGATCAGTATTTGGCTTCTACACCGCCGGTATCGAATTCAAATTGGTTATAATTTTAATTTATGGTTTGTAAAGGCGGATTTTTAACCAACATAAATTGATGTTGTGTTAGGAGGTAAGTAAAAGTATTTATGGAAAAAAAGATGAAAGAATTTAAGTGTTGCATGTCGAATTCTTAGACGAATAAAGAAGAATAAACGGAATGCTGAACACAATTCAAGTGACGCGTGATCTTTCTTCTTTCTTTCATTTACATCCTTAAAAATTTCACTGCTGAACGCACACATATGCACTCAAAATTATGTTGTTGGTTGCAAATGAGTGCGTGTTCTTACAATAAAATGAGCATGATTTTGGCTTGGTCTTGGCAACACTTGAAATGGGCGAAATGTTCCATCTTTGTCGGTTTGAGATCTGAATAAACAATTGGGCCCCACCACGAAACAACGTTCGCAAGTATAAAATATTTGTTTTTATTACTTTAAGATAAAAACATTGTGTTCCACTTATGATTGTATTTACACACAGAATTTTATTTTATAGAAGAAAAACAGCCAAGATAATGTCTTATTCATGTGATTTATCATGTCAGTCTCATAGGGTGGGGATCAAGGGGAGGCTAACACTGCAATAAATTACACACTTTTATTTCGTGACAAAAATAAAACAAAGAAATAAAATGTACTTTTATGTACAGTCATAACTTTTTTGATAAGCCATGCTGCAGCGAGTTATAGCTGTATACGACTATTATATATTCTGTGGCTGCAGCAAGAATGGTTGGGGGTTAGACTGTGGAAACATCTCAAAGAATACCAGCGTAAAATAGCAGAATAATGCTGTGTTTACCGCATGATGAATGATGAGAGTCGAAGAACCTTTTTTACTGGTAACAAGGCATTTCACCTTAGTCCTCAGAGGTGATGAGAATATCTGGGCGGCAAGACAGGTTTTACAAATTCCGACTGTGTCCGAACGCCCGGGCTAGATAACCAAGAGAGACAACTGTAGTTAGAACTGATTATACCTGTGAAAAATTTACGAAATCATTATCTAGCATTCCCCTGTTTCCTCCTCCAAAACTGAACTGATTTTTTTTCTGTAACTATATAAGAAGATTTGTAATGATTTCTTATATTTACGCGAACACTACACATTTAAATAAAACTAGTTTTACGGATTTTATCGCGTATATTAACTTATTTTATATGCCCGACGTTTCGAGTACTTTACAGCACCCATGGTCACGGGGGGAGAAGATTTGGAGAAGATTTGTGCTTGATATATTAACAAAGTTTACGATATATTATATAAACACACATATATATATATATATATATATATATATATATATATATAATATATAATATATAAATGGGACTGTACGCGATACTAACGAAACAAAAATTATGGGAAAGTGTAAAAAAAATGCACATCAAATGCCTTTTGGATTTACCTACTGTTATAATTATATTTTTATGGCTTTATCAAAACAAGAGTTGGATGCAGTGACAAAGACCTTAACAAAATAAATAATATTATTATTAAAGTTGGAAAATTTACTTTGCCAATATCCGCTCAATAAAATAAAATGATGTGTCTTACCTAGTTTGAAGAGCACCTCCCGCCCGCACGTGTAGAAGCGAAACACGTGTCGTATTGTCGTCGGTGGTGTGTCTTTCCTAGTGTAGTGGTGGTAGGAGTAGTGGTGCTGGGATTAGTGGTGACGGGGATAGTGCACGCAATTGAGGGAGGGCGGGAGGTGCTCTTCAAACTAGGTAAGACACATCATTTTATTTTATTGAGCGGATATTGGCAAAGTAAATTTTAACTAACCAACTTTAATATAATGGATTTCTGCAAAGTAACGCCTGATTCTATTAATTATAATATTATTATTTAAAAAGAAATATGATATAAAAATGAAACACGAAAATATTTTGTAAATATTGCAAAAATTTTTTTTTTTATAGAATTAGGATCACAAACGAGCACACAATTCACCTGATGGTAAGTGGATGCTGTGGCCCATTGACATCTATATTTATCTTTGATTAAGAATCCAAATGCAGATGCGTTGTCACCCCTGAGGACTATGATGGAATGCCTCGTTTCCAGTAAAAAGAGTCGCGGGTTCTCTACACTCACCATACGAAATATGGCAGTATTAAGATACTATTTTACGCTGGTATTCTGTGAGAGTGTGGTCCTTCTCCGGTTGAGTCGACTGATTCGAGCTACAACCATAATATAGCTGCAGTATGGCTCTATCACGTAAAGTGGTCAACCAGTTCAACCAAGCATTACGAAAATTAACGTTAAAAAATCTTTTAGAATCCAAAACTGTTACTAAGCTCTTTAATAAGTGATCCACTTAGGATTCTGTGCAAATACGGGTCATCATCTTCATCATCATCATGAGTCCTTCACAAGTCCACTGCTAAAAATATAGGCCTCACCTAAGGAATCTATAGTAATATAATAAATCGGAATAGTATTTTTTTCGTTTTTTTGTTTGTTTAATCAGGCTAATCTCTGGAACTACCAGACCGATTTTAAATTTTTTTTATATGTTATATCCTATACTATTCATGAGGAATAGTATAGGCTATCTGGCACTAAGCTACACCTATCAGCTAGCCTTAAATATTGATTTTTGTTAGCCAAGTCCGAAGAAAAAGCGCTCCCGAAATGATTTGTGAATACAATTTTCTACAAAAATATAGATCTTAACTTCATCTAAAAATAATTCCGCGATACCATATGCCTATTTCTTATACATAAGCCACAATAAGGTATTTTGTGACAAAGAAATTATTGAAAATTAAAAAGTGATTTATGAGCGTTATTATTAGGCATGGCATATTAATTCTTACGAACAAAAGTTACTTCATCATCAAGACAATTTTATCAAGATAATCTTTGCTTTTTATAGCATGTTATATGGGCGCATAGTTTAAGAGATAACCTAAAATTAAAATAATTCAACACTCGAATCGTCCACTGCATTGCAATCTTCTAGGCACTGAAAACGGTTTTGTAACTCGAGCTGAAAGGTTTCGGGACTTTGGATTAGAGCACGAGGGGGACGGAGCGTTGACTTCATTAGACGACACCTCTCCAACTTAACGTTTAGGTTCAGTGTGCCTCTAACCATTCGGTGATCGCTACCAGTTTTCACCCTCGCGATCACTGAGACATCACTGAACAGTTGGCGTCTAGTCGTCATAATGAAGTCAATCTCATTTTTTGTCGAACCGTCGGGGCTCGACCAGGTCCACTTCCTGTGGGGCCGCTTCTGGAAGAAAGAGTTCATCATAAAGAGTCCCTCTTTCTCCATGAAGTCGGCCAGCTGCTGGCCCCTTGGGTTCCGTTGCCCTAATCCGAGTTTCCTACTTTCAGCTCACCGTTCTCTGTGCCTAGCTTTGCGTTGAAGTCTCCCATTAACACCGTATAGTGGGTTTTAGAGGAATGCATGGCTCTAGAGATATCCTCATACATTTTCTACCTCCTCATCGGGGTGTGCCGAAGTTGGTGCGTAAACCTGTATGACCTTCAGCGAATACCGTTTGGTGATTCTGAGTATAAGGTACGCAACCTCGTCGACACACTCCCAATTTTACAACGTTGTTAACGAGAGACTTGTGGACGATAAATCCGACACCTCCTGGGACAGATGGTCGCCTCCTGGTGATAGAACAAGTTGCCGGATTCGAGGATTACCGTGTCCTCCCCTCTTCGGACCTCGGATAATCCTATAATATTCCAGCGCAACTTGTCTATCTCTTCTTCCAGCTCCAGGATCTTCTCGTCAGTCCTCAGGGTGCGTGCGTTATAAGTTGCCAGGTCGAGTTGTCGTAGGTGGCAACCGAACCTCCACCGGAGATTCTTAGCACCCCTGCCCCGCCGTTACCATGGTCACCACCGTAGCCAGGAATAGCGGGGCCGCCGAGACTGGGGCCGTCTCTTCGTAACTCTTCATTGGGGATATTTCCGTAGTTGCCACGCTTGGCGAGCGGGTTGGCAACCGCAGTTTTTATTGTTATTTGCTGTTATCAGAAAGATGCTGCTGCCCATCTTCTGCCTCAGTTTCCCTCTGTCGCCTCTTACGACACCCACGGGAAGATATGGGGTAGTGGGTATTCTAACCCGCCACTACACGGGGGTTGATATGAATGACAAGGTATGAATGACAAGCTCGTGGAAACTGTCCATGCGGTCGGAGCTAAGTTTTGTAAGACCCGCCGCAGAAGAACACAAAAACTCTCCGATCACACTCTTAATCTCATGGCTGTTAGACGGGAAATGAAGCTGCAATCTTCAGTAGATTTGATAGCATACAGGCAACTGAACAGACAGATCTCCAAATGCATGCGGCGGGACTTGCGCAACTTCAATACAGCTCGTATTGAAGAAGCGATCGAGCGGAACCAGGGCTCCAAAGTCTTTGCCAGAGATCTGTCTGCCAGAAAGAGCCAACTGTCGAAGCTGAAGACCGAGTGTGGCAGCGTCGTTTCCGGGACACCTGAGATTTTGAGTGAGATTGAGAGGTTCTATGGGCAGCTGTACACATCATCGTTGGAGCCACACGCAAGTGTGAGTAACGATCCAAGAGCGAGTCTTATCCGACACTATTCCGATGATATCCCGGACGTCAGTCTGAGCGAGATTAGAATGGCTCTCCAGCACCTTAAAAACGGCAAGGCCCCAGGCGAGGATGGAATTACGGCGGAGCTTCTGAAAGCGGGTGGAAAACCGGTACTTGAAGTCCTTCAGAAGCTCTTTAATTCCGTCCTACATGGTGGCACTACACCGGAGGCGTGGAGCAGAAGTGCGGTGGTCTTGTTCTTCAAGAAAGGCGACAACGCTCTCTTGAAGAACTACAGACCGATTTCCCTTCTGAGCCGCGTCTACGTGCTGTTTTCGAGAGTCATTACGAATCGTCTCGCACGCAGACTCGACGACTTTCAGCCTCCCGAACAAGCCGGTTTCCGAAAAGGCTTTAGCACCATAGACCACATACATACCCTTCGGCAAATTGTACAGAAGTCCGAGGAGTACAATTTGCCACTATGTCTGGCGTATGTGGACTATGAGAAAGCCTTTGATTCCGTCGAAATTTGGGCGGTGCTGCAGTCCCTTCAGCGGTGCCAAGTTGACTGTCGGTATATCGAAGTGTTGAAGTGCTTGTACAGTAGGGCTACGATGGCTATCCGAGTACAGAACCAGAGTACAAAACCTATCCAACTGCAGAGAGGTGTAAGACAGGGTGACGTTATATCCCCGAAACTCTTCACCGCTGCATTGGAAGACGTTTTCAAGCTTCTGGACTGGAAAGGATACGGCATTAACATCAATGGCGAGTACATCACTCACCTTCGATTTGCCGACGATATAGTCCTTATGGCAGAATCGCTGGAGGACCTAAGCACTATGCTCAATGACCTCAATAGTGCCTCCCAACGGATAGGTCTTAAGATGAACATGGACAAAACAAAGATCATGTTTAATGTCCATGTCACACCTATGCCGGTAGTTGTTGGGAGCACTAAGCTCGAAGTTGTTGACGAATATGTTTACCTGGGACAAATAGTCCGACTAGGTAAGTCCAACTTCGACCGAGAGATCAATCGACGGATTCAACTCGGCTGGGCAGCGTTCGGGAAATTACGGCACATCTTCTCGTCAGGTATACCTCAAAACTTGAAAAGGAGGCTGTACAACCAGTGCGTGTTGCCAGTGATGACCTACGGAACTGAGACGTGGTCCTTCACTGCTGGCCGGATGAGGAAGCTCAAGGTCGCTCAGCGAGCTATGGAGAGGGCTATGCTCGGAGTCTCACTGCGTGATAAACTTAGAAATGAGGATATCCGCAGTAGAACCAGAGTGACCGACATAGCCCAACAGATTAGTAAGCTGAAGTGGCAATGGGCCGGCCATATAGCTCGAAGAACCGACAACCGATGGGGAAAAAGGTTCGAGTGGCGGCCTCGTACCGGCGGACGAAGTGTAGGGCGTCCCCCCACTAGATGGAGTGACGACCTGGTAAGACATGCAGGAAGTCGATGGATGCGGGTGGCTCAGGACCGTGCTTTGTGGCATTCCTTGGGGGAGGCCTATGTTCAGCAGTGGACTTGTGAGGGCTGTAATGATGATGATGATGAACACTCGAATCGGCACGTGAACGACGCATAAACCCTAGCCGCCCGATGAGAACAGAGAGAAACGAGCAGTGAACGCTTCTATGGGCGAGGTTAGTTCAATCATTTTAGGTTAAAAATTTGCTTTCATTAAAAATTAGCGTCAACCCCCTAAACTCTCCCAAATAACGTGTTTTTTCCAGTTTTAAAGTAAACAGTATACGAAACATGAAAAGTGTGTAGGTACGAAATGATTCTTGATAAATAATGGGGGTGACGCTAAACCGGGAAGGAAAGGGAGAATGGATAAAATTTAACTTTGCTCTATAACGTACATATTCCGATAGATAAAAGTACTCCATTAATTTTACCAATTTTTCCATACATTGCTATCTAAAATGCTTGAGCTAGGTGTCCATGTCATGTCGCGCGGCTCAGACACGTGATGTACGTGGGTGAAACCGCGGGGCACAGCTAGTGCTATATAACAAGGTCCTGAGCTGTTTGTATTCACCGACTTCTATCTATTGATCTAGTGGAATCCGTCCTACACTTTACAAAGGTTGTCACTCGAAAATCTTTCTACGCCATCAGTTGTTGTTTCTTTGAGGTACAAGGCCGGCACTTCAGCTCACTGATCCGTTATGATCCAAATAATTGTGCGAGTGTAATATTATTATCTCCTAATTGAAGCATTAACTGTATTTAGGTTACAATAGTATTTAAATATAAATATATTGTAATAAAATATATAACAAAATATATATGTAGGTGCGTCTATAAAATACTGGCCAGATCCAGAGAAGGTTTTACTCTAGCGAAGCGTCGTGTCTGTGGTAACGTGGCAACCGTTGTTGTTATAGAGGATTTTTGAAATTAACGTCATCGGAAAAGCGTACCATATATTTGCGACGAATTGCTAACGATTTGTTCATTATATTTTCTTGTACTTTATGTTGTAACGCACGAATATTTGCGCCATCCATCATGAGTGCATCTGGGATGATACTCTTTCGCCTACATATATTATAATAAACATCGTCTTATCGAAAAACAGGTTGCTCTGCATTGTCTGTGAAATAAACCGAAATATTGTTTATTGGCCGACATACAAATACCGATGAGCGGAATCTATAACGGAGCTTTATTTGCATTTTCCTTTGTATATGATACGTAATAATATTTCATACTACTTCTTCCTTCGCAGTATGATTAATGGTTTTTATAGAAGCGTATTTATATTATATCTTAGACGTGTTTAAATCTATTCATTGGATACTATTCAGTAGTAAAAGCTAGTTTGTAAGAAACTATTGATTTTTATTGTTCATGCATATTTTAGAACTTTTAGGGATCTGTTCTTGTATATATGTATATAAATATATAATATGTAATTTGATTTCTCGGAAACTGCTCTATTGTTTGGATAAAATTTTGTATATAGTTAATGTTTTAGTTTCGAAGTTTCTACTTCTTCTTTACAAGTCAGTCTTTCCAAGTTTATCTAGGTTGGTGTCAACTCTGAGATTTTTATCGTAACGCCGAGCAAAGCTCGCGCGACTTCTATGGATATATCGTAAGTCAGTGTAATGACAGGTTCATACGTTTCTCTGTGGACACATCATGCTTCTTTTCATAAGTGAGAGGGTTCATTAATATTATTTTATTATATTGTTTTGTAAAACTTTTCCTAGGACGTCCAGGAATACCTATATTGTAATAATTTGTTACTTGGTCATCTATAAGGTTTTACATGGAAGAGCCACGGTGCAGCATATTATGCAACTGAATACTGCCTCTACTACTACTACTACTGCTACTGAGGCTCTACTGAGGATGGACCACTTGCAAAAAATACCAGCTCTGAATAGCAGCAAAATAACACTTTTCATTGGTAACATGGCATTCTTTTTCAGATCTCAAGTGTGACAACGCATCTGCATTTTAATTCTTAGTTAAGGATAACTTTAAATGCAGGTGTATGTGGACTGCAGCATCTACGTACTATCAGGTTTATTATGTGCTTTCTTGTTACCCTTACTTCAAGAAATAAAAAAAATGCTGACTTAATAAGTTTCAATATAAATAAAAATGCTACATACATAGATACTGTGGAGATCGTAACAGGAGGATCGTAAGATAGTTAAGAAAATAAAGAACTACGGCTACGAAACTGCCTGTCAAGCGTGCAAAGAGTATATTTTTGTAGTATGAGGTTGACAAACGAGCTCACTGTCCACTTGATGGTAAGTGGATGCTGCAGCCCATAGAAATATACATCTATCCTTATGCTTTCTTAAGAATTATAACATTGCATTAGCAAAAATATGCATAAAATCCGTAAAATTATTTTTACTATTTAATTTATATGATATCTAAATTACCCCATATTATGTTCATATCACGCTCGTTCTTTACCCCTTTTAACCCTTATCACGTAGTCTTGAATAATGGCGCTATAAATCATTGCACAACATATTTGGTTCTTTATCACTTTTACAGCTATTATTCATCTAAGAGTGTCGTTAAAATAAAAATGTATTTCTACAATACAATTATTTTGTTAAGGTCTGGATCGGTTTTTAGTCGTTTCTCATACTGCATCCAACCTAGGAGTACATTATGAACTTCCGTCGTTGCATATTATGTTATGCGTATTGCCTGTTACTGATATTACATTTGCTTCTATTTTTTAGTAAAACAGAAAGTTTTCAAACCGCTTACATGTCGGCACTTACTTATAGATAGTTGTTAGTTCGTACACTTAGGGCAATATTATCTCCCGTCCATTCGACAGCTTCTGAAAGTATTCAAAATTTGTTTTATCAAATCAGAAGTTAAAATTTAAAAGATATCGGTGTGGAACACAGTCGCGTTGTAACGTACCGTGTTATGATACCGATGACCGCGCGGCTAGTGTTTAGAATGGTTCCAACGCAGCGGTTCTAATCCTAGAGCCGAAGTTGATGCAATAAATATTAGTTTTCGAATTTGCTTGTATGGTAGTTATCCCTGTCTTTAAATCCGTATACATTCGCCTACTGAAATGTTATTTATCTACGTTGTGCAACTAACGACTAAAAAAAAGTATTACCTATTTACTAAACTCATTTTTTTATGTATTAATTTTCAAAACGTTATCTCCACTCTAGGATTTTCTCCTGTATCGTGGAGGCAGCTTATATACATAAATTGCACAAGGACAAACGTCAAGACCAAGACTACGCCAAGATCAGTTATCTGTAGGCCGTACAAATACTTGTTACGTGCGGGAATCGTACCCGCAACTCTCAGTGCCACAACTTAATGCTAAGCCACTGCGCCATGAAGCCGACAAATTATTTATTTGTGTGTAAAGTGAAAGTGAAAGTGTAAAGTGTGTGAGTTGGTCGGAAAATTCATTGTGTGGAACCTAACGCCTGTATATGTACGAGTATGTGGAATTCGAAAATAAATTGCACTAGAATTGGTTTAACTAAGTTTAATTACTTTCGTGGGTACACGAGATACTTTAATGGAGTATGGAGTCTTAACTAAGCAATACCTTCCAAACACGTCGTCCTCCCTTTTTTATGTACACTATAATGAGTGTCTGGTGTAGTCAGTAGTCAGTGTATTCTAAAGTATAATCAATGACTATATGATCAATAGGCACTAGGCCACAGTCAATTTTACTCGTCTCAGAGTAATTACAAGAAATGTAGTCAAAATCTTACTTGTCTTTTACATTAAAAAACTCGATGGAAACAGGCGATTTTATCCTGACCGAGGTTTTAAATTTAAAAATCTCTAATTGACAACACACCCATGTTACGGGCATTTTTTAAAAAGTGTCAAATTATTTAAAGCTCTATTTTGCAGCAAGTATTATTTAATAACTTCGTTCGTGTTAATAATAATTTTTATAGTTATTACTCTAAGTTGCTACATGTTTACATGTGATACACATGTGGTACTATGATATTTCTTGTCTATTTAATAGCCTCCGATTACCTATTTGTTAAAATTGTTACCGTGTTGTGGTCGAAAATTTACTAGGAAGCCGTAATATTATGTTTCATCATTATAACGATTTTCAACCAAAAATACATTTTCAGATTATGGTATAAGGAGGAAAGGATTGTAAATGATTAATTAATGCTTATCGATGTAATTTAATCTTTGAACTCAGTAACTTTTACGGAACTTTAAGTTAATAAATGATATAAGTAAAATAATTATCAATTTCTAAGACCATTTATAATTTCCGTAACTAATTTAATTAAAACTTAAAATTAATCGTTAATAAAATTGATGGTAATCTTTGTCCTAAAAAGAAGTGTGATTGTGCTAATTTTCGGAGACTAGATAATTTAAAAGTAAAAATTTTGTACAACCGACTTCAAAGTAAATTATTAAGAATAACTCAAAAACTATTAGTCAGACCTTGATCAAATTTATATGGGACCACATGTGAGGCATCAGCTTTCAAACAAAAAAAGAATTATCGAAATCGGTTTACCCAGGAAAAAGTTATGAGGTAACGTACATAAAAAAACATACAGTCGAATTGAATACCTCCTCCTGTTGAAGTCGGTAGAAAAGTTGTTTGTAATCAGTTGACATCTTAACTTGAAAGAAATACTTTACTTCCAGTGGCTCTATCTGGTTAACGGATGCAATATTACATTATTTTTTAGCATTAACGGACGTGTTAAATTATAGTTCAATATTTTCCGCTCTTTTTATACACAGGATAGTGATTCAGGACATCATTAGGAACGTGTAAACGCTAGCTTTTAGTGATTAGTACAACTTGATTTACTATACAATACAATAACTTTATTTCAGGCATGAAGGACTGAAAAATTAACGACTTATGCGCAATAAGCCAATCAGCGCGACTTATGCGCAATAACGGTCACAGCTAGACTTTCGTGCCGCTACTTATACTTGTGTTTATTTTGGCGGTCCCACGCTGGTTACAGACGAGTCTCGGCTGACGTCTCTTCTCAACAAGAGTAAACACGTCATTATCGATCTTGTTTCGGGTCACCACAGAACTGATTTTATATCCACATTCTTTTGTTTTCGATCACAAAAAAGGGACCGGACGTAGAGATTCAGGCAATTCAGGCCTTTCTTCTGAAATTAAACAGAATCGCTTTTTATTCTTGTTTCGAGTGACACTAATATACTCTTCTAAATCGCTGAGATTATGAAATTCTGCCATAGGCTAATTTACTTCGGTTTGGATAAAACGGCCGTAAAGCGGTACAACTGCCTCTCAGGTTGTTTCAAATTTGTTAAAGTAGAGGGGAAGTACCGGAAGTAGTAGGGGAAGTTGTGTGCATCGTGAATACACCTTTCCTTATACAGGGAGGCATTACACAGTGTTCGTCATCATTGGACCGATTTTTTTTAAATCCATATCAGATGTAATTAAAAATGTACGTGGTAGAACCACGCTACAGCTATATTATGGGTGTAGCATGAACAGGTCGGCTCGACAGGGGAAGGACCACGTCCTCATAGAACACCAGCGTTTGTATGGTGAGTAGAGAACCGGAGATTACTTACTGAAAACGAAGCATTCCATCTTAGTCCTCAGGGGCAACAACGCATTTTGCATTTTGATACTTAACCGATGATAGATGTAGATATATATGGGCCACAGCATCCACTTACCGTCAGGTGGACTATGTGCTCGTTTGTTACCTTATTCTATAAAAAAATTAAGCTTATAGTTTAATTTTTTATCTACACGTAATAAAGAATTGTATTATATTTTATTGTATGTAAACGTAATACAAAATTGTTTTTGCAAGTTAAAAGTCATGTATGGGATTCATGTTTATCTGCAGCCTCCCAGTGCCGAGTGCTAGTGCTTCTCTGTATGCGCTTATACTTGTAGTAGTATAATATTTCCTGCGCAGTAATCGGCTGGTATGACCGTTCAGTAGTGGACCGTTATATTTTGGGAATTCTCTGTTAATTAAAAAGAAAATTTAAATATATAGAGAAATGGTTATATTATATCGAAAGAATGCAGTTCACTCTTTTTCTAGAAGGCGATCATTTCACAGATGATCTCTATGCGCGCTAAAGATTTAAAGTTGCCTTAAAGCATAGTGGCAAGATAAAGAGACAATCTTGTAAGCTACGTGTATATGATAAACATAGGGTGTGATATTATGTCTAACAAATTTTTAGGCTTCATTCTGAATTATTTTTGATACAAAATGTGCCGAGCTGGCACATTGTGAATCGCTTGATATGACCAATTCAAAAATAACAAACAGTGCTATTATTACAGACGTTAAAATTAATTAGCTAAGATCCGCATGTTAAATTAAAATGATGTTTATTACCTAGTTTGAAGGGCATCTTTCTCCCTCCCTCTATTGAGAGGATTATTACCGTGATTACTTATCCCATCACCACTACACAAGGAAAGACTGATGATGACACGTGTCGTATTATCGACGGTGGTGTGTCTTTCCTAGTGCAGTGGTGTTGGGCATAGTATATTGTATTTTTTATATAAGAGAAGGCAAACGAGTATGCGGCTCACCTGATGATAAGTAAGTACCGTCGCCCATGAAACACCGCAACACCAGAGGAATTGCAGGTGCATTGCCAACCTTTATTAGTATTTTGTATTTTTCAGCTTTGGTAATATTTTTTGGCCATCGAATTATAAAAATCTACATGATTGCATGGTTGAAGTACAACGTACTGTGCGAATTTTGAGAACAGATTATTAAGTATAGTAAAATTTCTCATTACCTGACGCTGGAAAATATTTCAATCTTCCGAGCCTAAGTCTTAACTAAATAAAAAAATAAATAAAAAGGAATTAGTTTTAGAAAAAACATTTCAACATATACGAGTATTACTTTCGCGTCGTTATAAATTAAAATATTGTCCAAACAATCGATAACGTTTGTGATCGCTTTTCTATAACGTTGTACGGGGTTAAAAAGAAACGTTTCCCTCATATCACGTATTTCTCCAATGTGTCGTGGAGGCGTTGCACAAACACAATTATTTCCAGGAAAACAAGTACTCCTATATGAGTCTCGTATTGAAATATAGAGAGCAGAGAGCGGTATTGGAATGTGTCGCGTACTGGAATAGACTGACATATCATCCCGTGGGTGTCGTGAGAGGCGCCAGATGGAAACAAACCAGGAGATGTGCAGCAAGATCAGCAGATGTGTGCTTCCTATTAACAACTAAAATAAAGAACTGCGTTTGCCAAGCGTGGCAACTATAGCAAATATCTCCCCTATTAAGCAATCTTTGAGGGAGGTCTACATTCAGCTGTGGACTTTTAATAGGCTGTAACGCGGTAACGGTAACAGTATTGGAATAGAACCCGTGGCCTGATACACTGAAGTGAAACGCTTAGTAACAGCGCTGCCGAGCCATCAGAGTTACTATGGTTGTTTCATTTTACATCTGGAAATATTTGGAATAAAATGAAAAATGCTAAAACTTTTGTCAGAACTACGTACTGCACCAGGTGTTGCATTTCAATTTGAACTGTGTTGAGCATTTTGCGACAGAATAAGATTACAAATGCTTTGAAAAGATGGTCATTGTTGTTTTTATGATAACTCCCTGAAATATAAGCACAGTTGAATTATATAAAAAACTAGCAAACCGCCCTGGCTTCGCCTGGATAGGTTATATATGGATAGGCTATTATTATGGCGTTATTTAGAATATGATAATCAAAGACTATTCATTTTATCGATTTCTCGTTATTTTCAAAAAAAAAAAATCTCTACTTTTTTGGATAATATAATATATAGCCTAGATTTCTCCTGATATTGCTCTCTATCTGTTAGTAAAGTTTCATAACAACCGGTTCAGCTATTTCGAAGATTAGCACAGACGGACAAAATTTTAAAAATGGTTGTTTGTCTTAATAACATGCAAATAGCCCCCCTGAGCTTAATAGAAGCCAGTTATTTCAATAGTACAGGCAGGCACGGGAAAAATTACGATATAATAAACGTAGTAAAGTATTCCGACCTTGAATTCACTTCGAACTTAATGCGACTTACAATAAGTAAAGTAGCATTGTTTCTTGTCAAAATGATATTATTTAAAGAAAGTGGTAGAGCCATGCTGCAGCTATATTAGTAGTATAGTTGTAGTACGAGTGGGTCGGCTCGACCGGGGAAGGACCACGCTCTCACAGAATACCAGCGTAAAATAGCAGCTTAACACTGCTGTGTTTCGTATGGTGAGTGTAGAGAACCGGAGACCCTTTTTACTGGAAAAGAGGCATTCCATCTTAGTTCTCACGGGTGACAACGCATCTGTATTTTGATTCTTTATTGAAGATAGATGTAGATGTCTATGGGTCACAGCAACCACTTACCATCAGGTGGACTGTGTGCTCGTTTGTCACCCTATCCTATAAAAAAAAAGTCAGTTTCAGTTCGGTCTTTGTCTCTTCGTTTTAAAAACAAGAATAAATTTTCCCATTAATTAAAAACTGACTCTATCAAGTCAAAGAATATATATTATTACGTGAGTCGAGTGAATTAGTAGGTACTTTAAAGTAACTCTGATTTTCAAACACGCGGTCGTCTAAACTACAACTTCTCGACGAATTTATGCAGTAGCAATAGCATTCAAATAAAGTCATTTAAATGAGGTGGGTGTTATAAAGGAAAATTCAAACACTGTACTAATATTCAGTATCATGATAAATAATGGTCGTATATTTAGTTCTCTTTTGCAATATGAATGCACTGCATTCAACACGTGTGAGAGAAAATTTCCCAAAGTTTGAGCGTGAAATACTAGTATATATTTTGTGGAAATTTGTTACCTTTGATAACGTTAATTTCAACTGAATTGCATTCGTATACATTTTTTATTTTCTAGTCGAGTTAAAAATTCCGTTATAAAATATCACTGTTAGCGTTTAATTTTTGGTATTATTTTAATCCTAACGATAGAAAAGTTTTCCTTTATAAGTTCTATAAGCGTATATTAAAGCGGGACTAACGGGCACACGGTTCACTTGATGGTAAGTAGATGCTTTGTTATAGTTTAGTGTCTAAATTCTCTAGCGTCCAATAGTTAACAAGGAGAAGTGTTACTTGTACTAGGTTTCTAATTAGTCTAATCTCTTATTCTGTACTTAAAACACCAATATATATATATATATATATATATATATACATTGTCGTGGAGGCACCTATTTCTAAGAGAATTATTCCCCTTACTTCTAAGAGAGGCAAATTTATTAATGTAATTGTAAATCGAAAATTTGCCATTTACCGCTTCCTAAGCCAAATATGAAATTAAAAGTATATTTTAGGAACGTATGATTTCCCTGCTTCAAAATCCTGGCTCTCCTCCTAGACCTTGAATGACGCACGCACACATTTAGGTACACAATTTCTGTATAGCATCAGACCTCGGCCGGTACTGTCGGTACATAGGTGGTTACGCACACATGCGTACGTATTATTTCAGAAATAAGAAAATGCGATTTGAAAAAATCAATTGATTGGACTAAAAAATTAAAACATTATTACGTTAATATGTTGCTTGTAGAATAATTTGACAAAAAATCAGAATGATTGCATGTATATTAGTATGGTTTTTAACCGTTAAAAGAAGTTTTTAGAGGTATCTTTGAGATTTTTTCTATCGTATTATTATTATTAGTAGTATCATGTTTTCAACACACTATCTTACTAACACATATCCTGAAAAATATCACATATTTTACTAATTTTGTTTACTGCAGTGGATCATATACTTTAAAGCATTACAAAACTTGCGTTTAGCTCCTGTAGTTTCCTTGAGTAAAATACAAAATAAATTCAGAATACATAAACTTAATTTTATCTTTGAAGAGTTGAGATTATATAGAAAAACATCGTTGGCTAAAATGACAAACCCATCATTTTTTATAATAATATATTTTTAAATACAACTTCTTTTACGGATTTTTTCGCGTTTGATTTTACTTATTTTTAATTTCCGGTCACGGGGGGACCGGAGGGACTGAGATGTTTGACGTTAACGTCATGTTAACCCGGAGTATCTATAGCTTTTAAATATTAGTTTTGGTCCAATCTACGCAGAATGAGCTTACTGTGTCTTGAATTCTTGCTGAGGTATGCCTGGTTTTGGTTTCATATTGAATAAATTAAAATATTAGTGAATCAAGTACAATCCAAGTAAAATAAAAATAAAAGCGTCAATCCAAATTACAATTATTTTAATTTTTTGCCTCTTTCGTTTAATAAATATTTTCTTAAAATTTTAAATACTCACTTTTACTGTTTTTTTTTTAGTTTCTTTAAATAACGTTACCCCCACACTAAATTTTTCGCTTGTATACTGGAGGCAGTTTACATTCATAAACACAAGGACAAACATTCAGAACCGGAACAATCATTTGTAGGTCATACTAATACTTGTTCTGTGCGGGATTTGAACCCGCGCCCCTTAGCACCGCAACTCATTGCTAAGCTACTGCGCTACAGAGCCGTCGGTGCTTTATTTTACTACTTTAGTAGTACGTTGTCAGCTTTGATATTCTTTTCATAAAAACTTTTAAGGGCGTAGGTTAAGTTGCTGCCGGTTTAGTTGATGAAGAATATGTAAGTCTGATGAAGCTGTAAAAGCGAACTGGCTAAAATATAGAGAGCAAAAAATGCCGCTCAATTTCCGCTAGTATCTTAAAAATATTAAATGTGTTAAAGTTTTCTATTGTCTGCGTACTTACCTACATTAATTAAAAATGAATGAAAAAATATCAAGATATATTTTGGCAAGTTAACTATATATATAAATTTTTAGAACTTTCTTTGCTACTATGTTCGTAATTTTTAATCACAGGTATTCATTAAAAGCTGTCTTACAGATTTTTAGAGATATTTATTGGCATCATTTAAAAAGCTGAAATGGCGAACTGACTTTGCATTTTCAAAATGACGCCCCCTAAAATCTGCCACCCGAGGCCGTAGCCCCCTTTTTCTACAACTGCTACAGCACTGAACACTTTATATAATTCTTTTACAACATTGATATTTAGGTAGAAGTAGGCATTAGTTAGAAACACCCATGAAACGTGTCAAATACGAAACAAAAAGTTTATATGACTTGGATCCCACTCACTGGTCTTGTCTGTTGGTGACCAAGTTTTTTGATTTAATAACAGATGCTGCAGTACGTCATGTTTACGAATGTGATAGATAGTTTTTTAAAACTTAATCAGCGTTTAAGACATAAAATAAAAACTTAGTCGATATATATTTAATTGCTGGTGCATCTGTTAGTGATCATGTACCTCCTGGAATCCTGAGGACTACGATAAAATGCCCCCACAACTAGTACTGACTTTCTATCTTTCAAACTGGAATAGCGAGGTATACTGTTGCTTAGCGGTAGAGATAGGTACAGAGGTGCCTCGCCACAAAGTAAAATCGTAACCAAATTATTTATTGATTGACTGATAATAATTATACAATACGCTTACATTGCTCGCGTGCATATGTAGCGCAACAACACACGCAATGTGCACACGCAAGTTAATTTCAGATGTACAATTTGTTTACGAACATTGAATTTGAAATTTAAATCGAACAGTCATAAATACAGGATGTATTTTTCTTCTAGATAACTTCAAAAATAAGTATTAAGACTTGACGGCAGAGAAGAATAATTCAATCTATATTGTCCTTTATCATCAGAGTTAACAATGAAAAATTCAAGGAATTGCAAAATGCTTTTTAAAAAAAATAAAACGGAACTGCCAACCAAGCCGTGGTAGCTTAATATTAGTAGCTAAATAGTTTATGGTTAGCGCTCGCTGCAAATTTCACAGTACGCTAGCAACCCGGGTTCGATCCCCGCCGGCACCAATGAAATTGTTAATTGCAATTTTAAGTGCTGATTTACCACGTGCTCGGCGGTGAAGGAAAACATCGTAAGGAAACATGAATGTCTGAGAAATAAGAAAAAAAATTTCGAAGACGTGAAGTTCGCCAACACGCATTGGGGTAGCGCGGCGGACACTTCCTTGCCTTAAAACCCTCTCAGAAATGAGGGGAGTCCTGTACCCAACAGTGGGACGTATATAGGCTGTAACTTTTAACCGAGTTTATAGTCCACTTGATGCCATACACACAGCCGGTGGACATCTGAAACCAACACCAAACAATTAAGGCTACACATGCGTTGTCACATCCGAGAAACAAGTTGGAATGGTTCACAAATTGTAATTATACTGGCTCTATATAACCTTAGACAGGAACACAGTAGTGCAGATACGGTTACTGGGCGACAGAAATAGATAAGAGGGTTGTACCCACCCAGACAAACTACAAGATAGAAAAGGAACCCTACTACCAAATACCATTACTATATTTTACTAGACAAATTTGTGTTTGAAATGACAGGAGAAAAATATTTTTCCTACACTGCTTTGGACGATCAAGTCGTTGAACATTTCTTTATCGTTCTAAATATTTCTTGTATTTTTAAGCAGCTTTACAAATCCACCGCTGAATGTGGACTTCTTGGAGGAGGAATGCTCCAACTACCACACCTCGCAAGGCGGTTTGGTGAGCTCATTGTCCGGTACCCTACCTAGGTCATCATTGATAATGTCGCTACCCCTCATCACCCACCATACCGCCCAGCAGCATCTTCCTGATAACGATGCATAATAACAAAATAACTGAGGTTAGCAAACAGCCCGCCAAGTGTGGCAACTATGGCTAATATCCCTACTGTGCCGTAATCAATGGGGGAGGCTTGTTTTCGGCAATGGACTTTTGATAGGCTGAAATGAATAAATGAATGGATGAAACACTTAGCAGCAGTATAACGCCTGTTATGTTTTTAATTTAATTTAATTGTTGCAGCAAAATAATTTGTGATTTATCGTGAAAGTAGCAAAGTATTTTATTTGAATAGAGGATTTAGTTTTAAAATATAATTTTAAATACATCCCATGTGTAATAAATTTATAACGTAGAAAAAAAGGAACAAATTTTGTGGGTGCGGTTCGTGCATTTGTTCATTCAAAATGCAATGCCAAATACGTTTTTCAAGTAATGAGATAATTTAACAATCGTTCTTGATTACTCAATATATTTGTGATAAAATCAAAATGTTTTCCATTTGAAGATAAGATTTCGTTAAGCCATGTCTTGGTAAGCAATACTTAAGATATAGTTATGGAATATATTTCTTTTGAATGTTTACAAACCGACTAGTAGTCTGGCCACACGGTTATCAATGCTTTAAAGAAATCACTGTTATACTTAAAAATAAAATTTAAAATATAGTCATAGGAATCCAGCTCAGATAAAAACCTATTTGGAGTGTTACCTATATGTCTTAGAGCCATGGTGGCTCAAGAGATAAAGCCTCCCGAGTTTCTTATCCAGCCTTTTTTATTTCTTAGACATTTAGGTTTCGTAATGTTTTCTTTCACCACTGAGTATGTGATAAATTAGCACTTAAAATTTAATGGCGCTGTGCGAAGTATATGGTGAGCGCTTAGTCCTAAGCTATTAATTAATTAAGTGGTTCTATGTCTCTACTTCTCCATTAATATTTCTATTCATATCTTCGCTTATTACAGCAATAACACTGACTTTTGTGTAGCTTCGACTGGTACTGCTACTCAAGCGTTTACCTCTGCTCTTCAATATATTTTAGCAGCTCAATGTCTCATCACTGAAGAATTGCCTCCAAATTCGGAAGTAAAAGGTAAAGAACAGTGATAGTAAATTTTTATAAAGCAATAGATTAAAGGATTACACAAAATGATTTCACGTTACGAATCACATCAATAGCTTCTTTAAGTTCATTGCTATAGTTTCTTTCCTGATTGCAACACCTGACAAGCATTACAGTTACAGCCTACTAAAGTCCACTGCTGAACATAGGCCCCCTTATAGATTGCCTCATAGGGCGGATATTTGCTATAGTTGCCACGCTTGGCAAGCGGGTTGGCAACCGCAGTTTTTTATGTTTAGTCGTCCTGACCTGACAAGCATTACATGGAAGATATTCCGATACTCATTATAATGGGTAGATGGGTTGATGAGCGGAGAGCCGAAACCCTCGCACTTTTATTGTGATTCCCCCATTATTTGTAAAAATTGTTTCTTTTTTTCAATTAATCGGTGGTAGGACTCTTTTTATCCCTAGGAGTCCGTCTATGTATGGTAGGTAGGTACCAACTTCTTACAATACTTACTACAACTTACAGTCGTCTTGACAACCTCCTCCTTTTTTAATTCGGATAAATATAGTTAAAGAACAGTATTCAATTTCTGGATTTTGATATGGGACAGCCGTGGACATAAAAATATAATGTAATAAACAGCAAATGTAACTGTAACTTGATAATTCAATATGTCATGTCATCATCATTACAGTCCATCATAAATCCACTGCTGAACATAGGCCTCCCCAAGGAATACCGCAAAGTATGGTCCTGAGCAACCTGCATCATAGACTTCCTGCATCTCTTACCAGGTCGGGCCGCTATACACTTCCATTACTGGTATAAGGCTGCCACTCTAGAACTTTTCTTCCCCATCCGTATTTGGTTTTTCGAGTTAACTGATACATTATCATTTCAGCTTACTGATACCTTTGGCCATGTAGTTTACTGTGGTTCTACTGCGGATATCCTCATTACATATAACGTTACGTTGTAACCCCGAAACCGCTGCATTTGAACAAGTTTCCAAGTATTAACTATAGTCATATGCAATATTAATCTTTAAAAAATGTAATCTCATCTGCAGTGATTACACGTGATACTTATTATATTATTGTAATATATGATTGTTATTTTTAGTAATACAAGAATACAATATAATTGAGTACTTTACTAAAACATGCTAAAACTACGCTAAATGTAAAATATTATTTAAGTCAATATTATTATGTCAATAAACAATCATATCAAGTCAGATTGTGTTTTTAAATTTTCATTAGCTTGTTCTATAAGTTGCTCCGATGTTATCTATATCAAACTGCGTAATGTTTAGTAATTTCTTATAAATTAACGAATAAAACATTTTTTGATTCTTTTTTCCTTCAACGTACATCATATTCTTTACTATGTTAACATGAATAAAAAGTTTACAAAGGGCAGTGTCTAATGGCTTTAGGCCTTAATTAATCCTAAGCGTAATGAAAACTGCAATATTGTGAACCGCCCACAGTTCTTTAAAAATGTGAAACAAAATAATAGTAATCTTAAATTTTTTGCCCTTTCAGATTTAGATGAATTTGATTTTATAATAGTGGGCGGCGGTTCAGCTGGTTTAGTAGTGGCTAATCGTCTCACCGAACAAGAAAAATGGACGGTATTGGTTTTAGAAGCTGGAAGTGATCCTCCTGCTGAAAGCTATGTAAGTTGATAATAGTTGTATATTATGACGTGTACATGCTGATGTGTAAGTTGTTATTATTATTTTAAGGTACCTCAATTGAATGGTGGTCTATTTGGGTCGAAATATGATTGGCAATATCAGACAGTTGCTACTGGTTTTACAAATAATGCAAATTTAAATGGTACTGTTCACTGGCCACGAGGAAAAATGCTCGGTGGAAGCAGTAGCATGAATGGAATGATATACTTTAAAGGAAGCAGTCATGACTATCAAAACTGGTACAATAATGGCAACAAAGAATGGCATCCTGAGAGAGTACAAAAATATTTTAAGAAAGCAGAAAGCTTGCAAGATCAGAATTTACTAAAAGATCCTGAAATCAGAGATAACTACGGTTATGATGGACCTCTGATTATAAACACATTCAACAGCACTTTACGAGTCTTCACAAACAAAATATTGAAGTCATTCGGAGAAATTGGAATTAACCCTGTAAAAGATTTAAACACTGCCAGACTTGTAGGTTCTGGAATATTTAGATCAACTGCTTATAACGGAAAAAGGGGGAGCACTGCTTCTACTTATTTAGCTCAATTACAAAATAGGAAAAATTTTAAACTCCTAAAAAATGCTCTTGTTATTGAAATATTATTTAATGATCGTTTAGAAGCTTATGGAGTTGAGGTTGTAATTAACGGAACAACACTGAAACTACTAGCATCACTTGAAGTCATTTTAAGTGCTGGTACAATTAATACACCACAGTTATTGATGCTGTCGGGAGTAGGCCCAAAAAACCATTTGGAGTCAAAAAATATAACATGCAAAGTAAATTTGCCAGGAGTTGGACAAAATCTTCAAGATCATCTTATTGTACCAGTTCCTATTTTTGGTAATGAAACCAAGCTGCCATATGAAGGTTATAGGCCTTTGGATACCATACGCTATTTGACAAATAGAACAGGATATTTAGCACAAAACAGTTTCACAGACATTGTAGCTTTTTTTGCGAAAAATCAAAATGCTACAAGACCAGAATTTCAAACCCATGTGCAAATTTTTAACAAGAACTCTTCTAGAGGCCTTGCATACTTCAATAGTATTTATAAAACTTCAATTGTTGAGTCCTTTTTAGAACAAAATAGAAACTATACTATGTTTCTATTTTTATTTAATCTATTACATCCTGTGTCCACTGGAAATATCTCCTTGAACAGTAAAAATCCAAATGATCATCCGTTGATATATGCAAATTACTTCGGCGACGCTATGGACTTGGAAGCTACTGCAAATGGGATAAAAATTTTAACAAAATTAGTTAATACGACTTATTTCAAATCAATAAATGGATTTTTAAGCAGATATAACTGGCCGGTGTGTAATAATTTTGAATTGGATAGCACTGACTATTGGAAATGTATTTCAGTGGATATGGTATTAACAGTTTTTCATCCAGTTGGTACTTCAAAAATGGGGCTTAATTCAAATGATTCTGTTGTAGATAGTCGTTTGAGAGTACATAAAATCAAGAAATTACGAGTAATAGATGCAAGTGTAATGCCGACAATTACGAGTGGAAACACTAACGGCCCTACAATTATGATCGCCGAATTAGGTTCAGACCTAGTAAAAGAAGATAATAGTGATTAAATTTATTTACGTTTAACCTTTAAGCCTTAATTAAAAGATTTCTAAAGACCTTGCTTTTTTGATACTACCAGTTGTCCTCTTCCTCGTCATCATTACAGCCCTTCACAAGTCCCCTGCTGAACAAAGGCCAAAGAATACCTCTAGCACGGTCTTAATTCATCTGCATGTTTTTTTATAGAATAAAAGTGACAAACGTGCACGCAGTCCACCTGATGGTAAGTGGATGCTGTGGCTCATCTTCGGTTAGGAATCAAAATGAAGATGAGTTGTTACCCCTGAGGACTAAGATGGAATGCAACGTTACCAGTAAAAAGGGTCTCCGGTTCTCTACATTCACTATACGTAGTACAACAGCATCTAGCTGCTGCTTTACGCTGGTATTCTATGAGAGCTTGGTCCTACCACTGTCGAGCAAGCCCATTCATGCTATAACCATAATATAGCTGAAGCGTGGCTCTACCACACATCCATAGAATTCTTGCATATCATCTATAAATAATTCAATATTTCCATATTTATTAACTGAATTCCTAGTGTATATGTTTAAAATACTGCGTTGGCTGCGATTGAATAAAACTACTTTTACGGATTATATCGCGTTTAATTTACTTATTTATATTAATTCCCGACGTTTCGGGTGTTGTAAAGTCATGGTCACGGGGAACTGAGGTGAACGTCGGGAATTAATAAAAATAAGTTAATTAAACGCGATATAATCCGTAAAAGTAGTTTTATTCAATGTGTAGTGTTCGCGTAAATATAAAAAATCATTTCGCTGCGATTGTTTAATAATCGTTAAAATTCCAACTTCAAGAAATATTTTAATTATGTATTTAAATGTTATATATTGTCTTCAATTTTCATTTTAACCCTTTCATTTCTTCTTCGGGAAATCTATGTTAGTTATAATGACTTTGTTACTTATGTGGCGACGCTTTGAAAAAAATCAAATAATAGTGTCTTGTTTTAAACGGTATATATTATATATCATTCACTCGATCTTTTCATCACCATTTTATTAGATGAATTTCACTACCACTGGTTGCCGAACTACAAAATTGTAAATAATTAAAACGTTAAAATTACTCTTATTCGTATTTTATAAAAATAAGTCTGTTAGAAGAATTTCTATATCTAATAGTAGTAGTAGTACTATTGATTTACAAACTTTTTTTTAATGAACTTTATGTTCCAAAATATTCGTTAGTTTATGTGCACTTCTTTATTGCAGATGTTTTTATTTGGAAGTTCCGACAGAAAGAGCTCTGTATATAATAATTTACCATTATATATGTTTCACATATAAATATATGTTTTATACATGATATGCAATGATAAAATAATTCATTAGCTTCCTTTTTATAAGGCCCTTGACCAAAAATATATCATGTACCCATAATACCATGTGAATATGCATCTGACAAATTTATTATTAAATGCAAAATGCAGAATTATGATATTAATATACAAATTTTATTTTATTGTATTAAATATAAGTTTTTTCAAGTTTTATTTATCTTTACACTTACTATATCTGCACACATTACTTAACAATATAATACTATAGTGGGTAAATAATAGCAATGAAAAATATTCTATCAAAACTCAAGAGCCTAATTATTAACAATAGTACAATTAACCAGAAATGTCATTCAGATTCACGATCTTACGTTTGCTTGGATTTCTATAGGCCATTGTTAGTTATAAATAAATTTTTTGCTTCAGAATAAATCTCAATATTATATTTATATATACCGTGTGGTTCCTTTTTTTCAAAGATAAAAGTAGTTTGTGCAAAGTCACGTCTTACCAAGGATTTTTATAGCGGTGATTATTTATTTCACGGAAAAGCTTTTGTATTATTGTAATTACAGTTCAAGGCGTGCAGTGCAGTTAATTTATACAATGCCTTGAATAGAAAAGTCTACAATTAGAATAATTGTGCTCTGTTAACGTCTTGGTAAACTGCATAATTTTCGCGAAGATAAAGCTATTATGCTTAAATTTTCTCTTAAGCTCCGCTAAAGTTTTCCTAGCATTTTTCTCAGGTGACTTTTATGCCTACGAAATATATTGGGGTGGTGGGTATACCATTACCACCCGGAAAATTGATTTAATCTACATTATCCTACGTGAAATATATCTTAGCGGAAAATTAAATCGAAATTTCTTAATTTCATTATCCTCCTCATCATCCCGTAAATAAATGTTGGAACGGTCATGAGCAGGAACAAATATGGGCCTTGTCACACTGGAGGGAGGATTAGTCGTAACTGCCACATAAGATAGATTTATTTTATTCTTTATTGCACCAAATATTTGTACAAAAGGCGAGCTTAAATTGATTGGCAATAGCAGCCATCTCGCACATTTGACGCTGGCTAGGTATCATCGTTTTGTGTATTTTACATCTGGACATTTTACACCGTAGAGAGGGTTTGTCGTAATCGTCACGCTTAACCTCTCACATTTGGATTTGTTTCTCATCGCCCGTTTGGGTAAATTAGATCTTAACTAAAAAACGAAATGGTTATACTGCCATATGTCGGAGGTCACACGAACTTACGGGTACTTGATGAGACGAGTTGTAGATTTTGTTTCTCTGTCATTATACGGCGGCTAAATAACTAAGTCTACATTAAGATTTTGTTATATCGGTTATATAAGCATAATGGTGGGTTTATAGAGCCGATTCAACAAAACCACCAAACATAAATTCGATGGTAACATATAAAATTAGATCACAGCAAACTTTTATTTACAGTAGGACGGAAAGGTCGTAAATTGTTAATCTGAGTGATGAATGTCTTAGAGTCTATAAAGAGTCAACTGCGAGTCATTTTGTTTTATTTTATGTAGCATCAATTGTAATTAACCATATCTTTGTGCTTTCTAAGTTTATTGCTAGATAACTTATAATCATTGTTATTAATATAAGAAATTTCTACAGGTATCCAAAGCAAGTGCTTTATACTTTTACAAAATGATTTCTCGAAAAAATGAAATTATATTGATTTTGTTTAACCACTTTAAGTGTAGTTTATCTTTTTCAATCTTCTATAAAATATATCTGTAGGAAATTAGTGTGTTTTCGATTAACGAAAAAACTAATGGACCGATTTCCATGAAATTTCGTATGTTTGATCCCGTATAATACGTTTTATCTGCCTTTGGAAGAGCAAAAAGGGGGTTGTATTGTTTGTGTTTGTATTTATGATTTACTTGTTTGAAAAGTTGATCTTCATAATGGCTACTGATGGTTCTATTAGTAATAAAGTGTTCTTAAAATGTATACTTTCCTTATAAATAAAGTTTTAGAAATTTTTGTTAATCGTTGTGACGTTGTTCTTTGTCTTGTACAATTCTCTTCACATTGTCTTGCGTATGTGGACTATGAGAAAGCCTTTGAGCTATCTCAGCCACCATTGTGATTTAATCCTGTTAGTAGTGCCAAGTCGAATATCGGAATATCGAAGTGCTGAAATGTTTGTACAGTCTGAGTTGAATACTACCAGAGCACGAAAACTATTTAACTGTAGAGAGGTGTAAGACAAGGTGAAGTTATATCCCCGAAACTCTTCATCCCTGTATTAAAAAACGCATTCAAGCTATTGGACTAGAAAGGATTAAGTATTAACATCAATGGCAAGTACATCACTCACCTTTAATTTGCTGACGATATCGTCATTGTAGCAGGATCGCTGGAGGATTTTAATAGTGTCTCCCAATAGATTTTAAAACTAACATGGACAAGAAAAAGGTCACGTGTAACTTCCATGGCATATCTATGCCGATACTTGTTGGCTCTACCCTCGAAGTTTTTGGCGAGTTTGTTTAAACTATCCGACTAGGTAAGACCCCGTGTAGTGACGGCTAAGAATGCCCACTACCTCATATCTTCCCGTGGGTGTCGTAAGAGGTGACAGAGGGAAACTGAGGCAGAAGATGGGCAGCAGCCACTCGCCAAGCTTGACAACTATCGCAATATACCCCCATGAGCAACGACACAAATGAACGGCCCCCAGTCCCCGGCGGTCCCACTATTCCTGGCTACGGTGGCGACCATGGTTACGGCGGGGCAGGGGGTGCTAAGAATCTCCGGTGGAGTTTCGGTTGCCAACTAAGACGACTCGATCTGGCAACATATAACGCTCACATGCTTAGGACTGACGAGAAGATCCTGGAGCTGGAAGAAGAGAGAGACAAGTTGCGCTGGAATATTATAGGATTATCTGAGGTCCAAACAGAGAGATAGGACACGGTAATCCTCGAATCCGGCAACTTGTTCTATTACCGGGAGGGCGACCATCTGTCCTAAGGAGGTGTCGGATTTATCGTCCACAAGTCTCTCGTTAACAACGTTGTAAAGATTGGGAATGTGTCGACGAAGGTTGCGTACCTTATACTCAGAATCACCAAACGGTATTCGCTGAAGGTCATAAAGGTTTACGCACCAACCTCGGCACATCCGAATGAGGAGGTGGAGAAAATGTATGAGGATATCTCTAGAGCCATGCATTCCTCCAAAACCCACTATACGGTGTTAATGGCAGACTAAATAAGTTGGACTCTTAAGAAAGTTACTTATTTACATATATAAATATTTTCAAAGTCTATTTATTCGTCAAATCATGTTATTCATTATAGAAGAGCCAAAGTTTGACCAAGATCCCACCTGCTATTAAGTGGTAAACGCGTTGTTAGCCAGTTAGAAATTGCCCATTCACCCTCAGAAACCAAGAGGTTTCCTCCACGCCCAGTCATTTGATGACAAAATACTGATGGAGAAATATGAAAAAATATTTATTTTTAACTGTAATTGTTAATTTTGACACAAACGATAATCGACAACATCTTTAAATTATTATATTTTTGTTATCTGATATCAGTTTTATACCAGAAATAATTTTAGAAACCCCCACTCCTTTGTGCAGTATGAAGTTCACTTTAGGCGCCGTACGCGGGAGAATCCGTCTATGTCATTTCACGCAGTAGTAGTGCTAAGATAGTATCATGGTTCTGTCCGTTGTGGTGGTTTTTCTGGTGCAGGCGAGGAAGATGGTGTTGCTGAGAGGCTGCTCTGTGTTACACTGGGATATGTATTGCTGTTGTTTGCATACTTTGGTGTTATCATGTAATTACGTCCTTCACGTTACACCGGTGTGTGATTGTGGCGGGGACGTGTTACGGTATGGTCGAACTGTAATTGCTCTATACTGTAATTACTCTAATACAAATTGCTTATGCCGATTTGAAGCGCCCTCATTGTCCGTACCGGGAACTAAAATTGACATAATATGCCAAAGTCTGTTGTATTATTTAAATCGCATCTCTATATTTTGAATTTTTAAACTAAAAAATGAAAGTATTTTATGTGGTTTGATTATGTTTAATTTTAGTTACATAATAAGAATTATTTTTACTAATAATGAGAGTGTGCGTAATATGTAAAACTCGTTATCAAAGGAAAGTGGGATAATATTCCACAAGTAAGTGAATTTGCAGCTAATATTAAGCAAATTAAAACTATTTGATGATAATATAGGTACTTAAACATTTGTTACTAATCTTAATATCGTAATTACCAACATGTTTGTCTTTATATACTGAGTTTTGATAAACAATAAAATTTAATAGGGTTGTCGAGTTCTTGTCTATAATACTTATCGATGTTCTTTTCTACCCATATCTGTTCACAACTAAAGTCGCCAACCAAAGACGACAATTATGAAATGTTTATTAGTTAACAGGTTTTCAACTGAACCTAGACTAAAATTATGGTGAAAAAGCACAAAAATTGTGAATTGGCGTCCGAAACAAAGTGATTATCTTTGTTCTAAACACTTCACAGACGACTGTTTTATTGGACATGAGAAACGCACCACTTTGAAAAAGTGCAGTATACCCACAATATTTTCTGGTAGTAGTGGTACTACCAGTAAGTATAAAAGTATTAGATTATTATTTCGAATGTTTTTTATTTTTCTCTCCTTATTTTCACCCAGACTACACATATCACATTTGGTCACATAGCCAAGTGTAGAAAGGTCGCCTGATGATGACTTTGTGTTTACAAGACGTAAGTTTGTTAAATTTGAATAATTATTATGACCAATTTATTGTATCAAGGGAATAAATTTATATTGGAACTGCAAAATTATTAATGTCCTTAGTGAGTTTGCGTGAGTTTAGGCGAGAAATAACTCCTCCCTGAACGGGTTCCCGCCTTGTCGTGGTGGGAGGAGGGGGGGTTAGACGCCTTGGCTTGGTAACCCATGGTAAACGTAGGGCGACTCACATGGCTGGCCCAAAGTGAAGGGCTGGTCCAAGGTGGCCACTCTGAGTGGGCTTATCGAGCCCTTGGATGTGTGTTAGTGAGCTGCGGCTAGAGGAGAGTCCTCTCTCTATATCGCTGCAGCTGAGGTGGAGTCGCAAGGGAAGAGGATTGTTGGTATGGTAATGCGCCACTCGACTATCCTCCGCGACTTTGGCGGGACTGTGCCACTTGGTGCTTCCGAGTGCTCGTTTTTTCTTGGCTCCATGGTCTCCACATATCGGGCTCGGGAAGTCGGGGAGGGAAGTCCTCAACTAAGGAGGGGTTCTCGCTGGTGGGGCCGCGGATGTGCTTGAAAGCGTTTCCGTGGCCCTGTCAATGTGTAGTGAAGGTGGAACATCATGTAGTTTTAGTAGGTGCAAGTCCGACATAATCCGTTCTTGCCCCCGCAATGTAGGTATGCGTAGGCATTTTCTTATTTGAAACCTGGAAAAAAATCCGTTCTGTAGTTACGAATAAAAACGTAGATAGATCATTGTAGCGTCGATCTTGGTTTTTTATGAGGTATAAAGCTTGCGTCTAAGGCCTAGGTATTATTTATTTATTGTATGGCATTATATTAATATGATACATAAATAGAATGGACGTTACCGGTAGGCCTGGGTATAGAATTTTTATCGATATATTTTTCACATTGTCTTATCTCTATTATTAGTTCCGTGGACGTTCACTTCTGTTTTCAGCGCAAAACGGCGAAAATCAAATCGCCTCATTATGTCACGGTGTATAGCCAGTCCATATATAGAGGTCAGTGATAGTGCGTTAAGCTGTCTTATTACTGATAATGATTAATTGCGTAAGCAAAAGAGCAAGTTGAACATCCGCTCTAACACTTTTATTATTATTAACAATTAACCTTTCCTGTTGTATTTCCGAGATATAGATTGTGTTTTAAGTGCATCTTTATTTCTTACCCTTCATTATTGATTAACTTCCCCGCTATGTAATCTGTCAAATATTTCACCTCATTTCTAAGTAGCACCGCCCTGGTGGCCAAAAAAGTTTTGGATGCCCTCGTTACTTAATAGATGTGTATGCGATTCTATCAGCCCATGCTGTCAACTTCATATTTCGTGAATAAATTATTTTATACAAAAATACTGCTGAAATGGATTTAACGAAAGCTTACTCAAGCTTACGCGTGAAATTAAATTGTTATGGAGTTGATATCATTATTTGTTCCAGGAATATCCTAGATTAAACTAAGGGCTAATATTTCAATCATCACACAAAAGTTATTCATAGGATAAAAATACAACATAAACAAATAAAAAGTTACAGAACATTATGAATAAAATAGATTATACAAGAAGTGATTTAAATTGTTTATCATTATAATTTTTCTCTTTTTTTATTAGTCACCAATAATTTTAGCATAGCAACGGGTGGATTTGCATTAATGGTCTTGCTTAGTCCGCCTTTATTTTTTATTTGCCTGATTGGCGAACGCAGTTTTAGAGCGTCAGTTGCGCGCGCATGAACCAGCGGTCCAGCGCGTCTGGCCCACTTTATACGTCAGTTCTTCGAACTACGAGTACTTAACCTCTCCCTTGGCACTTTATTTTACTGATCCGTTGAGCTACGACGGTTACTCTGATTCTACTTCGGAAATCTTCGCCACCGATTTTATCACATAGCCATCTCCATAGTTGTCACTAAGTAGCTATAACTATCCTCATATGTCCAGCACTGTAGGACTACGTTTCAATTCCATTGTTTTAAGGATTTGAGGAATAAGTGACGATATATTATATTGAAATCATTATGTTGAAGATAATTCAAAATATAATAAACAAAACACTTATATATAATTTTCTTTTTAAATGAGTACTCACTTATTAAACTTTGAAAACACGCAGCCAACTAGTAAAGAAAGCTTAGAGAGTATGATTCTGAACCCAATTGGGCGGAGTGTGATTATTACGCTTTGTGCTTACATTCAAAGATATTGAGAACAACCAACGATTCCATTATGACGCGAACTGTTTGCTAATTAGGAACAAGTTGTTAAGAATTCCGTGAGGGGAGTGACTGGTAATTTTGTTATTAGATTGTTTATTGGCTTATGTACTTGTTATTTTCTATGCTCATAATTCAACAGTCTATATTTATTGAACTCACAGCACGTAATCAGGATAAAAATAAACAACCTACGTCATACCTCCATCCCATTTCTAGGCACATACCTGCTTGAATTTCTGAGAGAGTTTTAAAGCAGGAAAGAGCCCGCCGCGCCGTACTTAAAATTTAACGAAAAATTACAGTCGTGATAGCAAAGACTAACCTCGTTTTAGTCGCGTACTGTTATAGATTGTCAATGTTAAGTAAAATGCTTAATAATCATCTTAAAGTGATTAGGTAAGTGTCTCATCAAACCGCGGTGTCAGCATTTAAGGGACACTACTGCCCAGCGCTCCTCGGGAGCGCCAGTCCGATCTCAAACGCCGAATCGTTACCATCTCTTGCTCTTGTGTCCGCCAGTTCATAATTCTAGTTCACATTTCGTAATTAAACGTTTATTTGTGCAGCTCATTTAAAAGTCTTTTTTTTAAAAACCCTACCGAGGGAACCCGTATAACATTTGGTGGCAGCGGTGGGATACGAAAATCCCCTACCCAACTACGCTCCGAAGAACTTACTACGTCATAATAGCGTTCCTAAAGTGAAGTGCCAAAATTAAAGTACAACAAAAGTGCTAAAGTGCCAAAGTGCTAAAGTGTTTGTACAAAATCATTAATTATCATCTCTCCATCCTCCGTTGAAACGGAGGTCTCCAGCAGCCACTGTTCCACGGTCCGCAGTCCACAGTGATCTGTGGAAACGATGCTGATCATCATCATAGCAGCTACGTTCCTGTGAGTGATTAAAGACAACCTACTACTCCCTTGTGCGAATACCAAACTATCTCATTGCGCGTCCAACTTAGAGCTGATAAGACTCGCGCTCGACTTTGTTTTGACTACGCGCTGCGGCGACTCACCTACAAACGTCTATAGTGTATAAGTAAGCTAGCATAAAGAGGACCTGACTTTTTGTATATCACTCTTATTCTATTTTTTTTTTTTGTTGTTTTGTTTTCTGTGTTACTAAATCATGACTTCTAAATCTGAAGATGGCGCTAGCGGCTCTAAAGGCCCCAAATTAGAAATCGACGAAAAAATCGAACTCAGTATTCTTTTTAAGTTCATCAAACCCTTCGACGGATCGCGAGAAAAATTAAATCCGTTCATTACTAACTGTCAAAGCGCTTTGAAATTGCTACAAAATCGCAAAAACCCATTCTGTTCAAATTTATACTAAGTCAATTAGTTGACAAGGCCGAGAGCACGTGTAGTATTAAAGACTTCGATTCTTTCGAACAGTTCATTGATTTCATTAAACAACAATTTGGTGAGAGGAAACATTATGCTCACCTACTCACGGAGCTCCAAGACTGTAAACAGAGCCCGACCGAGACAGTTAATCAGTTTGCACTAAAAATTGAAACGTGCCTAGCAAAATTACTAACGGAAATAAATATTTCTATACCAACCAAAAGGAAAACAGAACTAGCAGGACGTGTCGCTGCCATACAGGATCTCTCTCCACTCTTTTATAACAGGACTCAATCCTCGCATCTCACAAGTAGTCAGATGTCGTAACCCTGACTCACTGAACTCTGCTGTAAGTTTCGCGGTAGAAGAAGAAAAAATTATTTCCAGCATACAAAGAAGGTCAAACCCGAACATGAACTTTTACAATGATAAAACAAAAAATACAAACTCTCGCCGCGAATCTCAACCAATTTCACGCAATTACCGTCCTGACTATTCCAAACCAATCAATACCAACGACATGATCTGTCGTTATTGTAAAAATATAGGACACAGTATTGAAAATTGTCGTAAAAGACAATATAACAATAGCAGAAATCAGCCCTCTGCGTCCAACTCTTACGGTCGCCAACCAAACCTTGCCCAAAATCCTAATTCAAACCCAACGCGCAAGGTCCTTAACGTAAACCTAGATAACGAAGAGGGCGTTGACGAAGTTGATCGCAACGATTTAAACGAGTAAAATTTCCCGATATGCGTCGCACGGGAAATTATTCCTACTATTTCAAAGACGATGCCTCTATCACTACTAAACCTACCAAATCCACTGCTTCCACTGAATCTCCTAAATCAATTACTAAATCCACTGTTTCCACTGAATCTCCTAAATCAATTACTAAATCCACTGTTTCCACTGAATCTCCTAAATCAATTACTAAATCCACTGTTTCCACTGAATCTCCTAAATCAATTAAAAAACCCACTGAATCCTCTGCATCACATACCAAATCTACTAAATCCACAGATCCAATTACTAAATCTACCAAATCCACTCTATCGCAAAAATCTTATACTAAATCTTCTAAATCCACTGCTTCCATCCCAGTTCCAAATCCAGACGATTCTTCTCCCAACTCCTTACAAAACCTGAAAAATAAAAATAATATGAAATTAATAAGAATACTGAAAAAAAGTACTTACCTTATGTCATTATCCAAACTTCAGTAGCCGACAGACCTCTGTCCTTCCTAGTTGGCACTGGTTCTTGCGTAAGCCTCCTAAAATTAGATTCCATGACCACTATCCCGGAATTAAGTGATGAAATAATACTCCTTAAAGGAATCGACCCTGGAAGTGAAACAACCTCAACATTAGGGAGTTTTAAACTACAAATATTTCAAAAATCTAACAAACCTTACAGTCACGAATTCCACGTTGTAAAAAAATATTAGCCTCAGTTATGACGGTATTATAGGTACCGACCTGTTAAAAACCTCATAATAACAGCCTCAACCTAACGCTACTACGCGAACTAAAAGTCCTCGAACAACTTAGAATATCTCACCTCAATGAAGAGGAATCCAATGCCTTACTACAAATTTGTAAAGACTTCTCCGACATCTTCCACCTTCCAGACGAACAACTTACTTATACTAAAGCCACTGAACATAACATAAGAACGACCACAGACATTCCTATTCAAACCAAATCCTATAGATTCCCTGAATGCCACAAAAAGGAAGTAGAAAATCAATTAAATAAGATGTTGGAACAAAAAATAGTGATACCTTCAAATTCACCCTGGTCATCACCCATTTGGGTCGTGCCTAAAAAATTAGATGCTTCAGGAAAACGAAAATGGAGAGTCGTTATAGATTACAGAAAACTCAACGACATTACCATCGGAGAAACTTATCCTATTCCACAAATTACAGAAATTCTAGATCAATTGGGGAAAAGTCAATATTTCACAACTTTAGATTTGGCCTCAGGCTTCCATCAAATTCCAGTATCTGAGCAAGACGCCCCTAAGACTGCTTTCTCCGTACCTCAAGGGCATTTCCAATTCACAAGAATGCCGTTAGGGCTAAAAAATGCCCCGTCAACTTTTCAGAAACTCATGAATACATGCCTATGTGGACTACAAGGCTCACGCTGCTTCGTATACTTAGACGATATCGTCGTGTACTCACCTGACCTTCCAAGTCACATCCAAAATCTATCCTGTGTGTTCAATAGACTCAGAGATTATAACCTTAAACTCCAACCAGATAAGTGTGAATTTCTGTGCAAAGAAGTCGCTTATCTTGGTCACGTCATTAACAAAGACGGTGTACAAGCAGATCCAAAAAAGATCGTAGCCATCACGGAATTTCCCGTACCAAAATGTCCCAAAGACATTAAATCTTTTCTCGGACTCACATCCTACTATAGACGCTTTATTCCAGACTTTTCCAAACTAGCGAAACCACTAACTTCTCTCCTGAAAAGGATACACCTTTTAATTGGAAAACGAACAGCAACTTGCTTTCGAAACGTTACAGAAAAAACTAGTAACGTCACCTGTCCTTGCTTACCCTGATTTTACCAAACCCTTCATCCTCACTTGTGACGCCTCAAACTTCGCTGTTTCTGCTATTCTATCACAAGGTCCTATAGGAAAGGACCGCCCAATTGCATATGCGTCACGAACCCTTATTAAAGCCGAATGTAACTACAGTGTTACTGAGAAAGAATGATTAGCTATCGTCTTTGGAACTAAAGCTTTTCGTCCCTACCTTTATGGGAATCGATTCACAATAGTTACAGACCACAAGCCCTTACAATGGCTTTTCAACTGTAAAGACCCTGGATCCAGACTAATTCGCTGGCGACTCAAATTAGAAGAGTTCGACTATGAAATCATACATAAGAAAGGAAAAATAAATACGAATGCAGATGCTCTGTCTCGATTTCCAGTTAATCCTATTCAAGATGAACCTCCTACAATTCCTGACTCTCCCAACAAAACATCGACCTGAACTTGAAAATCTCTTACAAGACCCTCTGTTAGACTTACCTTCTCCTATTCCATTCTCCTTTGAAAACGAAGACCTGCTCAACCAGGATCTTAACACTGATTCTAATACTATACCTACTAATCCACCGAATCCTGCACAACCGACATTATCTCCAGAACTGCTTGACCTAGAACCCAACTTACCTTATCTTGACCTCAGTCCTGACAGCGCAGACCTCAACCTTGACTTTGACTCACCCAGATCCCTTCGCCAGAAACGCAACCAAATCTAAACAACGACAACTACTCGCAATTTCTGAAAACAAATCCGAATAAAGGAAACAACAATACAATCCTAAAGGAACATAACGAAAACCTTTTGAAAACAAATTGCAAAATCATATTAATTCCTACATCTATAGACTTAGACGAATCCAATCCCTATATTTCTGATATAATCCCCTTCTCCGAAAACGTTGATGAAATTTATAGCTCTGAAAAAGAATTACACCAATTTCTAAAAACTAATTACGAAAATAAGACGGTTTACGTCATCTTCACTAAAGTTCATCATTTTGATGAATCATCCTATCCTGCTATTTTCGATACTCTCAAACAAGTAAGAGACGAAATCTTGAAATCAGAACAAACAACCGAGATTGCCATTTCCGACTTTAGAAATCCGTTTGATCATCATTCATATACTAAAATTTACAATATTCTTACTCAAATTTTTAATAATACAAAAATTCAAATTCATATTTACCTAAATAAAATAATATATCCTACCTTAAGTGAAAGACCTAAAATATTGCGTGAAAACCACGATATCCCTGCATCTGGACATTTGGGATGTGTACGGATGTATAACAGAATTCGAGAACAATTTTATTGGAAAGGCATGAGAAGCGACATAGACGACTATGTCAAGAAATGTAAACTTTGTCAAGAAAATAAAGCACTAAGAAAATTAAACAAAGCCCCTATGGAAATCACAACAACATCCACATCACCATTTCAAAGGGTGGCACTAGATATAGTAGGACCCTTACCTGAATCCGGCACCGCCAAACTCAAATATATTCTAACCTTACAAGATGACCTAACGAAATATTCAACTGCTTATCCTATACGCAGTACAACTGCTGAAGAATCTTGTGACTGTCTTATCCACTTTATTTCTCTCCTTGGAATTCCTAAGTCTATTCTTACCGATCAAGGTACCAATTTCACATCCGACTTATTCAAAACAACGTGTCAGTTTCTCAAGATTAAACAACTTTGGTCATCGCCTTATCATCCTCAGACACAAGGAGCCCTTGAACGAAGTCATTCAACTCTCAAGGAATATTTAAAATCATTTGTTAATCAAAACCAAGATAACTGGCCTACCTATGTATATACAGCTATGCTAACATATAACACAACAACGCATTCTACTACGAAATTCACTCCTTACGAACTAGTCTTCGGTCACAAACCTTTTATTCCCAACTCTATATACGAAAACGAACCTAGCGCAACATACTCGGACTACATAAGAATGTTACAACATAAACTCAAATATACTAGAGAACAAGCTCTAGAAAACATACTAAAATCCAAAGAATCTTCTAAATCCTATTATGATTCTCACACCAGATCACCACCACGATACAAGGATGGTGATTACGTCTACCTTAAAAATCATCTGAGACTCAAAAAGGCCTTATCACCTGTTTGGAAAGGGCCATATAAAATTATAAAGGTAAATAATAATAATACAGCCACACTCTTAATTAATAGACGTCACGTGACGCACCACTTCGATGAAATGAAACCAGCGGAAGTCAGAGATCTTGTATCGCAGTAATATTAGTTATAGAAAGTATCAATCAGTAATATATTTATCTAACCTCGTTCATTCTATTTCAGCACATTGAACAATGCACACCAGGACTTTATCAAGTCACTACCTTCTAGTTCTGGCATCTACTTGACCCTCTAGGTTCCTTAAGTTTAGTTGATAGTCACCTTAGTATAGTTATCCCATATGATGTTTCCTTTATTAACCCACATATTATAAATCTCCGTCAAATTCTTGATAAATCTAAACAAGTATGTGAAAATGATAAAATTTTTTGATTATTTAGAATGTACAAATCTTTTTGAACCCTTAAATACGCGTTTCAATGATATAGCTCACGATAACGAAGCTATTTTTCACCTTACATCTCGCCAGTCGAGAAGATCTGCACTTCTAGGTTTCGTAGGCACTCTATCTAAAAAACTATTTGGCACTATGGATGAAGACGATGCCATTCGATATGACAATGCCATTAATGAGGTAGAAACAGACCAAAAGAATCTAGCCCTTTTAATGAAGGAAAATATATTGGTCACCACCTCTTTACTTAAATCGGTTAATGAAACTCTATCCACAATCAAAGAAAATGAAAAACACCTGAAAAATGCAATTGATGCGATATCTCAAGATATTCTAAATCTGACATACGTCTCAAGAGAATTAGGTATTAGGTCTCGCATGCTAGAATTAACATCTATGATAGAAAATAGCCTACTAGCCTTATCTTTCAAGGTTGAAGACATAATTAACTCTATCATGTTTAGTAAATCTAACATCCTATATCCCACTATCTTAACACCTAAAGAACTCTACACCGAACTGGTCGATAATTACAGATTCTTACCTGAATCCAAACAACTTCCGGTTCCTTTAAATCTTGATAACATTCATACTATTTTGAATATATCTGAAATATCTAGTTACTTCAATAAAGAAAAGTAGTATTTATAGTAAAAATTCCTCTAATTAATCCTTTACAATTAAATGTATATCATAACTTACCTTCTCTGGTTCCTCATGATAAAAATAATCCAAGGTCGTATTCGACCATCATCCCATCTTCCAAGTACATAGGTATAAGTAAAGATAAGTCAATGTATTGTAAGTTAGATAAGCTAGATTACTGTAGAATAATTAATAATAATCATTACCTTTGTGAAACATCAATATTGTACTCCTCCTCTGCTACACCTTCCTGTGAAACGGAAATTATTACAAAGGTACTTACCTCGATACCGCTGATTTGTAAAACTAAATTCATTCACGGCCACGTCAGCATTTGGCAGCCACTACGCCATAATAGATGGTTATTTGTAATATCTGAAAAAACTAAAATAAGCATTGAATGTAATAACTCTCAATCTAACGAAATAGAAATTAATGGAAATGGTTTACTATACTTACCTGCTGAATGTATCGCCTATTGTAAAGATACTCGTTTAATACCTCATGAAAACCGTGAAATCCAAATGAAAACTATTGTCTCTAATTTTAATATTTTAAACGACTCTTGTTGTAATGTCATAGCATATAATAATATTGTATCAAACTTACCTGCTGTTAACCTTAAGAATGTAAATTTAGATTCGTTAGCTTATGATAATCCTGAAATTTGAAAAGCCTTAATAATATTATTGAAAAACCACATATTGTTCTGTATCAAAGGTATTATTCTAGCATTATGATTGTAATTGTAATCTTTATCGTATTGTTTATTACCTATAAGTTGTATAAAACTGGCATACACAAAAGACTAAGGAAATCTAAAGAAAATAATACTCCTGAAAATGATAACCACGAATTAGATGAAATTAGCACTTCAAATATCAATACGGGACCCTCTCTTAGAATTGGCTAAAATATAATTCATTTACTTTTAAAATAGGTAAACTTCACTTAAGAAAAAAAGGTGTAGTTTACACTAAATCGTTGGGCTGTTATAGATTGTCAATGTTAAGTAAAATGCTTAATAATCATCTTAAAGTGATTAGGTAAGTGTCTCATCAAACCGCGGTGTCAGCATTTAAGGACACTACTGCCCAGCGCTCCTCGGGAGCGCCAGTCCGATCTCAAACGCCGAATCGTTACCATCTCTTGCTCTTGTGTCCGCCAGTTCATAATTCTAGTTCACATTTCGTAATTAAACGTTTATTTGTGCAGCTCATTTAAAAGTCTTTTTTTTAAAAACCCTACCGAGGGAACCCGTATAACAGTACGATGAAATTCCCCACAGCTACTACTATGTTTCACTCTTTAACATCATCATCATTATCCGCTTTGCTTATTATTCCGCTTTCCTTATTCGTAACACGCTTAGTAGACGGATTGACAATCGCAGCATTCAAGGGTGATAGCAGAGACTGAAATCGTTTTGGTCGCGTACGATGAAATTTAAGGCGAACGCTTCTGAGCTACCACTATGTTTCAATCTTCATCATTATCATCATCAGCCTGTTAAAATCCATTTTTCCAGTTCCCTTAATCGTCACTGATCAGACGTTTCTCACTTTTGGCGCTACTTTTCGTCACTGTTCTAGGTATTTAAGTCGGTGTAGCCGAGATAGTTCTTGTTGTGGCTTCGGAACAGTTCTGATAAATTATATCCTTTTTCTATAGTTTTCTAATCCTTAATGTAAAGTAAAGTTACATTCTTTATACACCCTACTGCTGGGCATCGGCCTTTTACCATTTCTCAGGGTGATTAAGGGCAAAAAAGTATCTGCCACGCTGCCCCAATGCCTTTTGGCGGACTTCACATTTCTTCGAAAATTTTCAATCTATTCCTGTTTATTCTACTTCTTGCCCGTCCCCAATATACGTATCTTAAAAATGGTGCGGCATCTGTATATGGTATATGTGAGTAGAAATGAGATAACGCCGTGAACGCCTACTCGTAAATGTGTGTGTAACCGCTACTTTAAAATTTTGATAAATTAAGTAGTAAGGATATCGTACAATTTGCTCTTGTCTAGTCTGTTACTAGAAATTAAGCATAAGTCTTTAGCCTTGAACTGTAAACACCAGGGTGTACGAAGAATGTAGTATCGTGAGTATCCTTGATAATGAAATTAGATGTCCCGATATTCTCGAGATATCTAATTTAATTATCAAGATACCCCCGAGTATAAGTGAAGCGTGTGGCGTCTCGTGGAAGTTTTAATACTCGTGGTATATGATTTATTGTCGATGGTAATAATACTTATGTTATACTGTTTCTAGCCACTTAAATAGGGAAGTGGGATATTTTAAATCTAATTTCGAAGCATTTTAAAAAATCATCCGAATCGTCTGCATCTTTTATTTTCCTTAAACTATTTTAATTAAGGCTGAAACGAATTAACGATATATTTTTTTCAAATAAACCGTACGATTTTATTTTGGTTTGAATATCGTGACTTTTTAACTTACGTGACGTTTTACACTAAAATTTTTATAATTTGCGCAGTCTGCCTTATTTTTTTTTAAAATTAGCATAGTAATTAATTAAAACTCTTAAAGGTAGCCGGAAAAATGCTGCCGCTCCTTTTTAAAAAAAAATGCTAATGAATCAAAATTACGAGCCGACGCGATAGTATTTTTACTTTTTGTCTGCACCTTTGATAAGCTGACATTTCAAAAAGCAGAAAAAATTTATTAGAAAGTCGCTTATATTTATCATCATCGTTAATGTATAATATACCCTACAACGGATTGAAATTATAACTTTTAGCTTCGAGTGAACTTTGTAACAACTCGGTTTATTAAAATTACCTTTCATAGAAGTTTAACAGTGCTACTTTATAAGAAACAAACTTTATTCTAAAAACTGTTTATATACTAATTAATTAGTGAAAGATGCAGTTAGTTTTAAAATGTCCTCTCTCTTTCTTCTTAGCTGACCTCTACTCGGTGAAAGGAATATCCTAAGTCCTACCTTTCAGATCTCAAGAGCTTACGGTTCCAGAGATATCGTGATGAGTCAATACATAAGTGGAAATCTCTTATTCTCTTATATACATATATAGATTTAAGGTTCTTAACATAGTGATCACTATGTTAATGCCATAATAATAGGTCTAGATTAAAGACAGCTTTGTGGCCTCTCTTCCGGCTTCCGCCATTTGTGACCCGCGCAACGTGCTTCTCAATCGCTCTAACTCTTTCAACGCTATGCTATTTTGTGGATTTTGGAAGAGTTTTCGTTGAACAGTTATTACTACGCCATCTAAAGATCGTACTCTACTAAGAGCCACATACGCTTACCTTTAGGCAAATGTTTTGGGTCCTAGATATATGACCGCCTTATCGACTGTCATCATTCATCATCATCATTACAGCTTTTCACAAGTCCACTGCGGAACATAGGCCTCCCGCAAGGAACGCCACAAAGCACGATCCCGAGCCACCTGCATCCATTTACTTCCTGCATGTCTTACCAGGTCGTCACTCCATATAGTGGGAGGACGCCCTACACTTCGCCTGCCGGTACGAGGCTGCCACTCGAGAACCTTTTTTCCCCATCGGTTGTCGGTTCTTCGAGCTATATGGCCGGCCCATTGCCACTTCAGCTTACTAATCCGTTGGGCTATGTTGGTCACTCTAGTTCTACTGCGGATATCCTCATTTCTAAGTTTATCACGCAGAGAAACTCCAAGCATAGCCTCTCCATAGATAGCATAGCTGAGCGACCTTAAGCTTCCTCATCCGGCCAGCAGTGAAGGACCTTGCAACACGCACTGGTTGTAAATTTTCGTTTTCAAGTTTTGAGGTTCCGTAATTTTGAGACGAGAAGATGTGCCGTAATTTCCTGAACGCTGCCCAACCGAGTTGAATCCGTCGATTGACCTCTCGGTCGAAGTTCGGCTTACCTAGTCGGACTATTTGTCCCAAGTAAACATACTCGTCAACAACTTCGAGCTTAGTGCTGCCAACAACTACCGGCATAGGTGTGACATTGACATTAAACATGATCTTTGTTTTGTCCATGTTCATCTTAAGGCCTATCCGTTGGGAGGCACTATTGAGGTCATTGAGCATAGTGCTTAGGGCCTCCAGCGATTCTGCCATAAGGACTATATCGACGGCAAATGGAAGGTGAGTGATGTATTCGCCATTGATGTTAATAACGTATCCTTTCCAGTCCAGTAGCTTGAAAACGTCTTCCAATGCAGCGGTGAAGAGTTTCGGGGATATAACGTCACCCTGTCTTACACCTCTCTGCAGCTGGATAGGTTTCGTACTCTGATTCTGTACTCGGATAGCCATTGTAGCCCTACTGCACAAACACTTCAGCACTTCGATATACCGACAGTGAACTTGGCAACGCTGAAGGGACTGTAGCACCACCCAAATTTCGACGGAATCAAAGGCTTTCTCATAGTCCACATACGCAAGGCAAAGTGGCAGATTGTACTATTCTGTCTTCTGTACAATTTGCCGAAGGGTGTGTATGTGGTCTATGGTACTAAAGCGTTTTCGGAAACCGGCTTGTTCGGGAGGCTGGAAGTCGTTGAGTCTGCGTGCGAGACGATTCGTAATGACTCTCGAAAACAGCACGTAGACGCGGCTCAGAAGGGAAATCGGTCTGTAGTTCTTCAAGTGAGCGTTATCGCCTTTCTTGAAGAACAAGACCACCGCACTTCTGCTCCACGCCTCCGGAGTAGTGCCACCATGGAGGACGGAATTAAAGAGCTTCTGAAGGACTTCAAGTACCGGTTTTCCACCCGCTTTCAGAAGCTCCGATGTAATTCCATCCTCAGCTGGGGCCTTGCCGTTTTTAAGGTGCTGGAGAGCCATTCTAATCTCGCTCAGACTACGTCCGGGATATCTTCGGATTAGTGCGCATAAGACTCGCTCTTGGATCGTTACTCACACTTGCGTGTGGCTCCAACGATGACGTGTACAGCTGCCCATAAAACCTCTCAATCTCACTCAAAATCTCAGGTGTCTCGGAAACGATGCTGCCACACTCGGTCTTCAGCTTTGACAGTTGGCTCTTTCTGGCAGACAGATCTCTGGCAAAGACTTTGGAGCCTTGGTTCCGCTCGATCGCTTCTTCAATACAAGCTGTATTGAAGTTGCGTAAGTCCCGCCGCATGCATTTGGAGATCTGTCTGTTCAGTTGCCTGTATGCTGTCAAATCTGTTTAAGACTGCAGCTTCATTTCTCGTATAACAGCCATGATTGAGATTAAGAGTGTGATCGGAGAGTTTTTGTGTTTTTCTGCGGCGGGTCTTGCAGAACTTAGCTCCGACCGCATGAACAGTTTCCACGAGCTTATCAGTCATATCGTCTAGAAGACTGCAATGAAGTCATTGCAGTCGTAACGATAGCGTTCCTCTTTTCGACAAGTATTTATAAACACAACTTTTCTTGTACTGTCTCGCAGTTTTCTCTCTCTCGAGTCTATACGCAACTTCGCACGCTGAAACTCGCCTATGATTGAGTTATGGCCATTGACACTGCAAAAATTGACGTCCAATGTCTCCGTGATGCTGCCGTACGCGGCTTACAGCTTTACGTACTGCTTGGCCAACATCTTAGGTTTCATGCATATTTTGCGATATAGTGTGCAACTGCTGTCACATTACCACATGGCTGAATATCTATATTTCCGGTCCATAACGTCAATAACTGAGGATTGTAATTGTTCACGTTAATCTCACTCAAATGTCTTTTTAAAATACAAAATCTTCCATTATCATTAAAGCATTCGTCAGGACCGAGAACTACAGTTTCATCACTCACACTGCGTGGAAAACTGAAGCGACAGCGTCGGTCTTGGCGGTTCTTGTAGCAGGTCTCAGAATGGTGGTGAATTTGTACACGCTTCACCAAGTCGTCTAGTCAATTTTATTTATTAAACCTAGCCCTTCTATTGTATCAAATAAAGGATCATTCTGAATCCAGCAAAGCATGTGTAAATGGGGACTACCTTCAATTCGGTGCCAAAAATCTTGTAACCTTCCACCAAAAATTTCATCATCAGACTTTAGGTGTCTAATTAATGCGTTTAAACCCAACATGAAATGTCGAGACAGAGTAACAGGATGATCTTCGATGATACGCTTCTTATCCTTGAAGGACAAATTTTCTGGATTTTCGTCTTTTCTTCCAGCTGCAATCAAAAGAGCTTTAAGAATGTCTGACCAGTTGAGGTCGTTACAGCTAAACGTAACAAACCATGTTGGAGGCCCAAGGTTTCTTACCATTGCAAGAAGGTCACTACAGGCACATTGCCAGTAGGCATTGGAACCTCTTAAGTTTCTCATATTTAAAAGCAGATTTTCAACTAGACCTTATCAGGTCTATTGTTTCCTTGTCGCATTCTCAATACAGCTCCAAAATTTTGCCGTGCCCCAAGGAACACCATTACTAAAAGAGCATAAAAAAGATAATCATTACGCTGAAATCTTGGATCCTTACCCATTATTCTTGCTTGGCAACAATCCAGTGGCGTAATGTAATGATCTCTTCTTTCATGTCCAAGTCCATTTCGCCCTTTTGGAAATAAGTAGAACCAACTCAATTCTTCAGCCCTTTTTTTGTTATTCATCTGTAATGGTGGAGCTGTCCTGCGTCTCAAACTATGCAGCGCTATATTGTTAGAATTATTTTCTATTATAGTATCAGCTTGTGGAATACGTTCATCGATTGCGCGCAAAATTGACGTTGACACAATAATATAATTTTCTTTTTTTTTTTGCTTGTTTTCTGCCGTTAGTACTAGAATTATCAACAACATTGTCATTTGTAGTAGGCGGGATTTGCTCCGTTGTATAATTTTGCAAATTTACTAATATTCCTGTCAATATATACTGATTTCCAAGGATACCAGGACCAGATTTAGGTATTACGGATTTAACTAATGCATATAACGTACTTTCTATTATATATTAATATACAAAATTTGACCTGCTCAAAGTTCAAAAACTTTATTAAACATAGTTTGTATAAAAAGGGTTATTATAATATTAAGGAATTTATGGATGATAATCACCCCTGGGAATGAGGTGTTCGCTACCAAGCTATTTCTAATTTATTTTGTGTGGTTAATTGTGTAACATACATGATTGTAAGCTGTTATTTAAAAAAAAAGTCTCGCTGGGTTTCTTGCTGGTTCTTCCCAGGACAGAGGTTTTTTTTCGAACCAGTGTTAATTAAACAAAAGAGTGACTTTCAATAAGTATTATTTATAATCTACATTGAATAAAAGAGTTTCTGTTTCTGTTTCACAAGGAAATTTAATAAAACAACTTGTACCATTTTGTGCAGCTCTACCTTTGGCACTTCGACTGTGAGAATCGAAAACATAAAACGAAATGCCGTTTTTGAATATTGCAATCGAAATCCCATTGCTTGTTAAGATGCCTGACTCGAATTTTTCAAAAACTGTCTTATGCCATTTTGAATATTTGGAAATCCATCGTCAGAATTATCAATCATAAGATGCCCACTAATAGTTTCTTCTTCCATTTCAATGTCTATCGTGCAAAGATGAGAAAACGCTTCAAATTGCGTTTTCAATTCCTGGGTCTGATATATTCAGTATTTTGCTCATTTACATCGGGCGCATTACGAGCATTTACGCTTTATATGTATAGATTTTCGGCTACAATCAAAACACTATCAATAAAAGTGTCCCAAAAACTTATATCAATAATTTTACTTGTGACTATCGATACAGCTGCTGCGGCTGTACATAGTTTGCCGCGACTTATATCTTTAAATTTTGGATAACCCTGATGAAATGATCCTCTTAAAATTTCGCGTCTATTACCAATGTTTACAAAACAACTCCGACGGTTTGTTGTAAGAGCACCGATATGTGACCTTTCATTTTGATGAACGATTTTGTCAGGTGCAATTTGGCAAATATCTGCGATATTAAAATTCACGTTGAAGTAATCAATTTTTATATTTCGGTACAGTTGATTATTTTCTTAAAGCCAATGTAAGGCTGTCCACAATCGTTGAATGTCAACGGAAAACTGACGTTGGTTCTGGACAGATTTGAGTTGTTCGCAAACGATGAAAATTCCAGCTGAAGACAATTTCAGAGGCAGTTGTTCTGCAATGTCTTCCAAATCTTGACCAAAAAATACGGCTTGGCCTTGAAAGCCATATTGTCCAAAGCGTCCTCCGAGTTTAATTATTTTAATAAAGGGAATAACTCGAGATAATAACCGCTTTTCCACATCTGAAAGGCAAGCGATTTCATGAGGTATGCTGTCTAAAAACATATTATTCCAATATGCCTGTGTCGGCGTTCTTCCTCGCCGAACAGTATTAGCACATCTGTTACACGTCATAATACGAGACGCTTTTCTTTTTAATTCTTCGGGTAGCACATAAGATGCTATCGGCAACTGAGTATCAACGAAAGATGTTTGATTCTTATAGCACCGTTTCTTACAAACGCTACAAATATTGTCAGCATAATTGAAAATACTTTCCTTGAATTGTCGTAGTTTTTTCCTATAGTTTTTATTATATACTTGTTGTTGACGCAGACGTGTTTCTCGTTCACTAATGGTTTCATTAACATACCTAGTGGTACTTAAATTGTATTGTCTATAAAGTTTTTTGTCATGCTCTTCAGCGCTCTCCTGTCTCCTCATTGAAGACATGCGAGATGCGCTGTCAGCAATCCTTGCTTCATGTTCCTCAAAGCTTTCTTCATTTCTTAGTGAAGCCATGCGAGATGCGCTGTCAGCAATCCTTGCTTGATGTTCCTCAGCGCTCTCTTGACTTCTCAATGAAGTCATACGAGATGCGCTGTTGGCAATCCTTGCTGCATATTTGTCAGTGCTCTCCTGACTTCTCAATGAAGCCATGCGAGATGCGCTGTCAGCAATCCTTGATTTATGTTCCTCAAAGCTTTCTTGACTTGTCAATGAAGCCATGCGAGATGTGCTGTCAGCAATCCTTGCTTCATGTTCTTCAGAGCTTTCTTGACTTCTCAATCAAGCCATGCGTGATGCGTCGTCAGAAATCCTTGATTCATGTTCCTCAAAGCTTTCTTGACTCTTAATGAAGCCATGCGAGATGCGCTGTCAGTAATCCTTGCTTCATGTTCTTCAGAGCTTTCTTGACTTCTCAATGAAGCCATGCGAGAAGCATTAGTAACATTTCTTGCCTTATGCTCCTCAGCGTTCTCTTGACTTCTTAATAAAGCCATGCGAGACACATTTGCTAAATGTCTTCTTTTCTTTTCATCAATGCTGCCTTCACTAATATTAGCACGTTTTGAATTCCGCCTTTTTGGAGCAGCATACGCTTCTGGTTCACGAGCGTCTTGATCTTGTCGAAAATTATTACGATCGTCATTACTGGGCGGAGTCTGATTATTACGCTTTTTAAATATGGCGCCAGCTTTTTTCATTTTCTGACCAAGGCCCATTTTATTATATTAATTTTCTTTACAGTAACAAAAAAGGCAATTTATGACAACAAAGCAAAATATACTCAATGGTTTATCCACTAAGACAGAACTAAATATGAATTTCTTACAAAACTATTTTAAAGCAAACTGAAAATATAGATTAAATGATGGATTGGACTTGTCTATATACCTATTACATTGAAATAAAGTCACTTAGTATGTTTGTAATTATAAGCTCATTGCTTAATGTATGTAGCTATTATTATACCTACAACTTTTTACGAATATTAGGCATATATTACCTACGTAAACGTCTTTACCTAGTCTTTAAGTTCAAACTGATGTTGTATATACTGACCTTTAGAAGGCTTTTGACAAGGTGGATCATAAATTACTTATGGATAAAATTGCATTTAATGGAATTCGTGGTAATCTATTGCGTTGGTTCACATCTTATATTTTTAACAGAACTCAGAAGGTTGTTATAAATGGTTACGAATCTAACTCTATTGTTATCACTTCCGGTGTACCTCAAGGATCGATTTTGGGCCCCCTGCTCTTTATTTTATTCACAAATGACGTCAAGATCTGTTTCATCAATTCTCATTTTTTAATGTACGCTGATGATATTAAAATCTATAAAAAATTCTTCAAAAAGATCTTGACAGATTTTATCAGTACTGTTTAGATAATAAGCTTCACATAAGTCTGCCCAAGTGTAATGTGATATCTTTTACAAAAAACAAAAAACCTTTTAAATTTTATTATTATCGCATACCCTTACAAATAGTTAACATAGTCAGGGATCTTGGTTTAACTATGTTGCTAACTGACTATAATGATTTATAAATAATGTAATAATTAGCATAACTAATTACCTACACTCTTATAAATTGCGTAATTGTATTAAACATAAAATTAAGCATATAATATTACTTTGTGGGCATTGGTGTGGGTTACACGTTAAGTACTTCTTTATAAATGAATTGTCGTGTATAACATTAATTTGTGACTGTTTTTTTGTCCCAATAAAAAAACCCTATCATAGACAGGTATCTCCACCTATACAAACACAAATAAACACTAAACATAATATGTACATTATTAATTGTTATTCGTACAAAAATATAAAATAGTTGCTTAAAACTTTATAAATATATATAATAATAGACCTAATCCTACAAATCTTAAGAAATAACTATCTACGGAAATACCTATACAGCAATTGATTTAATGTAATAGATACCTACTTATCTAGACCTAATCCTACAAATCTTAAGAAATACCTATCTACGGAAATACCTATACAGCAATTGATTTAATATAATAGATACCTACTTATCTAGACCTAATCCTACAAATATTTAGAAATACCTATCTACGGAAATATCTATACAGCAAATGATTTAATATAATGGATACTTACTTATCTAGACCTAATCCTACAAATCTAAGAAATACCTATCTACGGAAATACCTATACAGCAAATGATTAAAATGTAATAGATACCTACTTATCTAGACCTAATCCTACAAATCTTAAGAAATACCTATCTACGGAAATACCTCCACAGCAAATGATTTATTGTAATAGATACCTACTTATCTAGACCTAATCCTACAAATCTTAAGAAATACCTATATATGGAAATATCTATACAGCAAAGCTTTAATTTAATAGAAAGAAAGAAGAAATAAATTACGTTTATTAAATAGATAAGTATCAAGTAGATTATACTTATCTATTTAATAAATTACGTTTATTAAATAGATAAGTATAATCTACTTACCTATCCTAATCCAACAAATCTTAAGAAATATATATCTACGGAAATATCTATACAGCAAATTCTTTAATGTATCACTGATAATTCAAAAACATAAACCCTAATACGAAAGACAACTTATCTAACGTTTCCTAATCGAACAAAAATTGTTTACGCAAATTATTATTCAAACGCCAAAAGCATCATACTAGAATCAATTCCAAAAATTATTTTCGCAAGAAAACCTTCAACGACGTCTGCCCTCACGCGTTTGCCCGTTCGGGGAGCTTGCCTCAGTTACCTCGCCGACGACGCGCGGTCAGTGTCACAAAGAGTAACTTCGGTGTGAATACACAGTTTATGGATAACCCGCACCCGCAGTAACCATTTCTCTATACTACTATTATAACGAGGTAAAGTTTGTAATATTTTGTTTGGTTGTGAACTTCAATTATTATAACGAATAAATACTATGTAAGTCAGAAATGTGTTTTTCCTTATCCAATTGTACATATTGGTTACATTTCGATTTAAATATAGATACAAATAGTTTCTACGGCAAAAAATTTAAATGAATATCTTAAAACTAAAAGATATCGTAATTCGAAACATCACTATCAAAAAATGGTGTCGGCAGCACAGGGGTACAATAAAAAAATCATAAAACGGAGTAGTGCGGGATTATAATATTTCAAAAGACAGATGTTTAGACAGTAACTTAGGAATTCTCTAAAAAGTCTAAAATAAAAAGCCGTCGCAACATATACTCGTATTTGCTTTGTCACTATTTCCTCATTCATTATTTCTATTTGAACAAATAAAATTAAAGCAATAGCCCACATAGATTTTAATGCCAGGTAGAAGCCTCCTCTTATTGTTCTAGGGCAAGGCAGAGGCCGCAAAATTTTGCCCTATTACCTTTTAAAGCTAAAGTTAAAAAAAAAGTAAACATATTTTTTTTCTTTATATTTACCTTGTTTTAATATACGTACTATTTTTCGAACCAGTATAAGATAATGAAGATCACAAGAATCCCAAATCGAATAACATATTTTTGATTCAGACTTTTACAGAAATGCATTTTCAATTAAAAGGCTTAGTAATTTTAAATATGTTCTTGAATGTATTTTGTTTTCCTTAGTATTCATAATTATAATTTATTGTAGAAATACAGTTATATATTATGTAGATTTAATCCAATATATTAATTAATTCAATTAATTTTTAATTTACAATTTTTAAATTTCAATAACTTTTCTTTAAATATATAAGAAAAGCTTTAATATAAAAATAGTCTATAATAACAGGTACCTGAGCTAGGAAAATCTGTATCTTAGGATATTTCAGGCATAATACTTTCATAAGTATGCGTACAACAGTTGTCACCATTGGGCGATTTTTGTTACATCTCTATTTAACTTATTAACTGCCCACTTAGTTTAGCTTGGAACAAAGGACAGATATACCTGCAAGTTGTCTGCATACATATGGTATTTACGGTTCTGAATGGCTGTATTAACATCTGCAATATACAGTATGAATAAAAGAGGGTCCAGTATGGATCCTTGAGGAACTCCTCTCGTTATAGGACAAGGATTTGATAGAGAATGTGTACCATCTTTTTTAATTATTTTAACTAACTGCATGCGGTCATTTAGATAACTGGAGAACCACTTGATTGCGGTCGGATCGAATCCATAATAATAAAGCTTGGACAATAATAATTCAATTGTAAGACAATCAAAAGCCAGTGAGAAATCAAGTAGTGCCATAATTGTTCCTTCACCGTTCAGTTTCGCTAGTATGTGATTACTCGCCAAGTATGTTTGGAAGTAAAGGAAATACAATACAAATGTGAAGAAGGACAACTAACTAGACAGAAACGGTTGATTGACCACGAGGCCCTTTTTTATAACTATACATAATATAGTGTAACCTGTGTGACCGAAATTTACTCGGAGTATAAAAATCTTAAGGGCCGTTTCCGAGAAACCAACATACTCGTGTAATTGGTTTCTCGGAAACCAATTACACGAGTATGTAATTGGTCTTAATACTTTGAGCGAGCAATTACAAGGATTGCTCGCTCAAAGTATTAAGATTAGCGTGATAATTTTCTCAAAGGTTCTTTGGACTCAGAGGGAATACCTCGTAGTCTGATATTATGTTGCCTGTTTATACATTATAAACTTGAAGAAATAAGCCAACAAATATTATTTCAAGACTCTATTAGGAATTGGTCATATAAAATAAGATATAACATAAAAATATGACGGCAAAGTATTAACACGGGTCGATAAAGAAGAAAATCAATTTTTGGTACCGTATAAATAACTTATTTGTTTCTACAGTTCTCACTGATACTTTTATATAGATGTAGTGATGCGCCGATTTGAACCGATCTTTCCGAAGATTGGATCGCGAGCATACAATTCAGTGATTTTTCTCTGATTGAAAGCCTTTAGATTTTCTAGCGGAGTGATTTACTAACGTTAGAAATTGGATCATGATAGCTGAATTAATCACAAACTATAGTGACTATACCGCGCTGATCAGGGTCATGGTCAGAGCAAGAACTTTGATTGGATTATAAAATGTAAAGACTTATAATTATCTTCCTCCTCGGCACATTGCTTTGATCACCTGGTGCGGTAATTTTTGCAGATTGGTACAAATATGTAACAGACGAATCTATTGGGTAGGATCATGTTACTTTTAAAAATCATTGTTGACTTACGTACCTAAATTTGAATAATTCAAAATCTTTAAAAAAATTGTTAAAAAAAATTTTGTTCTACATAATGTGCTTATGACTACAAACGTCACTATATATTTAAATTTGTAGAAAACTTTTTTTTTTCGTTTTTTAAAATGAATCAGGAAAGAGTTGGCAAAGTAAATTTATACTGCAGAAGTGAGTGGCAGAGTCGGCAAGGGACGCCCTATAATAAAAGGAAGTTTATCGACCAAATGGGCGATTGAGAAGCGAGAGGGGTGCGTCTGTGTCGTGTGAAATGAATGTCCGTAGCACAGAACACAATTAATCTCTACCGAGAGGTCCGTAGTCTTTGCCTACTCCCCTGGGTGACAGGTGTGAAAATTTATGTATATATATACGTATATATGTTCGTGATTTCTTATATTTACATACATATTACACATAAAAAAATATATAATTTTACACATTATATTGCGTTTAAATTGATTTATTTTCACTTATTATTTAATTACAGCTACAGTTTTGGTGAAGTACGAGTAAGTCGGCCCGACCCCGTAAGGACCACGCTCTTACAGAATACCAGCGTTAAGTAGCAACTTAATACTGTTGTGTTTTGCATGGTGAGTGTTGAGAAATGGAAACACTTTTTACTAAAAACATTTCATCTTTGTTCTCAGGGGAAACAACGCATTCTGCCTTTTGATACTTAACAGAGGATAGATGTAGATGTCTATGAGTCACAGTATTCACTCGCCATCAGATGGAATGTGTGCCCGTTTGTCACCCTTATTCCATAAAAAAAAATTAAACATAACTTGCATACGTTTTTATAGGCGTAATGATAAAATTTTGATAATTAAATCATAACTGTCAATAAAAAGCTTTAAAAGCTCATTCACAAATTATTTCTTAAACTTAACGTGTATAAAAATCCCTACGTCTGTAACATGTCGTTTAAACTCTGTAATGGTGGTATTAAAAAGCCTTAACGCAATTTTTTAATACCTTTGTTTGCTAAGCAAAACATTGACAAATATTTGTACCATCAAATTTTTTTTGTTAATTTTATTTATAATTTATTTATATCGCAAAATTATTTGGTTAAAAATTAAAATTAAGGTCCTTACATATGAAATGGGCGTTTTGTACGGGAGGAATATAAAGTCAAATTTGTTTTTTGTATAATATATTTAACTAATCAAAGTATGCACCGTTGTTATCTATGCACTTTTGCCATTTCATAGGTAGTTCATTGATCCCTTTACTAAAAAAACCATGGGGGCGAGAATCAATAAACTCTTTGAAGGCGGTTTGGACGGCCGCATCGGAGTTGAATTTTTTTCCTTGTAAGAAGTTGTTCAAATTCCGGAAAAAATGGTAATCTGTTGGAGCAAGGTCCGGGGAGTACGGTGGATGTCGCAGACATTCCAATTGTAGCTCATCTAACTTAGTGGTTGTTTGTTGTGCAGTGTGTGGTCTTGCGTTTTTGTGAAGCAGCAGTGGCCTAGAGCGATTAACCAATCTCGGTTGTTTAGCAGCTAGTTCTTCCTTCATGGTTTGCAGTTGCTGACAATAGATATCTGCCGTAATTTGGCCAGATTTTAGAAAGCTGTAGTGAATGAAACCGGCGCTAGTCCACCAAACACTCACAAGTAACTTTTTCTGAGTCAATTTACGTTTAGGGCAGAATTTGGTTGGGTCTCCAGGATTCAGCCATTGCGACGAGCGCTTCCGATTATCGTACAGTATCTACTTTTCATCTCAAGTAATGATTCGATTTAAAATCCCTTCATTATTGTGTCGGTTGAGCAAAGTAACACAGCAGTCGACGCGTGTTTGCAAGTTCGATTCACTCAATTCAAGAGGTACCCATCGTTCAAGTTTTTTTACTTTTCCGATTTGCTTCAAGTGGATTAATACAGTTTTTTCACTTACCCCGAAGCCTGCAGCTATCTCTGAAGTGCTTTGTGATGGATCCGCTTCCACAATAGTAGTTTGGTAGTGTAGTTTTCAAAACTCAAATGTACCAGCTAAATTAATTTATAAATTTGAATTTGGAATTGTTAACCAAAGAGGAGATATAATGATTTCTTATATTTACGCGAACACTACATATTGAATAAAACTACTTTTACGGATTATATCGCGTTTAATTAACTTATTTTTATTAATTCCCGACGTTTCGGGTGCTTTACACCACCCATGTCCCCCATGTCCCCCGTGACCATGGGTGCTGTAAAGCACCCGAAACGTCCAGAATTAATAAAAATAAGTTAATTAAACGCGATATAATCCGTAAAAGTAGTTTTATTCAAAGAGGAGATATTTCAGATCAAAGTGGTCAGTACGACAAAACGCTAATTTCATATGTAAGGACCTAATATTTGTGCAAATGAGACGCCTGTCTCTCAGAAGCAAGGAGAATTTGTGTTGTGGTCGCCACATTTGGCAAGTTGTTTTATAAAAGCTGCTTTTTTTTAGAGTTCGGAGTATTTTAATTACTGAAATATGGTTGGTTATATAACTCTTAGCTAGTGTTGTTTTCTGAATGATGGAGTATGCGCAAGAAAATGTATTTTATTTGTTTTCACCTTCCTGTGTTTGATATTACGATAAAGTCTTAAGCTTGAGTTTGTACTGGGTTAGAGACATGAGACACATGGTTACAGCCTATCAAAGTCCACTGCTGAATATAGGGCTCAAATGGGGGATATTTGTCATAGTTGCTACGCTTGGCGGAGGGTTTGGCGACAGCAGTTTTTTATTTTTTTATTATTATTAGGAAGACGTTGATCTACAAGTTTGTCGTCTCTTACGACATAGGATAGTGGATATACTTAAACCACACTCATAAACATTAAAAACTGAGTTAATAAAGTAGTGAGAGCAAAATTATAACTGAACATTTAATTTCTAATACAAAATAGATTTTTTTTATTCATAAATAAAGCCCTATTTTTTATTTTACAAAACTGAACATTTTAATAAATACGTATATTTCGCTTAAATTCTATCCAAGTTTGTAAAGCTTTTAAATCAAGAAAAATCGTTTGCAAGAGCGTGTTTATTTATTTCTTACCGAATGTTGACCAAGGAAAGTATGAAACAATGTTTCAGAGTAATTTATACATCATTTCTAGTATTTTTATTTATAAAATTGAAGTAACAAACTAACTTACAGTTAACCTGATTGTAAATGGCTACTGCAGCCTATGGACACGTACAACCAACTTTGGATAAAGAAGGCTACAGATGCGTTTCTACTTCTGAGGATTAAGATCGAATACCTCAGAGGTTGTAATTATACTCGTTCGCTCAGTACAGGGACTGCTATTTGGAATTGAATTATTAAAATTAAAAATTTAGTGAATGTTTCCGAAGAGTCATTCCAAGTTTGCCGTGTGGTGGCGTCGTAAAGTCTATCACACCATTTCGTCTCGTGGGTGCCGTGCAGCGATTATGGGAAATGCCAGCAAAATCTTTTAGCCATCTTTTTAAACAACACGTAAAATATTTAGATCAGTGACAGATAACAGCGTCAAAGATGCGCTACGTCTGCGTAAGTGTGTATCGTCAATAAACTTGCCAAGCTCGACGAAAAACGTTGACCTGTTACGGGCTAGTGAAAATGAAGATTCAAAGTTTAATTTCATTAAAAAAGTGTGTTTATGTCCGTTACAAACATTTTCTCAGTCTCTTTTTTCATAGAAGTAAAGGCAAAATACATCATATTTCATTATACACACAAATGAAATAAAAACGAGCACATAATTTCATAATTCTCCTGATGATAATTTAATTAAGCCATACCCACATATCACACATACATTTATCCTCAATTAAGAATCAAAATGCGGATGCTTTTCACCCCTGAGGACTAAGATGGGATGCACTACAAAAATCTCATCGGTATTATGCCGTGTGACAGTCATAATACGGTGTAGCCTGTCTCTATCATGAATAAAAAAATGAGTTTCAGATGTACGAAAATTAATAAAATTTGCGTAATTTTTATGGCTTTCTTATCTACATATATATATTTTAGGAAAAATTTAAAAAATTGGTGTCTGCCACAATTGTTATTAAAGGGTTCCTTCAGAAAAATATTTTTGTATAATTTTGTAAATACCCTTTAATTTACAAAATTATACAAAACAATCGGTTTGTTGTAATATTACCACTTTATAATATATCTTTGTAGCAAAACTGAATTTTAACATACTTATATTTCATTACCGTTACAATAAAATACGTCCTGCTGTAAATATATAAATATTCAAAAGCTTAAAAATGAAATCGCTGTACTAATTAAAATATTTGGCTGGAAGTTGTCTTAAATGTTTTATTTGTATATCGATGTTTTTTAGTCGTTGTCAGGTTAATTATTATATTTTCTTTTGATGCTTGTTTTATATGGTTTCTTTTATCGCGTAAAAACCTAAGGGTATCAAAGTTATAATTATGAAATTAATGATTTGCAATTCATAATAATATTATTTGTTGTTTTATCTAAGATTTTATTACACAGGTAACATAATATAGTGATATCTAATTATCTATTTTATAAAGAAAATAAAAAAAATCCCTTAAAAACTCCCTAACAAAATAGTTACACGTATTTCTGAATTCATTTTGCTAACGCTAGCCACTGAACAACAGTTTTGTAGTCGGTAATACGACTAACGACTATAAATCAATTATTTATCCTTTCATTGGTAAATTTATTTATACTGGGTGAGCTTTGCATTTAAAATATAGATGGAGTATTTTAAACCGAGTCGCGTCAGTTAACTTTATCAATATATTAATAGCCTATTATTTCGTTTACTGTAAGTTAAAAAGAAAATTAATGAATATTATGTGAATTTTATGTCTTTGTAGAATATTGATTCGAATTATTTTAAAAATAAACAGACTGAGATGCCGTGTAGTGAAGATGTGAGCCCATCACTCATTTTGTCCTGTGGATGTCGTAAGAGGCGACAAAGGAAAACCCTCGAAGGTCTTATGGATTTTTTTATAGAGTGAAAGTGAAAAACGAGCACACAGTCTACCTGATGGTAAGTGGATGCTGAAGCCTATAGACACCTACATCTATCCTAGATTATGAATCAAAATGTAGATGCGTTGCCACCCCTGAGTACAAAGTGTGAGGTTCACTACACTCACGTGCTGCAACAATAACATAGCAGTAGCGTGCCTCTCACGCTCGAATTGCTCGCTTAGCTCATGCGTTTTTGTCATCAGTAACCTAAAGCTCCCCCTCCACCTTCACTCGTCATTGCTACTACAGGTATGCCATTTGCATAATTTGCAACCAACAACATGTTAGATACATATGAGTGCGTTGAGCAGTGAACTTTTACGGGTTGATAAAGAAAGGAACAAAATAGTTGAGTAATGTTTGCGTGAGTGCGTGTCAGGAAGCTTAGCATGGCTTTTGCGCCAGTTAAAATGTTTGCAGCGCTCTGTCTATCTTTCTTTTCTGGTCTGAGTCCAACGTAATATTTTTGAATTTAATTAAACAGGTGGAGATGGGGCCTAGCGCATGCCTTGGGCTGATATACAAAGTATTGGCACTTTATAATATAAATAAGACAAATACACGCCATCTTCATCGACATCAGCCGTTGTTTCCAAATATGAATAATATGTGCCACCGCTTTTGTGACACGTCTGGCATGAATTAGATGCTACTCATGCTACTATATATAGAATGTCATAGGATTTCCCATAGTCTTCTCTTCGATACCCTTGGAACGAAATGTGTTGATGAATTATCTAACGCCGTTGATCATGTGCTATGCGATAAAAGAAAATATCAATGTCTGAGAAATAAAATATTTAGAGGACATGTGAAGTTCCTCAACTCGCACTGGAGCATAGCGGCGGTCTAATCGTTCATAGCTCTATACATATATACTCTACAGTGCGTTACCGTTACATCCTTCTAAAGTCTAGTGCTGAACATAGGCCTCCCTCATAGATTGCCTCATAGGGGGGATATTTGCCATAGTTGCCACGCTTGGCAAGCAGGTTAGCAAACACAGTTTTTTATTTTTAGTCGATATTAGGAAGACGCTGCTGCCCATCTCCTGATTTGTTTCCCTCTGTCGCCTCTTACGACACCCACGGGGTGATATGGGGTATATATAGTGCGTATTTCTCAGGCAAATAGGTTTATACCCGATGTCTTCCTTTATTGCCGAGCACTAGGTGGTGACTCCTTTTTTCCTAAGAGTCCGTCTAGGTCGGTACTATCCGGTTGGTATATACCAGATGCAGTGCTTGCTCTGTTGCGTTCCGGTCTGAAGGGTATATAGATAATATATGTAAGTTCGTTTGTTTCTTTAATTTTATAAAATAAATGTGGAAGATCAGTAAATAGAATTGCAATTACAATTTTCATTGATGGTGGCGGTGTTCGAACAGGTTGCTCACCTACTGTGATTTTAATATAACTTTTTAACTTTATTGAAGGGAATCTTCGATCCCTACATAGATATTCAAAGAAATATGAGAAAGCATAAGGAAGAAAATATGATTCAAACTGGAAACGTAACTTGAATTTTTGCCACGGAGACACAATATTGCCTTGATTATATTAAGATTTGTTACACGCTTTTCATTTTTTCGACAATTTTTAGATACAGAGATAATAAATGTGCATTTAGAAGTATTTACTACAGATTTTAGAGTGAAAACTCCACATTTTTTAATTTTAATTATGGATTGAGTTAATTTTAATAATGATTGTATTGAAGTGCTTGTAATAATTGCAAGTACGTATTGATTTTTATTTGTAGAATTTTTATTAAAAATTTTTGAGGTAGAATTTTTATTAAAATTTTTTGAGGCAAGATGCTACTCGAGCTTAAAATTGTGGCCCCATTTTTTCCAATCCTAGGATTTTAATATTATTTTCTTAGTTGCACTATACCTAAATCACACTTTCTCTAATTCAAATTTAATAAAAACGTCTATTAAGTAACCAGCGTCATACTATGTTAATAATTGAAAAATTTAACTTTTAATAAAAAGCAATAACTGACTTCAAAAAATAAAAAATAAAATAATTTCCACATAATAGCGTAATAAATATGTGGAATTTTTATTCAGTTTTTGAAGTTGGTTTACCTTATATGAAAGTTTATTTGTACTCTTTTGAGTGGACTACACAAGTACTACTCGTAAAATGCCGCCAAATTGATTTCATTAAAAACTTCATCCCCTGTTCGAAATCGAATACGTAGGCTTTTATTAAAATTTGTGTGAAACCGCTTCTAAAATATAACCTATTTTATGAAAATTATCATTTAAATCGGTTAAGCCGTTTCCGAGAAATCGCAGAACATACATAAGTATGATACGTGTCGAATATAGAACCTCCTCGTATATAAACTATAAACACGTAACGTTTACAAGTTAGAAGGGTCTTTTTATGCTCAGAAGTAACATTATTTAAGTAAAAAATAATATAAGAGCTTAAGAAAACAAATATTTGGTCATGAGCTGTGATAATCCTATTAAGAATAACCTAGTGTTCTAAAGCCATGGAATTATTGCATCGTCATCGGTTCTTATTACGTCGGTAAAATTTTAGATTATTCAGACGTCTGCAAGTGGGTGAAGACTCAGTTATAAAATTCCATTACATACATCCATACATACACACATACAGCTCAAGCGTATGGTCCGAGAGCTCATGACGCATTTTTCATGAAGTGTTTGATGCATCATGAAACTTTGTTAAAAAGTATCAGTCCACTGACTAAGCAGGTATATGAATGTTTGCCTGGCCTACATGGGTACACCTGGTACTGCGCATACAGGTAAGTCGCAAAAAAATTGCCCAAAAAAAGGGTTTGATTCAAATAATAATAATGACTATTGTAATGTCAAAATAACAGCTTTTTACTAAACGCACATGAAATTATATACGGTATTTATAACAAAAACACAATTTCTTAAATTTTTGTCTGACTGTCTGTTTGTCTGTTTGTTCCGGCTAATCTCCGAAATGGCTGGACCGATTTTGACGGGACTTTCACTGGCAGATAGCTGATGTTATAAGTGTCTACCCCTTCAGAAGTGTCTGCCATTTTTTTCTTAATTCTTTATCAACTTAGCTGACGGATAGTCATTATTATTATTTGAATGAAACCCTTTTTTTTTGGCATTTTTTTTGCAACTTACCTGTATGCGCAGTACCAGGTGTATCCAGGTAGGCCAGGCAAACAGTCAAATACATGCTTATTGAGTGGACTGATAATTTTCAACAACAGTTTCCAAGTTTCATGATGCATCAAACACTTCATGAAAAATGCATCATGAGCTCTCGGACCAGTAATATAAAGCATTAAATGTATGCCATACACAACTTCTGTTTCCTGTCAGAAGAGCAATTTTTAATTTTCATTTACCTAAGTGTGCTTAATTTATTAAATATTTTTTCAAAGAATTTATATTCGCTTAGCAAGCTCCACCTCCTCGCTGGATTTTGATATCTGACGTAAACTATTACAATAAAAAAATATAAGCGACGGAAGTCTAAAAATGTTTTAAATTATAATACAAACTTGAATTAGAAAATAAGTATTTTTTGAATGTTGGTTATCTATAAATAAATCATATAAAACTTTTATAAAAGTATTAGTATTGTTAAATTAGTATAAGAATAGAAATAAGAAATATTAAGAAATTTAAAAGCAATTGCAATGAACAACTATAAAGATAGACAAATTATTCATACATGAAGTAAAAATACACGGAAATGCATGTGCAACCAAAATACGAGGACGAATATTTTATCAGCATAACCCTGACGTCATAAATTTAATTCAAACCGTCATTCATTTGACTTATTGCTTGCACAGTTACGGCATATAAATATAGCAGCCCCTGTCAATTGAGACCTATTTGAAAATAGATACCTATTTGTCGAAAACTGAAAACAAGTTCCGCTCATGTAATTATTGAAACTTTAAAATTCAGTCCATTACTGTCTTCCCCATAGATTGCCTCATAGGGGCATAAATTCAGTATTATACACATAATAATATTTATACCAGTAACCTATTTATTTAAATTATTTATTAAAATAATTGTGAATAGAATCACCATAAAAAAATTTATATTCATAGGAAGTCAACGGTGGTAGAGCCACGCGGCAGCTTTTGCTGTTGCACGTATGGGCCCGCTCGAGCCGGGTTGGTACCACGATCTCACAGAGTACCGGCGTGAAGTGGAAGCTCTGCTTTTGCCTTTCTTCTGTGTGGTGAGTGCAGGTGGCCGGAGGCCCAATTCCCCCTCCCATCCCCCCACCCCGCCATCAACATGGTAGCGGAATTAAATGACTAGCCAGTACCTCTGGAGAATCCCTTACTGAGCATCCACGACCAAGCTACTCAACTCCTGAGCGTGGGTGCTCAGGCTACCCCGCGTGTTCTGGGGGGTGGGGGGGAGGCAAAATTCCGCTCAAAACAACGGGATTTCACTCGAACCTAAACGCCGTTCACTACCATCTCGAGACGGCGAAGCCGCCCTTGCTCTTTCTGACCGAGACGCAGGTGTCCTCTCCGGCTGATACTTCGTGTCTCTCCTACCCGAGGTACAAATTGGAACACTCCTTTGTGCCTCGGGCTGGGGTTTGCATATACGTCAGAGAGGACATCTGTTCTCGACGCCTCGGCAGTCTTGAAGGTTCGGACCTGTCCATCCTTTGGCTACGCGTAGACAGCGGACGACCATCCATGCGTCTACAGGTGCCTCTATAGGTCCCATAGCGGTAATGCCGAAACAGACCGACTCATCGACCACGTCCACGTCCCATCCGCAGAGATCGTGATCCTTGGCGATTTTAACGCCCGCCATGCCGAATGGATCGGTTCACGTTTAACCGATCATGCGGGGAGATACATAGCATATGGTCTGACACAACTGGTTACTACGCCTACGCGGATTCCAGATGTGGAGGATCATGCACCTTCCCTGTTCGACCTTCTGCGGACCTCTCATCCGGACAGATATCAGGTCTCCGTCGATGTCCCTCTTGCCTTCTCGGACCATTATCTAGTCCGGAGTGTGGTGCCACTCACGCTGAAATCGCGGTTGCTTTCTGCAGGCTGCCGCCGTGTTTGGCACTATAGGTCGGCCGATTGGGAGGGGATGCGGTCTTCGGTTTGCTTCTCGCCGGACGATCCCAACGTTGTTGCTAATTCTGTTGCTGATGTGGTAATTCAGGGTATGGAACTTTTTATTACTTCCTCTGTGGTGCCCATCAGAGGCAGATCTCAGCCATGGTTTAGTCGCTCCTGTAAAATAGCATCACGCTACAAGCAGGAGTGCTACTGGGCCTGGGCTGAGGCATCAACGTCCCGGGGTGTAAACACCAACGCCCTTAAAAAGAAGTATAAATCCGCCTCCAGGTCCTTCAAAAGAGTCATTGCCAAGGCAAAGTTCTGAATTCTGCCTATGTGCCAGAGCAGTCAGAATTGGCGAGAAACTAGTTCGCCTTCCTTCGGGAACCCGTGTATTCTGGTCTCTCGCCAAGGCTGTTCAAGGGAACTTCTGTCAGCCATCTCTTCCATCTCTGCACAGGGAGGACTACTCACTGGCCCATGCCGCAAAGGAGAAAGCCGATCTGCTAGGCTCTTTCTTTGCGTCCAACTCGACTCTTGATGACGAGGGGAACACACCGCCAACCATCCCGCGGTGTGAGTGCTCCATGCCGCATGTGCGGTTCATACAGCGCTCAGTTCGCAAAGCACTCCTCTCTCTAGACATCCACAATTCAAGTGGGCCTGACGGATCCCCCCAATTGTGCTGAGGACGTGTGCTCCGGAGTTGGCACCGGTTCTAACGCGTCTTTTCCGGTACTCCTACTACCTAGGCGTAGTCCCGAAAACATGGAAGACGGCTTTTGTACACCCGATCCCTAAAAAAGGCGACCGCTCAGACCCGTCTAACTACAAGCCTATCGCCATCACCTCCTTATTCTCCAAAATAATAGATTCCATTATAACCTACCAACTCATGCGGTATCTTGAGGATCACCAGCTGATTAGTGACCGCCAATACGGTTTTCGTCGGGGTTGATCAGCTGGTGATCTTCTGGTCTACCTGACTCATAGATGGGCGAAGGCAGTAGAGTCCAACGGCCATTGGCCGTTAGTTTGGACATTACGAAGGCCTTCGATCGGGTTTGGCACAAAGCGCTTCTTTCGAAGCTCCCTTCCTATGGGCTTCCCGAGAAATTGTGCAATTGGATCACCAACTTTCTTGCAGATCGGAGCATCAAGGTCGTTGTAGACGGTGCATGCTCTGACTACAAGCCTATTAACGCTGGTGTTCCACAAGGCTGCGTGCTATCACCAACGCTGTTTCTTCTGCATATCAATGATATGTTGCGAAGCGGTAACATTCATTGCTATGCGGATGACAGCACTGGTGATGCTCTATACACCGGCCGTGCCAATATTTCTCGGAAAAACGTCGCCGAGTACCGGAACAAACTTGTGTCTGAATTCGAGTCTTTGCTGAACAAAGTCTCGGATTGGGGGCGACTAAATCTAGACGAGTTTAATCCTCAGAAGACACAAGTTTGCGCGTTTACCGCTAAAAAGAACCCCTTTGTCTTATCTCCTCAGTTTCAAGACACTCCTCTTGTTGCCTCAGCCAGTATTGGAATCCTCGGCGTCGACATATCGAGTGACGTGCAGTTTCGAGATCACTTGGAAGAGAAGGCCAAATTGGCCTCTAAAAAGCATGGCGTGCTCAGCAGAGTGGGACAGTATTTCATGCCGACACACCGACTGCATCTTTACCAGGCGCAGGTTCGGCCTCACATGGAATACTGTTCCCATCTCTGGGCTGGTGCTCCCCAGTGCCAGCTCCTTCCACTTGACCGCATCCAGCGAAGAGTGGCTCGAATTGTCGACGGCCGAGTCCTTACCGATCAGCTCGATTCTCTGGCGCTGCGAAGAGATGTTGCATCCCTTTGCATTTTCTTTCGCATTTACCACGGGGAGCGCTCTAAGGAATTGTTCGGATTAATCCCAGCCGCCAAATTTCACGAATGCACATCGCGGCAAATCTCCCGATACCATACACACCATCTGGATGCTTGGCGGTCCACCACGGTACGTCTCACTAGGAGTTTCTTTCCGCGTACGACCTCTCTGAGGAATAATTTACCATCGGCGATTTTTCCGGACCGATATGACTTAGGGACCTACAAGAAAAGCTTACTCCGTTTTAAAAGGCCCGCAACGCACCTGCAATTCCCTCGGTGTTGCAGTTGTTCATGGGCGGCGGTAGTCACTTACCATCAGGTGAACTGTATGCTCGTTTGCCCCTCTCCTATAAAAAAAAGGACTGTCAGACCCTATATCTGTATATGTAAATATCCTCGAAAATGACTGGATTTGATAATCTTTTTGTCAGTGTTTGAATGGGTCCCTGAATGGCTTAGATTCACAATTGAACGCGGTAGGTGGCGCTGTTGTCGAGATCCAGAAATCAACCGTTTGAAGCCGGGGCGGATCGCTAGTATTATATAAACTTGAATAATTTTGTTAATATGCTAGACTCATACTATCCCCTATAGTAATTAATATTTATTGTTATTGTCAATAATAGTTACTACCTTGCACTGGTTGATATTTGTGCACCTGGTAAGTTATATTACTGAAATATGATAAATATAAGTCGCATCTGATCATTTGTAACTTAATATTATTTTAAAATAATTTGAACGAATTTTTAACAAAATTAAACTTCAATAAAACGTAAAACTTACTTCAAAAACTTAAAAGAATCCAATAGCCTCTGAAGTATGTGTTTGAACATAATGCATCGAAGAATTACTGTCCGTCCTGACTTCAGAAGTCTGTTTTTACATTTTATTAAAAATTTAATTTCAATGGCTTCAGCAGTTAAACATATGCGTCGAATGTAGAAGCTCCTCGTTTTCAAACTTAGAAACGAAAGTAGTGCTATAGAAATAGTTTTCTAAATGTTAAGCAAAAGAAACAGTCATATCAAATTAATTGCTAATACTGTCCACAAAAATTATATTATAATTTTATAGCAAAATGTAATAAAATTTATAATCTGAAAATTATAATATGTTAAAACTCATAGAGCAACACGGGCCACTGGCAGACCGGAGAGGAGTAGCCGTAGCGTTTTTTCCTGATACAAAACTGTCTGTCATCTTGAATAAAATTATTTTAACGGATTATATCGCGTTTAATTAACTTTTTTATTAATTCCCGACGTTTCGGGTGCTTTACAGCACCCATGGTCACGGGGGACCCCCGACCAAAAGTTAATTAAACGCGATATAATCCGTAAACATAGTCTTATTCAATGTGTAGTGTTCGCGTAAATATAAGAAATCATTATGTCTGTCATCTTTTGCGAAGGAAGATCTGCGCAGACAAAAACAATAGCTTGTTACTACGAAACTCACACATAACAATTAAAACAATAAACCATAGACTTAGGATATACTAGCGTATAGACCAACATAGTGTGCAAGGGAGAAGAAAATTCCTTATGGCAAAAATGCAAGATAGAAAAGGATACCAAATCTCATGACTCTGTAACCGATTTTGAATGACAGGTCGGCACAATTCGGCACGCAAGAAATAGCTCCGAGATATTTTGTATTTTTTTAAAGTATAATAGTGGTTATTTTTAGTAAGTAAGTTTTTTCCAAAATGGTTAATTGTTCCGTGAGTGACTGTGCTGTAAATAATAGAAATAATCCTGATAATTCCACATATCGCAGGTAAATTCTCAAGATGTCGTCAACGTTATGACGCGTTTATTTTTGGTTAAAATTTATGTTACATACTGTTTAAAATATAGAATATATTCAATTATTTTGTTAATTTTGATATTTTGCAAAGAAAAAAGTCACGTTGTTGATAATTTGCATGAATTTGGTAAATACATTTTTATACAAAATATTTTACATGTATGCTAGGGATTGACTCAACTATATCAAAATTAATGTCGATATTTATCTTGAATGTTTATAATGAATCGATAGACTTACCTACACAACAAGAAAATAAATCCTCGGTTTGCGTTCTAAAACGTAATTTTATTTTGCCGTTTTTCAAACAGATTCCCTCCGGATTCTATAATTAGAAAAAGTGGTTAAGGTTCATTGGAAGGGTTGGTTGGAATGCAAAGAAGAACTCAACAATTTGCAGCAAACATTTTCTTGAGAAGTATAAAAGAAAAAGTAGAATAAAAACAATTTTATTAAAAGGAGTCATTTCTACATTATTTGTACCAGTAAGTAAAATATTGTTATAATAAGACTTCAAAAATATAACTTTCAAAACTTTAGATAAATATAGAGACAGATTTTCATACATTATAAAACTGTAGTACATTAAAGACAAAAAAAATCTTGAGATTATCCTACTTAAGCCATTATGAACCCAACTAAGTATCTATTTATCAACCAAAATAAATGTATAACCTTGCTTAACCAACCGCACAGCCTCACGGTTACACTAGTACAATATTCATAGCATCATGCTATTTTCCCCAAGGGGTTGAACGGAGCTTCAGAACTTCGAATTATATTCACAAATCATAACGATAAAACTTTCAGCGTAGTTAGGTATAGATATTTGATAATGCTCAAGCGCTACTAGACGACCGCGCATGAGACGTGATAGTATAAATTCCATAGTATTTGATACTCACAACGGTCAATGCCCGATTCATGCTTGATGGCCGACGACATTGTCGCGAGGGCTTAAATAGCGTGGTTCATCCCCTACAGCGTTGGTCGTAGAGAAGAGGAACTCGTGGTTAAGTAATAGCTGCGCAGATCAATAGATCTGCGAAATTAAGTTGCACTTGCCGCGGTCAGTCCATGAATGAGTGACCATTTTCTTAACATACCGAGATTGAGAGAACAGAGAGTGCATCTGTATCCTCAGATACTTAGTTCACTTTACTGTGTTAAGATCATTATGTTTTTAAAATTCATGCAGCTAAAATGATAATAAGTTTATTATTATTTTATACTTTTCAGGGACAGATGAAAGAATATAAACATGAAGCATGATGAAGCCTCATAAACATATTGGCCTTTAAATAGAGCAATCTTATTTAACTGATTCCTACAAGTTTCCTTCCTTAAATTATTAAGTTTACATTCATACTTTTTTTTCATTTATTTGGGTCAACAAACAGTTTCATAATAATAATTTTACAAATAATATACATACACATCATAATGAAATAATTGTGAAACCAACACCGTTAACCACGAATTATTAAACAAAAAATTTAGCGTGTTTTTGCTAAAAGTTAGTATTTATTTTAAGTAAGCTGGCTATGAATTTAATTCAATCAAATTACGTGGTGTTGAATTCACGTAACAGATTAAAGAAAACTGATTTTCTAAATGAAGTAACATTCGTTGCAAATATATCTAGGGTAGTGAAGTAGCTGTTATAAGCTTCAGTCATTCGAGTCAATGGTGAACGTTTCCCAGCATTCGTTCGAGACTTAGGTGTAGCAAATAGTTTATATGTACGGCATGCTCGAGTGTGTGATCTGACTGGTACTTTAAAACATAACTTATCCACTATATCAATACAGTCGTACTTATTATTACAAAAGTCGTACAATAGCTTAACTTGTAATTGTAACCTTCTAGTTTTTAGATTAAATAATTTATATTGTTGTAACAATTTTGAGTAAGACAATTTACTATGAGAACATTTATAATGCATGCATCGTAGGAAGTTCTTTTTGCACTCTTTCAAGGCGGTCTGAGTATTTTTTGTAAAAGGGATCCCACACTGAGATGGCATATTCAATTTGTGAGCGTATTAAAGATTTATATAAATACATATATGTACTTGGCCGTTTAAAATCGTTACTAGAGCGGATAACAAGCCCATACATCTTATATGATCTATTACAAATATTCTCAATATGAGTTTCTAGTGTTAGTTTAGTGTCTAATGTAACTCCTAGATCTCTAATTTTATGCACCCTATCGAGATTTGCGCCGCACAGAGAATAATTGAAATAACTTATATTTTTTTTCTTACTAAAACTTATATACTTACATTTATCTATGCTAAGTTTCAATTTATTACGGTCACAGTAAGCTGTCAATCGGTTCAGATCTTCTTGGAAATTTAAATGGTCACCAATATTTTCAATCGTACGGTATATTTTGAGATCATCCGCATATAGAAGGAAATTGCAATTTTTGAAACATTCGCTTATATCATTTATGTAAATTACAAACAACAATGGTCCAATAATTGAGCCTTGCGGAATACCTGATGTGACTGTGACGATATCAGATTCATGACCATTAATTACCACTTTTTGGGTCCTATTAGTTATATAGGACTTGAACCATCTCCAGAGGTTGCCTCGAATACCATTGAAGGCAATTTTTTCTAACAAGATTTTATGGTCGACGCGATCAAAGGCTTTCTTAAAGTCCGTATACACAGCATCTGTTTGTTTATTAGAATCCATGTTTTCAAATAATGCAGTTACATAAACCATGAGGTTAGTGATGGTTGAACGCTTTAAAACAAATCCATGTTGTTGTGGGAGAATATTTTTGTGGATATAAAAGTACAGGTTGCTGTGTATGAGTCTTTCAAGAAGCTTTGTTATAGTAGGCAAGATTGAAATAGGACGATAGTTGGTCACGTCCTCTTTCGAGCCCCCCTTGTGTACTGGAACTATCCTAGCCATTTTCCATATATTTGGACAGACACCCTCTCCCAAGCATTTATTAAACAAAATGTGAATTGGTTTGTAGATAATTTTAGCCGTTCTTTTAAGAAAAATCGGCGGAACGTTATCCGTACCGGGTCCTTTTGTAACGTCTAATGACTGGAGTTCTCTTATGATATAGTCATCTTTTATTGATATATTGGTAATAATATTATCAGTGTGAGTTTTTTTGTCTAAATCACTTATGTCTGTAATATCATAGGAGTCCGGCAAGTCTGAAGACTGAAAAACTGAGTGGAAGAATCTCGAAAACATGTTGCAAATATCATCGGGGTTGTCGGCTTTTGAATTATCAAATTTTACGCTACTAGGTATATTACATTGTTTTTTGCGGTTATTTATATAAGTCCAGAAATATTTTATGTTATATTTAATACTATCTTCAACTTTGTTTATATAATTATTATAACATTTATTTGCCTCTTTCTTAAATCTTTCACGGTACATTGAAAATACTGAGTAATCTGCTTGATTTTATACTTTTCCATTTTACCCAAGCAGAATTTTTGTTTTTAAAAATATGTTTAAGAGATGAGCTGAACCAAACCGGGAAATATGAATTAGAAACAGTTTTGGAAGGAATGTATTTACGGACAATGTTGTAAATTTGTTCATAAAATATATCTACACAGTAGTTTGCTTGTTTGTTCTGAAATAGGTCTTCCCAATCAATTTCTAGAAGATCTTGATTTATCTTCTCATAATCAGCATTTTTAAAGCAATGTATAGTGTGTGATTTACATTTTAATTGTTTACTTACTATAGTATCAAGTGACATAAGAACATAAAACGGAGGGTGCTGTATATCTATTGGTACTAAAGTTACTGTCGTTGAAAAGGATTTGCTATTATGTGTGTTAGTAATACACAAGTCTAGCAAGCGGTCCTTATTATTTTTGAAAATATTGATTTGTATACAATTTAACAAGGACATAAAATTTAACAAGTATGAGCTTGGCGGTCCTTGATCAGTCGCTTTTATGGGGTCTGATTGATTGCCGTTGATTTGCCATTCGAGATATGGTAAATTAAAATCTCCGTATATGTAAAAGGATTCGACGCCCATAACCTGTATGTATTCCCTCATAGCATCAAAATAGGTAAGATATACGTCATTGTCAACTCTCGGGGGAATATATACAGCTCCAATAATGTAGTGTGTATTACCCACAGACAGTTGTAACAGTGTTTGTTCAATTATGTGTGGGAGCTTGCGGGGAGTAACAGAGTGGGGCAACGAGCAAGGCACGGAACAAAGCGAGCGCAACACAGCCACCAACACACCTCCGCCATCTCGGCGGCCAGTCGCTGTTCGGTTGCGATCGCAGCGATACACAACATAGCGGGAGTCAATGAATTCGTTGTTTTCTATGTCGGCATGCAACCACGTCTCGGTTAATATAATAACGTCGTAGGAATGCATCAAAATATTCATATATATCGTATTAAGTTTGGTTCTCAGTCCGCGGCAATTTTGGTAATAAACGGATAGTACGTTGTTATTTAAGTTATCGTATTTTACAGTAGACTATTAACAATATTACTAAGAAATCGTTATTTAAAATAGTGAGTGCATATTTAATACGTATGTATGAAATAACAATGATTTTATTGTTACGCATGGATGGTGGTGTGTAAAGCAGAGTGCCAGAAGTATAATTTGATATTTCAAGGTTATGAGAGTTTAATACGATAAAACAACACTGCCATCCCATTATGGATCTATAATAAATGTACAGAATTATAATAGTCAAGTTAAGATAGTGGCAATGTTTACGCTTTGAAGAGTGATATATTTTAATATTATTATAAAGAGAGTGCTCGTTTGCAAACAATTTATTATTTAATTTTGATGTTACCGAAATAAAGCCATTATTTATTAAAATTGTAGGTACACGTTTATGAGACTGCCAGTTTATTGAATTAACATAGCATGTATGTACTGTTGTAATTAGTAACATGACTGTAGGTAGTTTACAATCAATTGACCTACCAAAAATGAAAAGCCTGTCCAAAGAGTAGTTACTTAATCTTAATGAGGTCTTGCTCCGAGCGTATTGCCAGCACTGGAGAATTTTCGGTCTTACGTATAAGAATAACACCATGTTTGATCCAAACAAACTTGTAATCCTGTGATTTGGCTCTGTTACGACATTCACGAAACAAGTGCTTGTTTTGAAGAGTTAGATGCTCGTTGATGAATATTTTTTGAGGTGCACCGGATATTCCCAGCTTTTCAGTATTGAAATCCTTACTAGATCGACTAGCAGCTATGATATTGTCGCGTAGAGTCCGGGTGGTAAGTTTAACAATAACGTTTTTTGGTCGGGTATCTTTTTGGTCTGCGTGAGGTACACGGTGAACTGCTACAATGTCGGACGCAAGTATTTGTTGTTTGATAACAGTACCTATGCCCATTACAATATTTATGAGATTCTCATTACGTCTGTCGGGCAAGTTAATGATTTCAATATTGCAATCTCGAGCTTGCTGCTCCATAGCTGCTAACTTGCTTTCAAGTTTTTTAATATGGCAAGGTCACTGACTGGCTGCATTTGATTTTGTAAGCTTTGTAATTGTTCATCGAAGGTGTCCTGGCGTGTATTACTATAATTTAAAGATTTTTCCATCTCCGATAGGCGGCTATTTATATCTTTAAGGGATTCTTTGAAGCTAGCATTGTCGGAGCACAGGCCATGGACAGTGTCATTTAGAGTAGCCAATGACACTGTTATTTTAGACAATTCACTTGCCAAAATTAATTGTAAGGACTTGGTTATAGTCTCAGATATATTTTGATCAAATTTATCTAGTTTATCTTCCAATATTTTCATTCGGTAAGTAATGTCATCATCTTCAGGCTGCTTACGCTTACGTAAATTCACAAAAATATCATCTACCTCCGCCGATGCAGATAAATTCGGGTTGGACGAAAATTTCGGTGGTGTGCGTTGTATCGACATTTTTACAACTGTTGTTTAGTCACTTGGTATGCAAATATGATTACAGTCAATTGTAGCACTTAACACAGTCACTCATAAAGATGAAATCAGTTGATCTTACTTAAAGCCACACTTTTTAACTAGCAACAGCACGTCTACTGTGAGTCACGTATTCTGTGAGAGTGAACTGAACTGATACTTAAGTCGAATGTTAAAATAAAGTTATATAATCTATTTAATTATTAATTATTAAATGTTTGTAATTATCACAAGTAATACTTATATGGAAAATAAAGCAGCCATTATGTACTCCGTGTCCCCGTTTTTGTTTCCCCATCAAAACATTTAATCAATATATAAAATATAAATAGGTATATACTTAGTTATGTATCTACCTATTTATAATAACAATATGTTAAAAATAAATTCCGGGAAACTCCCACGGCAGTAAATATTTTTCCAAAGATCATAGCTCGAAAATACAACATTCTGATCTGATTATTGGGGAGTTTTTAAAGTTTTCGGTAGTCACCTGGGATTTTATACATTTGAATTAAAATCCAACAAAAGGCAGGTAGGTTCAGCTTATTCCCAGGAACATGTTATATGAATTTTTTTTAATTATTTTAGAACTGTCATGGTAAAATTCAGTTAATTTTTGAAGTTATTCAACTTCATGCACTAAACAATTTTTTATAATCTTTTTACAGCTTCCTTAACAATCATTTTCGATAGTCCTTTTAAGTAAAATATACATCACTAGCTAACGCACACAATGACAAATCAAAATTGGTCACGCGTTTTCGGGCTGTCAGGTGGTCTATACGTCAGTATATTCTAAGTCTATGCAATAAACTAATAAATTTCAAACACACATTTATACAGATACAGACTGGGATCAGTCGCTCGACCGATCTGCGTGTGAGGGCTAGCGTCTGTGTTTGGTAAACAAATCCAAACAACACGATCGTTATTATTGTAATTTTTAAGTTTAAAAAGAAGTAAATAGCAATAATGTGATTAAAATTACTTATATTTTTTAATTTAACGCCATTTTTTTAGTAAATTTAATATTTACTAAAAAATGGCGCAAAAAACCTAAACACGTCGGCATTTTTGTAGGACGTCGATTCAGCCGCGCAACTAGATCTAGTCCAGTGAGCAGTGCGGCTGCGACTAGTTTTATTGTATGCATAGGACCACGTACACGTATACTTTGACAGAGGAGTAGGACAGAATTGGGGCTTCTGCGTCACTTGCTCTCGCTTCGCTCGAGCTACGTGCCGCTGAATTCTCTCCAGTAGAGGTTCCACTTCATCGTTAAAATGCACTGTAGTACAAAAAAAAACCAGTTACTTTAATAATACTTATCGTTACTGGTCTGAAACTATTTTTTTTTCTTCTCCTCGAACACAAACATAGTTTAAATTAAAAGACGAAGTTTTTATTTACGTATATTTTATTGAAAATCAAACAATCTCGGTATGGAGACAATAAAAGCAAATATAAGTACTGAATTAAAGTATCCTGTCAGTATTCTATCGACAACCATCGTGCGGATTGAATGCGATGTAGTTAGTCTTGCACTGCGAGGCAAAGTCTCAACTTCCTCGCAGAGCTTCCTCCACGACGTTCTCTTAGCTTTCCTAATTTTTTATTATAATCGGTTAGGGCTGCACTATAAATATCCCATTCCTTGTTTTTTTAGCCCTATTGAATAGTTTCCTGGTCTTTTCCCTAAGCTGCTTTAGTTTAGTGTTCCACCAAGGAACTTTTCGTGTTGAGGTCTTGTTTTTGACGAGACAACTGTCTTCGAAGGCTTCACGGATACCTACGGTTACCGTTTCCACCGCTAAATCAAGACCTTCAATCGTTTTTATGCTTTTAGGAAACGTTCCCAAATTCCTCCTTAGGCTATCTCTATAGACAAATAAAAGCAACATTTTCATAAGTTGGTAATGCTTTAATCACAAACTTAATGTATCTGTGATCAGACATCGAGTTTTCACTAATAACATGCCAGTCAGTAATCCGCTTGGATATGTTATTGGTAGCAAAGGTTATATCTGCAACTTCCTGCCTAGCACGCGTTACAAAGGTAGGTGTATACCTAAGTTTAGGCTTAACAGGCGATTGGATATGAGAAAATCAAAAAGTAACTCACCTCCTTCGTTGATGTTAGTGCTTCCCCATGCTATGTGGTGAGCTTTAGCATCACATCCCACCACAAGTTCGGCGTTGTGTTTACGGGCGAACTCCGCCACTCGCTCTAACTCGATGGCAGGATCTGGGTACTCTCCGGGAAGATAGGCTGAGCAAATAATTATTCTGGCCCCTGTGCATCCCTTAAGATTTATAAAGGCTTTAACTAGGTCGTCATTGCAATACTCTGGAACAGCTAAAAGTTGAATATTTTTATTGTAGATTATACAAGCTCTGGGTCTATTGCCTTTAGTATTGACTAAGATCTTACCGGCAGCCGACAATCCCAGAACTTGACCGTTGGCTACCTAAGGCTCTTGTATGAGGGCGAGGTCGATGTTGTCCTCTGCGAAGATAACCTCCACCACGGCAGAAGCAGCTGCTGCATGGTGAAGATTTGCCTGGAGGACCCTCGTCTTACCCTTGGGGTTAGCCATTTATAGGCGTGGAGGGGGGGGGGCAGGGGTCGTTTTCGCCTGCTTAGGACGAAGACGTCCTTTACCGGCGCTCTTGACCCCTGCCGTATCTTTTGGTTTACCGCTCCCACCTCCTTTCCCCTGAACCCTGGCTGACACCAGCGGAGGCCCTCAGACCGAGGCGAGATCAACGCCTTGGGTCACAGTCACTCTCGCTGATGTCGTTCCAGTCTCACCCCTCGAGGTGGAGGGTTGGGGATTGGAGTTGGGGCGGTTCAGGCTCCATTGCCGCGTCAGAGCCTCCCCTGACCTTACAAGTTATTATTTTAAAGCCAAGGGCGACTCTGCCGCCTGCAGCTCGGAGAGCCTCCGCCGATGGGTCGTCCGGAGAAAAGGTTACTAGGAACCCATTCTACTCATCCCTACGGTGGAGGATTTTCCAGAGCTCGGTATGGAACCCTTCATTTTGTAAGGTAATGCCCAGTTGAGGCTTAGGCATTTCGCTCTCGAGTATTATCGAGAGCTCTGCCTTCGGCCAGGGTTTCAGTTTTACGATCTCACCCACAATCCAGTCCTGGCTTGCCTTATTCATGCACGTTACCAGAATTCAACCTGGCTTGTGGGTGAAACTCGAAAATTTTGGTCCCATTCCCGGCTGCGCACCAAAAGCCGTCTTAGCAATAGCCTGCGTTAGTGCCTGGTGGACCAGCCACATCTACTCCACGATCATAGATCATAGATCAGCTACGGCACTGAAGCTGAGCTTCTTCTCCCCCGTTGCCAGCTTCACAGATTTCCTGGGCTGGTCTTTGGGGGACTCCTCCTCAGACCGACTGCGTTTTTTTGCCTTCGGACCTGGGGGAGGTTTGGGCAGAGGAATTTCGTCCCAGGGCTTCTGGCAGAGAGAGAGGGCCTTTTCGGCTCCTATCTCAGCTATTCAGCCTTCAGTACCTCTTCCGTGCTGCCCCACTAAGCTTATAAGCCCTAGTTCAGATTCGTTAGTAGCAATCCAGTTAGAACTAGAAAAAGTTATCCTTGATCGCCCAATTTACATTGGGTTTTCAATTTTGGATTTAGCTAAGAGTCATTTGTACCATTTTCATTACTCTATAATGAAACGTATGTATAAAAATTCGCTGCAACTCTGTTCTACTGATTCTGATAGTCTATTTTATCTAATAAATACAGATGATTTTTATGAAGACATGAAAAAACATATAAAATATTTTGATACAAGTAATTTCAAAAACGATCAATATGATATGCCTAAAGTAAATTGTAAAATTCCAGGGTTTTTCAAAGACGAAATGGGTGGTGAAGTAATAACTGAATTTGTTGGATTAAGAGCGAAATTATATTGTATTGATTCCAAAACAACCTCAATAAGAAAAGCTAAGGGTATTAAAAATCTGTTACTAAAAACCTTAATATTGAAAAATATAAACGAACGTTATGGTCTAATGAAAACTTTAGCAAGAGTATGTGTATATATTAGATCAAAGAATAATCAAATATTTACTTAAAAAGTTGATAAACTTGTACGTAATAGAGATGATGACAAAAGACAAATTATGGTAGATGGCTACAATACGTTACCATGGGAACACTATAAAACTGTATTTTAATAAATTTGAATGTAAAACTATATAATGCTACTACTAAATCAAATAAATTAATAGTAAGAGATAAATGTATAGCTTAAGTTACATGTATTATCATGTTTATAACTTTATATTTAGTTTTAATAAATACATTCGTTGGAACAATAAATGTTTTTTTCTTTTTTCGCTCTACACAATTAAATAATGATGATGATACATAATAAAACAACAATAAAATTCAATGTATAATACATTTTATTATATTTTACAAGCTACATTACTTAAATTACTAGTTCTCACATAATTTTTCACCTATTTTTTAATAAGACAATTCGTAGCATCTAACAGTTCATCATACATGAAATCCACGACATATTGAACACTTATATTATCACTAAGATCGTTGAAACGGACCAGCAGACAGGGATTAGTCACTATAGACGTTTATCCCAGAAACTTTTATCACACCACGTTGGGTTCGGGAACAACGAGGCGGATGTGAACCCCGTGAAGGAGTATCACGCAAGAGCGTCCGCTGGACCTTTCTCAGAAGAAAGGTGGGACGACCAAGATTACAGGTATTCCTGGTCTCACCGTCTTCATAAGACATCTTCGGTGGATTGTAATGTGTTTTCTTTTGTGGAAGATACTTTAGGAAATAAAACAGCAATTATCTTCAAAGGAGAATGACCAAAAGTGGTACCAAAGTCTCGCGCATCAAGACCAAAATTTTATAGTAATTAGTTTCATAATTTTTAGGACATTACGCGTCAAGTTTGATTTTGAACAGAATTTACTTTTAAGTTTATAAGTATGGATATTGAGTCAATTTTATTTGACATTTGGCTAGGGAAGGCTCAGTCCATGCTCTATGTCTATGGTTTTACTCCCTATTTATATGACGTTTATAGTAGGCATGTCGATTCACTTAAAATAATCGATCTCGATTCGATTCAAACATGCTAGAATCGATTTTCGATTAAATCGAGTATTAAAAGATCGATTTTCGATTAATCACGACATTTTCTAACATGCCTAATATAGACACAGAACATTATTGATGATAATTTACTAAATACAACTGATTGGATAGAAATATCATTAAATTAATAAACATAACATCACGCCTATATTTACCCGAAGGAGTAGGCAGAGTGTAGTACTCCCACTAGTCTTCAGTTATGTTATACGTCCCATGTAATAGGAGTTGAGCCTTATCACAAGGCACAAATCCAGACTCGTGGTACTACTGGGCATTTCAATAGTGTAAACTTCAACGTACACTTATCGATAAATCGGTTTCAATCTAATCGAACAGTGGGCTGCTGTGCTCATATAATGACGATAGTGTGGTATTTGATCTGGGGACGGTGTAAAGACGTAACTGCGCCGGCAATGGCTTTAGATGATTTTCTCAAGAGTATGATGAATGATTTAAATAAATGTATTTTAAATAAATATTTTTGACTTTTAATCGCTATTAAAACCTAAAACCTATTATTAAAATGGACTTGTTTGTTTTCATTTTTCTATCACTTACCTAATCGATTCACAACAACAACATGACGATGAGCAATAGTGTCTGTCATGAATAGTATCTTAAGATTATTAAATGGTTATTGACAAGACTCTCTAGACTCAACGAGCGTTTTTTTTTTGGTCTGACTGGTCACCCTTATGATAATGTTTCATTGGTATTAGTGTAGTGTGATCACAGTGGCGTCTAATGATATATTACATAGATACGTTACCCGCTCACAGTATTGGCAATATGTATAAAGGTCGTGCAAATCTCCGAGTTTCAGTCACGCATCCTGCGATGCGGCTATAATATGTTGCTGTAACTCGTAATTCTTACTAATATTAGTGGATTACGCTGTTTTTAGAGCCATAATGTTCGTCCATATTTAATGTGTATATTTAAAATAGGTCGTTGGTAGCGTCGAAAAATAAAACGTAGTTTTTAGGTTATTTCGATTTTATAAAATAACTCCATAACCCGGGTTTTGTTTTAAAAAATAACTTTTGTAGGAGTTAATATAATCAGCGTAGTCTATAAAAACAAAGTTTGATTTTGATGCAACATGGTACGGGATTCCATACATTAATGGGCATCTCCTTTCCCATAAAGAGCAACATTAACTTTCACTAATTTCCTATCTCTTCCCTATGCGTTTGTTTTTCTTTCTTGATTAAACATAAAACTGGTAGCTGGTCCCGAACGAATTGACCAATAACCAGTTTACTGAGCTACTTCAAAGCTATATGCGAAAGAGAACCGCGCACCGCGCGCGGTTTGTCAAAATTTTTACTATTGCCCTCTTATATTTTTCCCAATAACTTTATTCATATAAAACATATAGTTATACAATTTATACATAACTTTTTAATTTATTTAACAAAATATGCCTATTTTACAACACTTTTTCAAAGTTAGAAATCTTAAATATCTAACACACAAGGTTGAAACAACAATCTTTATTAATAAACATAAACTACTTAACTATTACAATAGTTTAATTCACGAATTTACACATATTTTTCACTTAAAAACAACTTTAATTTTCTTATATAAAACTATCTTTATTTCACTATATTTAGCACGAATTTAAACATTTTTAACACAAAACTATCTTATTTTATACGCACAACAGGCCTGATACATTTATGACCTACTTTTACATACATTTCTGAAATTTTTACAAATTAATAAAAATTATTTTCGTATTTATTTCACACGATTTTGCGCTCGGTTCACATTTCACACAACATGAACAACTGATGTTTCCAACTGAGTCGCAATTATCCAAAAAAAAACATTGTTTTATTAGCACTGACCATAATGAAGTTAGACAAAACAAGTCGTATCATTAGAAATTAATCATATAGATGCAGCAATATGAGGGCGACACTGAAAGTTTTCAGAACTGGCCACTTGTAAACGATATAATAAAAAAATAAGTTCAAATTTTGAAAATGAAACTCTTTGCCAATATTATTGTGTATGTATTTTATTAATTTGTCATTTGTTTACGATTTGGCGGCAAATTGAAAATTGTCTGTGTCACGTCAGCATGAATTTAACGCGAGAAAATTTTCGTACAATGATTTTTTATGACTTTCGATGTCATTTAAGTCAACAAGAAAGTTATGATAGACTTCGATTGGCCTTTCACGATAAAGCCCCATCTCGTGTCACTGTTTGCAACTGGTTTGATGAGTTTAAACGTGGTCACACTAATCTCACCGATGATCTGCGTGAGGGACGGCCTTCTACGGCGATGACTGAAGATAATATCAGTGTTGTGCGGCGTATGATTGAGACTGACAAAAGAGTGACTTATCAGCAGATTCGGACAAGCTTAGGCATCGGTATGAGTTAAGTGCACAAAATCCTCTATGAAAATTTAGCGGTCAGGAAGCTTTGTGCCTGGTGGATACCTCATAATTTGACAGAGCCCCAAAAACTCCGTCGTGTTGATTGGTGTCGTGAAATGGTTCAAAGATTTAACGGAGGTTACCCAAATGCTGTGTTCGACATACTTACGGGTGACGAAAGTTGGATTTATTGTTATGATCCTGAAACTAAGAGACAGTCTGCTGTCTGGGTGTTTCCTACCGAGGAGTTGCAAACTAAAGTGAAGGAGGTCGAAGCGTGGGAAAAAAGATGGTGGCCTCGTTCTTCGGAAGGATAGGTCATTACGCAACAATTGTTTAAGAGGATCGAAAAACAGTTACTGCAGAGTGGTACACTAACAATTGTTTGCCTTGGAAAAAATTCGGGAGAAATGACCTCGCTGTAGGATCCTCCTTCACCACGACAACGCCTCGTCGCATACCGCCAAGCAAACAATCGACTACTTGGCGACGTCAGACGTAGAATTACTGGGTCACCCGCCCTATAGCCCCGACTTCGCACCTTGCGATTTTTATTTATTTCCGAAAATAAAAGAAAAACTTCGAGGAAAATGTTTTATGGACGCCGAGGCAGCAGTGGCTGCGTTTCAAAATGCCGTCGAAGAGACCCCTTAAGATGGGTGGGCAAAGTGCTTTTCTCAGTGGTTCCATCGAATGCAGCGATGTATTGATGTAAATGGACACTATTTTGAAAAGATATAATAAAACTAATAACTTGCTAGTGTGTTTAGTTTTTGATTTTCCAAGAACTTTCAGTGTCACCCTCGTACCAGCAGTATCTTACAAACGCTCTGAATATAATGCTCAATAACTCAACTGATAGTGGAAGTACACTTGTTCCCGCGGGATAGAAAAATTATGGACCGTGCGGGCGAAGCCAATGACGTTCGCTAGTTACACATAGAAAAGGCCTCCAGCAATACAAACAAACGTGTTCATACGCACTAATTTTTGTACTATCTGGGAATCGAACCGCAACCATCAGGCTTTGTAGTCCGCTCGTAGTACAAACCACTAGACCATTGCGATTGACACCATTGGTAAAATAAATTGATATAATATAGAAACTTGCGAGCATGTAGGCACAAACTTGGTTAGACTATAAATTTGGACCTCTACTGGAGAGAATTGGGGCCTTCGGAAGCCCCAATTCTAACCTACTCAGAGGGGAACGCCTGCGTATGGCTACTCCCCTCCGGTCCGCCGATGGCCCGTGTTGCTCTATGGTTAAAACTAAATCATTATCATACGCCTATGACTGCCCACTGCTAGACATAATAAGCCTCTCAAGATTTTTCCTTATCACTGCTTAGGCATTGCTTATACATAAAATATACTTAGAAGCAAGATAAATATAAAAATACATATTATTGTTAGTGTTTGTTACCTAAGTACTCCTACACTTGGTAGAAGGGATTTTGTTTTACATATTTACGGAGGCTTGATTTAAATTTGATTAATTTTGCTATGTATTTTATTTCCTGGGGTAATTTATTATAAATTTTTATTGCCATATAGCAGGGGCTTGTATTTAACATTTTTGTTTGCGAATGTGGTAGGTATAATTTATTTTTGTAATTTGTATTTATGTTATTTGTATCTTTAATCTTCTTGAAAATATTATTATTTTTATAGACAAACAGAAGGCGCACCAGAAACTAAGAATAATAAATGAAAACTAACAAAATGGAGTTTCCATGCCCCTAAAGCATACTTAAAATGTTAAAAAAAGGTAAAGTGCTGGTCTTCCACTGTCTGAAATAGACCTCTTCTCGTTTATTATTGAGTTTTGAAGCAGATACTATAGACTGAGCTTCCGTTATTCGTGTTGATGAACTTAACATAACACATATTTTTAATTTGTAAAATATTTAAATTTTTATTCCTAAATCTTGAGGGTTTCTTTGCAATATTTACATTTATTATAATCTGCGCCATAAATAAGTCATGAAAATTCTATTAAAATATGTTATATGTGTCCCAGTTTGATCCTGGCTCGATCAAACTCGGGTTGCTCAAATTTATGAAATATTATGGTAAACGCCTAATCCCTGAGCTATCATCGCGCTAAATTGATGGGGGATACTATTTAATATGACCGTATAACGGCGGTGTAACTATATCCACTACCCCATATCGTCCCGTGGGTGTCGTAAGAGGCGACAGAGGGAAGTTGAAAAGGGTATGGTCAGCAGCATCTTCCTGATAACAGCTCAAAATAATAAAAAACTGCGGTTGATAACCCGTTCGCCAAGCGTGTCAGCTATGGCTAAATCCCCCCTATGAGGCAATCTATGGGGGAGGCTTATGTTCAGCAGTGGAATTTTATATGTTGTAATCGATGGATGGATGACCATTTAATATATGTGATAATTATTATCACCGGAAATATTCTTTCCATTCAGAAAAAAAAATTAATGCTTTGTTTTTGTTTATTTAAGAGACTATAAAACAACAAGTTGGATTTTCAATTGCTGAATTTGAAGCACATGTATTTGAAGCATACATAGCGTACACGATTTAATTTTTGTAAAAACAAAAAAAAAATCATGTACGCTATGTATATTGTCAGAAATTAAAATATAAAATAACTTTTTGTTAATATAATGGTAAAGGCATTGATTGTATTTCGCCTGTAATTTACAGTTAAAACAATTGGGTTGTACCATTCTTCACTCCTCGAAAAATGTAGTTCCAAGCAGGCGCATTAAAATAATTAAACACGCAAATGAAAGTTTGACGTGATGAATTCAGCGTAACAATGGTGATACATCATTACGCTCAATTGATTATTGAAAAGCGCTGGGAATAAATTTGACGTGATGAATTCAGCGTAACAACGGTGATACATCATTACGCTCAATTGATTATTGAAAAGCGCTGGGAATAAATGTTTCATTGATTAAAATCTCTATTATCATAACAAGTAATTTTTAAATGTCTTACGTAGTGTTTTTGAATAAATCTTAACGTAGTGTATTCTGCAAACCAAGGCACAAATTTATGTTAGCGATCGATTGGAGAATAGAATACGACAGAATGGGATGGAATTTTAAATAATGGGATGGAACATAATGGGATGCGATTGGATGGAATAGAATGGAAAGGAACGGAAGAGAACGGAATAGAGCAAAATAGAATAGAATAGAATATCATACAATATAATGGAATAGTATGGGATAGAATGGAATAGAATAAAACAGGAAGAACAGAATAGACTAAAATAATTATTATTTAAAATAGATTACAAGAATATTTATTGAAAGTCATTTATGCTTTTACCAAATGTTTTGTTAAAAACTAAGCAGCACGGTAGTGATCACTACATTCCCAATGGTTATTATCAATCGTGTATTCTTTTGTAGTTTATTAGTATATATTAAACAATTTATTGCATATTAAACATTTTAAAGTTTTTGATAGATAGGTCATGCAGATTTTCGAGAATTTCATTGTAAAAACGTATAAATTGCTCCATGAAGGGATTACTGACTCTTTAGAGTCGAGTAAGTAGTATTACTAGCTTGTGCTTGTTTTTAGTAGCTATTTACAGAATGTATATCTATTTTTTATATTAACTATTTTTTATAAACTATTTTTGTTTTTGCACCTATATTACATTTTCGTAAATATACAAACAACAATTTCACAAAGATAATATACATATTTCTTTTTTACATTTTTCTCTAAGAGAAACAGGAAGAGATTATAAATTGCTCTTATGGCTCTTTTCTGCAAAACGAAGGTAGTTTTAATGCCAGTCGTATTATCCCATCGCAAGACTCTATACGACATTATGCTTTGTAAATAACTTAAATTAACTAATCTAGTTGTTTCAATACATGTAAGGCTTCTAATATTTTTAACAAAATGAGGGCTTCACTGAACTTCCGAGAAAAACAGTGGATTTAACAAGTCTTTGCTCCTTCTTATTTAAAAGCACACACTTTCACATTCACCTGTTTAACATTTGGTGTTGTGAATTTAATTCATTTAGTGTGACTAAAAAATAAATTTTTACAAGTACTTTATCGTCATATTTTAACAATTTCCGTTAACGTCTAAAAATCAACGAAGTATAATCAGCAAATAAAACTATATAAACTATATACTGTGCTTTATAACCTATAGGTCTATAAGGGCGATACGATGCGTGGTCCTAACCCAGTCGAGCCGACCCATTCGTACTGCAGCTAGCATAGTTGCAGCGTGCCTCTACTATGCAAAAAAAAAACTTACGTTTGATCTGGAATATTTTTTTCAAACGTTTTACTGAGTGTGTTGGCAGTACAGAAATAGGTCTAAAATTAATGGGTCCAATGTACTATCAGAATTATACAAAGATATATCTTTATTATGTTTAATTAAATCAGGAAATACACAAGATTCGATACTGGTTTTAAAATAATAGCAGGTAAGGTTGCGATTTATTTTGCACAGACATTTACATTTACGAGATTATTATCCAAATTTATTCAACTCAATTACCACATATCAGTACCAAGGTTCCGGCTCCCACATATCAACTCTCTGTGTGTATGCAAATTAATTATTTAATGTATTTTTGAAAGTTCCTTTATTCAATATGTGTATTGTGTGGTGTTAAAAATAAACTTTAAAAATGTAAAAGCTGTATAAATATATAATAAAATAATTTCGCATTCTGAAATTAGTGCTAAGAAATGTTGCATAGAAGGATTAAAGCACGACTTCAGAATATGTCTCGGCTTTTAAATTTTATTAACCTTTTGAATGGACTAAGGAATATCACAATCTTAATGTCAATTAAATAGTTCAACTAAAAACTTCATCCAACATTTTGCTACATTAAGGGGTGGAATTTTTTCCTCTAAACTTATATTTACCTTTGAAGTATAATAATAATAAAAATAACGTTTATTTCCTCACCACAAACAAATCCATTTAATCCACAAAAAACTCTCTCTTCTATTTAATCTATTTAATAAAAAACAATCATCAAAATCGGTCCAAAATTAACAAAGACATCGCATAACATGCATACAAAAAAAACATTTAGTCAAATTGTTAAACTCCAATTTATTTTTCAAGTTTGCTAAATAGGTTGATAAGGCAAGATTTTTAAATAAATATTTAATTGCACATGTAGTGAAATAAAAGTCAATGAACGATGTATTATATAAGTCAACATTTTAGCCAAATTAAATAGACTATGAGAATGTCCACGCCGGTGAAAATTTATGTTTACTAATGGGATAACATGACGTCAAGGAAAGTTATGAAAATACATAAGTTTTCGTGTGCGTTGGAATACCTAAAAGCTATATGTAGCGATAAAATGGATTTACAAGATTTGGAATCTTGTTAATATACAACGTGTTACAAAATACCCCGTAAAAATATAAAATTAATTATCAAAGCCAAAAATTTTGTCAACCCTAGTAAGCTATCATGTCAGGGAACCAGATTATTTAATAGAAAGGCCTACGTACCTATTTTATCTAATAATTGTCTACTTTGATAGTTTTTCTATTTTTCATTCAAAAATGTTTGCTACCTTAATACAAGGATGTCATTATACTCAAGTACTGGCTTCAAAAAATATCAAGTTGGAAAAAAATATGTTGTCAATTTCAAATCTTCTAATCGATATCCTGCAACTGTTTCAAGTTTTTTTTCCAACATTTTTTGCAAAATAACGATGCTTTCTAACTCGGAATATTACGATATGATGTTATGCGTAGGCCATGAAGATAGCAATTTAAATCGTGCTCGCGAACTGTATCGGCAACGATTTATCGATGGTAGACCTCCCACTGAACAGCGACGGCTGCCTTCGTACCAGTGTTTTCTGAACATGTCAAGACGACTACATTCCACCGGCTCTTTTCATCGGTCTACTGGAAGTGGACGTCCAAGCACAGTCGACGCCAGGCAGGCTGAATTAGTGTTAGAGCATTTTGAAGAAGAGCCGATCACAAGTACGAGGCGAGCCGGAACAAGATTCGGTTTAAACCATGTTGCAGTTTGGCGAATTCTTCGTGAGGACAATCGTCACCCTTATCACTATCGCCGTACACAGGAGCTGATACCCTCCGATTTTGCACCCAGGAGGAACTTCTGCGAGTGGGATCAAGTCTGTACTAGACATCAGCTTGATATGGGCCTCACCCTCATGGCGCTCTCGCTACTCATGGAAAGCGTATGACAATCGTATATAATTATTATTGCACACTTTTGACAATGTTAGCCAGTGTGGGTATTTTTAATACGGGATGGCTTTGTCGCCTTCAATCGGCCTTGTTAACTTTCTAGCACTTGCCATGGTTCACCTTTACGACAATTATGGGAAAATAATTCTTTACTTCCCATAATTGTCGTAAAGGTGAACTATGTCGTCGTAGGTGGAGAACATCCTCGCCTACGTCGGCGACGTGGTTCGCCACCCGTCACGGCGACGAGGTTCACCACCCGTCACTTTCTGTCTCCCGGAGGGGCGAAAAGTGGATTGCGGGGGCCCGTCTTGCTACGCTGAATGTATGTGGAGCAATGAATGATAAGATGGATGAAGTATGCGAAATGATGATTGATAGAGGAATAGATGTATTATGTGTAAATGAGACGAAACGAAAGGGAAAGGATGCCACTGCACATGGCATGTATACCGCTTACTGGTCTGGTGTAGACGAGACCGAGCGGGCATGCCAAGGAGTCGGTGGCATCCTTTCAGAAAGAATGGATCAATGTGTGAAAGAGTATGAATGTGTAAGCCCAAGGCTGCTATGGATACGAATGAAAGTGGGCTTAAAGAAGTTGTTTGTGCTAGGGGTGTACGCCCCAGATATGTTTAAGCCCACTTATATCCGAGAGCAGTTTTGGGACATGGTAAGGATGGTGTTCATGAAATGTAAGGTAAATGAAAATATTATTATGTTAGGAGATTTTAATGGAAGGGTTGGGGTGAAGAGGTCTGGTCATGAAAGGATATTAGGAACGCTTGGCGATGAAAGTATAAATGAGAATGGTGAAGACCTCCTCACCGTATGTGTGGAAAAGAATCTTTTTGTGACGAACACCTTCTTTCGCCATAAGAGGATTCACATGTATACATGCGAAAGAGGTGATGATAGAAGCATGATAGATTTCATAATTGTGGATGAAAGAATTATGGCTAGAGAGCATGGCTAGATTTACTAGCAACCAAAGCTGGTAATTATATATGTATGATTGATGAGATTGAAAGAAAAAAGGCAGACTTTAGACGTATAAATAAGAGAGTAAAAGAAGTTGTTGAAAGGAAAAAGCAAGAAAGAACGAATAAGAATGATAGAAGGATATCTGATAACTTCCAGGCAAATATTAAAATGTTCTGGAAACTCGTAAGAACTAACAGAGGAAATTCAATACAGCCTAGAATGAATGCTATACGAGACGAGAATGGCTATATGCTGAATGATGAAGTTTCTAATTTAAAGAGATGGAAGGAATACTTTGAAAGCGTGTTTATGAGTGAAGAGTCGTCTGAATTAAGTGAAATAGAAATTTCGAAAGAAGTGGAGAGAGGTAGGGAGATAAGTGCATATGAAATAATGAAAGCAATGAAAAGCATGAAAGCACGTAAGGCAGCCGTATATGATAGAGTATCACTCGAAATGCTAAGGGCTGGTGAGGATGGCAGGCCTGCTGTACACCTTGTTTAATTTATGTTGGGAACTGAAGCGGGTACCGGAAGACTGGTGCAAAGCCGTTATAGTCGCAATATATGTATAAGGGAAAAGGGTCACAGCAGGACTGTAAAAACTACCGTGGCATTAGCTTGCTTAGCATTGAGGGTAAACTGTATGCTAAGGTGTTAATTAAAAGAGTTATGGAAGAAACTGATGGAAAAATTTGGGATGTGCAAGCAGAACTTAGAAAGGAGATGGGGTGTACGAATCAAGTCCTTTCCATGCGCATGATTGCAGAGAAGTTTTTGGTCAAAAACCAGAAAGTTTTTTGTGCATTCATGGATTTGGAAAAGGCTTATGATAGAGTGGACAGGAATGTGTTATGGCAACACTTAACTCATTTGGTTTGAGCGCTGGTTTGATACAGGCATTGAAGTCTCTGTATAGGGACTCTAGTGCTTGTGTCAGGATCAATGGGGTCTACTCGGACTGGTTTGGCATTCAAAAAGGGATCAAACAGGGCTGTGTAGCTTCCCGTGGCTGTTTAATCTATTTATGGACAGTTGTTTGCAAACTTTCAAAGTTGAAGAATGTGGGTTGAGAATGGGTGAGTTAACCGTCAAATGCCTTTTGTACGCCGATGATCAAGTAATATTTGCATCGTCGGCGGCCGAGTTGCAAATGATGGTTACTTTAATGAACTGGTCATTAAAAGAAAGGCGTATGAAAGTGAACGCAAGTAAGACGAAAGTGATGGTTTTTAAAAGAGAAGTAAGTAAAACGTTATGTGAAATAAGAATAGAAGGGGAGATGATTGAGCAAGTGGATGAGTTTGTATATTTGGGATGTTTATTTAGCAGGGATGGTAGATATGATAATAGAACGACGAGTGAATAATTTTCACAAGTTCCAAAAGTGTATTAAAGTAAGTTTTCATAAAAAGGGTTATTATAATATTCAGGAATTTATGGATGATAATAATCCCTGGGAATGAGGTGATCGCTACCAAGCTATATCTAATTGGTTTTGTCTTGTTAATTGTTTAACATACTCGTACATGATTGTAAGCTGTTATTTATTTTAAAAAAACGTACCGCTGGGTTTCCTGCTGGTTCTTCCCAGGATGAGGTTTTTGCCGAACCAGTGGTAAATTAAACAAAAGAGTGACTTTCAATAAGTATCATTCATAATCTATATTGAATAAAAAAGTTTCTGTTTCTGTTTCATACCGCCGCCACAAGATCAAATATTAAACATACTATTAAGGTTGAAATATAAATCTATTAATAAACTTCCGACCGTTTTTCTAAATTCGTGTTGCCAACTTCAACTGAATGCCTTGATAATAAACTTATTACTTTTTAATAAATACAATGCAAGTTTAAAAATATATATACGGGGTGGCGATAAAGTTATCACATTAAATGAAAATACTTATCCTACATAACGTTCTTTGAACATACACAACTAAAAAAATATATAACAATTAACATTCTAGTCGCGGTAGCCCTTTTTTATTTTTTGCCTAATTACCTATTAATGGGAAAGTGTTGGTAAATAATTACCTATGACGATGCCGCGTGAGCACTTCGAACCTGCCGCACCGTTGCCGCTTTTACAGGTCACTTCAGGTAAGTAAACTAATATTATCAAGAAGATTTATTTTGTGTCAATTTTTACGCTATTTATATTTTTTGAAAGATGATTTTTTTTAATTTTTTGTAGAATTGTATATTTTATTATTTTAACAGATATTATTTGAACTTGTATTTACCGCTGTGTTATTTAATGTGATAACCTAATCGCCACCCAGTATATAATTTTAATATGAATGAACATTACTTTCGCAAGCTTGTAATAATACGTGCTTTGAGAGTAAACAGCCAGAGTTTTCATCGCGAGTTACTTTATCTGATTTTCGCTCGACGTGAAATACAAAGTCAAGGCACTGCTTTGTGAAAACATTAGTACCTATGAAAATAAACTTAATTCGGGATACTCAACGATTACGTTGTTTAAAAATAACTTTTTGATTTGAGTTTTTAATTCTTTTTTTTTCATGAGGAATTTGCGAGCGATCTCCTTTGGGGGTAGGGATGGGTAATATAGGACTCGCACTGACTAAAAAAAGTACATGTTTTCTACCTAGAATTCTGCTTAAAGATTGAGAACTACAAATACTGAGTTAGGCACAGAATACACTGTCTAAAAGTTCAAAAAGCTGTATCGTTTAAATTAATTAAGAAAATAAAAATGTAAACAACATTCATCATCATCACCATACTTTCAACTCTTCACAAGTCACTATCGAACATGGGTTGAATACTAATTCGGCCCATGTTCGGTAGTGGACTAATTACTAAACATATAGCTCGAAGAACCGATAACCGACGGGGAGGACAGGTTCTCAAGCGTATAAGGTCTCGTAACGGTAAGTGAAGTGTAGAGCGGCCCTCACTAGATGAAGAGACGATCTTGTAAGATATGCAAGAAGTCGATGGGTGCAGGTGGCTCAGGACCGTGCTTTGTGGTATTCTTTGGGGGAGGCCTATGTTTAGCAGTGGACTTGTGAAATTGTTAATTGTAATTTTAAGTACCGATTTACCACTTGCCTGGCAGCAAATAAAAGCACAGAAAGGAAACCTGCATGTCTGTGAATTTAAAAATATTTCGAAAACAACAAATTTCTTGAAATTCTCTGAAACTAAGAAGGCGTAACTGTCGCATAACGTACATCTACTCTACATCAACTCTATCTGCATTATCTCAATACTGTACTCGTAAAAGTATCAATTTCAAAAGCATGTAATCATAGAATCCTGTTTATTAATGTAGTTATTATAGTTATAATAGAACTTTAAGCTACATAAAATAACATGTTACATGTTATATGTATAAGACGATTTATTTTATTTTATTTCATCATTTATCATCATCATTACAGCCCTTCACAAGTCCACTACTGAATGCCACAAAGCACGGTCCCGAGCCACCTGCATCCATTGACTTCCTGCATGTCTTACCAGGTCGCCATTCCATCTAGTGGAGGGACGCCCTATACTTCACCTGCCGGTACGAGGCTGCCACTCGAGATTGTCGATTGTCGGTTTTTCGAGCTATATGGCCGGCCCATTACCACTTCAGCTTACTAATCCGTTGGGCTATGTCGCTTACTCTGGTTCTACTGCGGATATCCTCTTTTTAAACACCTTAAATCTGTATCACGCAGAGATACCCCGAGCATAGCCCTCACCATAGCTCGCTGAGTAAACTTGAGCTTCCTCATACGGCCAGCAGTGAAAGAACACATCTCAGATCCATAGGTCATCACTGGCAATACGCACTGGTTGTACAATCTTGTTTTGAAGTTTTGAGGTATGCCTGACGAGAAGATGTGTTGTAATATCCCGAACGCTGCCCAGCCGAGTTGAATACGTCGATTGACTTCGAGCTTAGTGCTCCCAACAGCTACCGGCATAGGTGTGACATGGACGTTATACATGATCTTTGTTTTGTCCATGTTCATCTTAAGACCTTTCCGTTGGGAGACACTATTGAGGTTATTGAGCATAGTGCTTACGTTCTCCAGCGAAATCTGCCATAAGAACTATATCGTCGGCAAATCGAAGGTGAGTGATTTACTCGCCATTGACGTTAATGCCGTATCCTTTCCAGTCCAGTACCTTAAAAATGTCTTCCAATGCAGCGGTGAAGAGTTTCGGGTATATAACGTCACCCTGTCTTACACTTCTCTGCAGTTGGATAGGTTTCGTACTCTGGTTCTCTACTCGGATAGCGATCATAGCCCTTCTGTACAAATACTTTGATAACCGGAAACGATGCCATTCGGTCTTCAGCTTCGACTATCTCTGGCAAAGCCTTTATAGCCCTGGTTCCGCGCGATCGCTTCTTCAATACGAGCGGAGCCATGAGATTAAGAGTTTGATTGGAGAGTTTTTGTGTTCTTCTGAGACGGGTCTTGCAGATCTTAGCTCCGACCCCATGGACAGTCTCCACAAGCTTGTCATTCGTATCTTCCACTTCATTGCAGTCTTCTAGGTACTGGAAACGATTTTGTAACTCGAGCTGAAAGTTTTCGGGGCTTTGGATTAGAGCACGAAGGGGACAGAGCGTTGACTTCATTAGATGTGACCTCTCCAACTTAACGTTTAGGTTCAGTGTGCCTCTCAACATTCGGTGAAACACTGAACAGTTGTCGTCTGGTCGTCATAATGAAGTCAATCTTATTTATTGTCGAACCGTTGGGGTCCACTTTCTGTAGGGCGGTTTCTGGAGGAAAGAGTTCATCATAAAGAGTCCCTTTTTTGTCCATAAAGTCGGCCAGCTGCTGGCTCTTTGGGTTCCGTTGCCATATACCGAATTTCCCCACTTTCACCTCACCGTTCTGTCTTGTACCTAGTTTTGCGTTGAAGTCTCCCATTAACACCGTATAGTGGGTTTTGAAGGAATGCATGGCTAATGATATCCTCATATATTTCTTCCACCTGCTCATCGGGATGTGCCAAGATTGATGCGTAAACCTGTATGACCTTCAGCGAATTTTTACGTGGTAGAGCAATGCTGCAGCTATATTAATAGTATAGTTGTAGCATGAATGGGTCGGCTCGACCGGGGAAGGACCACGCTCTCAGAGAATACCAACGTAAAATAGCAGCTTAATGCTGCTGTGTTTCGTATGGTGAGTACCGAGTACGAGTAGAGAACCGGAGACCCTTTTTACTGGAAAAGAGGCATTCTATCTTAGTCCCCACGGCTGACAACTCATGTGCATTTAAATTCGCAAACGAAGATAGATGTAGATGTCTATGGGCCACGGCAACCACGTACCATTAGGTGAACTGTGTGCTCGTTTGTCACCCTTATTCTATAAAAAAAAACCGTTTGGTGATTCTGAGTATAAGTTACGCAATCCTTGTCGACACACTCACAATCTTTACAACGTTGTTAACAAGAGACTTGTGGACGATAAATCCGACAACTCCTTGGGACAGATGAGCGCCCTCCTGGTGATAGAAAAAGTTGCTGGATTCGAGATTTACCGTGTCCTCCCTCTATCTTCAAACCTCAGATAATCCTATAATATCCTAGCGCAACTTGTCTATCTCTTGTTCCAGCTCCAGCATCTTCTCGTCAGTCCTCAGGGTGCGGGCCTTATATGTTGCCAGGTCGAGTCGTCTTAGGTGGCAACCGAAACTCTACCGGAGATTCTTAGCAGCCCCTAAATTTATTTTATTTAGTGAATAGAATTTAATTTTAATTTTTATTATATTACGTTATTTGAAAAATAAGCTGCCAATCTAAACAAAAATCTAAACAAAAACAAAATATGGATCCCTAAACTGCAATTGAACGTAAAGTATTACATATTTAAATTATTTTATGTTACAATTTTACCTCTATACTTCCTAAGTGTTATTCAGCATGTTGTGAAACTTTGTTATTAGCTTAGTGTCATAATATATATTTTTAAGTATGATTGTTAAAAAAAAGCTTTTGGTTTATAAATAAAAAAATTACATTTGAAGTCCGCCAACCCGCATTTGGGTAGCGTGGTGGATATTTCTTTGCCATTTAACCCGCTCAAAAATGAGAGGAGGCCTATAATCAGCAGTGAGACGAATATACGCTGTAGGTAACTACTGTACTGTTAAAATAATCCAGTTAAGACTTAAGTACAAACTATAGTGCCATAGGTGGCATAGGCATTTTATGAACTTTACCATTAATTAAATAATTAATTAATAATTACAGCTTAGCAATAGTCCACTGCCGAACATATTCCTCGCCCTATCGTTGGGAATATTTGCCGTAGTCGCCAGGCTAGGTGGAGTGACACAGCTTTTACAATTTTTGTTATATTTGAGTTATTATCAGGAAGATGCTGCTCTCCATCTCCTGTTTCATTTCCCTCTGTCGCCTCTATCGTTGTCGTGGTACAGGAAAAATCGGAGGCAGACTTGCATACAGGGTCAGAGTCATAAGAAATAATAATATATTTTATGTTCCGAAAAACTAGATTAAATTTCTTTTGCTTCGGATATGTTTTTTTATGTTTACGCGAATATTTCAGATTGAATAAAACTATTTTTTATGGATTTTATCCAATTTGATTGTTTTGTTTCTCTGACGTTTCGATTACTTTGCAGCAATTTAATTAGAATAAATGGAGATTATTTTAGCATTTCCCATAGTCGCTTCTTACGTTATCTACGGGACGAAATTGGGTGATAGCTCCAGTAACACCGCCAGCACACGTTACAAACTTACTCCTCTCATTTCTCTAATGTTTACTAAATTCTTGCCTTTTTCCCCGATTTCATTTCCTGTCGAGCAAAAATTACCTGAAGTAAAATTAAATAAAAATATTTAATAAGTATGTATACTTTGTAGTATATTTACTGTTATAAATTTAAATGGCAGGAACTAAATATAATTCAGAGAGGATTTTGTTTAGATGTGAAAGTCGGTGCTTGACTAAATGACACAGTTTATATGATTTGGATAAAGTATCTTGCCAAGGCACGTACATGTAATCTCCCTTAACTTACTTCGTTCCTTCTCAGTATAATTTTCCTGTTTATATGACCATCAGTAAAATAACAGACACGTGATCAGAATTCATACTTCATATATATTTATATATATATATAGGCTTCCAAAACATAGTGATATATTTCAGGGTATCGCCATGTATGCTTACTATATGTTTTAGAACGTGCGTTGTATTAACAATTATGACTATTCTATGAAATTTTAAATATAGTACTCATACCTCGTTTACCAATAATTCAGCTATGTTGGGTATTATTTTTCGTGCCGATAGGTCGATTTTTACTATTACCACGTTGAATTCAGCTGCGATATATTTAGCTGAATTAAGCCCTACCCACGTCCTCGTCTACGTGGATGATAGTACGTTTTCTAGTTATGAACATTTAAGTGAGAAATGTTTTCACAGACAGTGCAATGTTTCATATGATGAGTGATAACGCCGTTTTTATCACGGGGTTTTTATAAACGGGTAACTGGTACGAAGCAATTCCTCTTAGTCCATAGGGTTGACAATGCATCTGAATTTCGATTCTTTATCTAGGATAGATATAGGTGTCTCTAGGCCACAGCATCCACTTATCATTAAGTGAACTGTCTGCTTGCTTGTCACGTTTTCTTACATAGAAAATAAATTAAAGCAAAGATAATGTAACCTTTTATGCTTCAGGGATGATTAAATAAGTCTTCTTCATAATTTGATTGCTCCTTTATTCTTATTTAAGCCAAGGTAAAGAAATAATGCTAAAATATCCAATTTGAGGTAAAAGAGCTTGTCTTCGCATTAGGTGGGCCGAGAAAATTTGTTGTTGTTTTGTTTATCTGATGATTATTCGTGGTTCAACATAATGAATTTGCTACAATTGTAAACAAAATAACATAATGAAGTAAATTGTAGGTTATTTAAAAGATTTAGGCCTTGAACTAAAAAAATGTATAATTTGTGATGAAAACAAATGAGACCTATGTAATGGATGATTTACACAGGAACAGTAACTGGCTCCAAATTCGAGCCAAGTCAGTGCTGACCCGCTACTGGCATAATGTAAATTGATTTGAAGTCAGTACAGCACTGTCTGCGCGACTACTGACTGCGTGCAAACGGTGCAAGTTAGTCCTCGACGCCAGCACTGGCGCCTGTTACTGACCCCGTGTAAATCAGCCTTAATTTTTAAAACTATTTTAAACTAGACGCTATTTTTATTTTATTTTTTTACAATACAATATTTGCTTTCTCTATCAATGGCTTTTTTTCATTGTTATTTTTTAAACTAGCTACCGAAACTACTTTAATAATCAGTATGTTATAAATATTCACTATTGTAATATTTTGTGTATGACAATGGCGTAAGAGTGTCAAACAATCCATTTTCCTTGATTGTGAAAAAAACTCACATAGGTCAATTCTCCTTTTTGATTGTAATACTGTCACAAAGACTTGATTAACACCATAAAACATCAATTACACCCAATCCAGTGACATCAAATGGCTGGCGGAATGATCATTTCATAATTGTCAAACCCAAAAATCGTCCAATGGGGTCAACGCTTTAGTGTTTTGGCACTAGAAAAACATGACCCCTGCACTTTTGCTTCACGTTTCCGGAGTAGTGCCCAGAATGGAAGAGCTTCTGAAGGACTTTAATTAATGATTTTCCGTCCACTTTCAGAAGCTCCGCTGCAATTCCAGCCTCACCCGAGGCCTTGTCGTTTTTAACATGCAGTTTTTGGCAAATGGTCTCAACATTAGATAACATCTACAATAACAGCTCCGTGGCGCAGTGGCTTAGCAATGATGAGTTGCAGTGCTAAGGGACTATGGCCTACTAGTAATTGTTCCGGGTCTGGATGTTTGTATGTAAACTACCTCCACAATACAGGAGAAAATCCTGGTGTGGAGGTAACGGTTTAAAAAAAGAGTGACAAACGTCCTGCAATGTATTGAATCATTCTATATATAATATCCTCACGTCCTCCAGACATTTTGGTCTCAATGGCCGAACTCAACGGAGTTCAGTCAGCTGCGCAGGACTCTAGCTGCTGCACATTCTCTATTCTCTATCTTTCATAGTCCCCGATGGGACGGCAATCCAGCAGACCGGAGAGAGATTAGGCACAGGTTATATGATTTGGATAAATCTCTGGATTGCTTCTGTGGATTGCTTTGGAGAAAAACAAAATAACTTACTTTGGTTTGACCTGGGATTTGAACCCTGGACCACATGATGAGCAGTCGCGCTTACGGCCACTAGATTACTTGTGTGTGGATTAAGTTCTCCTAATTAAATAAACAAAATAAAATAAAAACAAAACAAAACAAAACGTCTTGTTACAGGATTGTTATAAAAAAAGTAGTTTATTAGTAGTTACTGGGCCACCAAGCTTTGATCGACATTAGAAAAAATTCTCAGAGATGTCACTTAACTAGATAAAAATGGAAAATAAATCATCATCTAAATACCAAATTTCATACAAATCGTTAGAATCGTTTTCAAACAATCAATTACGTGTACATATAATTATACCAGAATTGCTTACATATAGGGAATATATCATATTTTTGAGACACTAATATTTTTCAAAAAATTTTTGGGAAACCTTAGTCTACCGACATAGTTGTTAATCTAGGACCCGTGGCCTGTAATGAAGGCTTATGTGGCGGAGGTAGAACACAAAATCCGACATAACCCGTCATTACCGCGCGATGCAGATATGTGTAAGCATTTTACTATGATAAAAAAGGTCCGGTAGAAATAATTGCTTTTGCCTAGTCTACACAACCCTTATAAAATTATGGAAATTTCATTGTTAAATTTCCAAATAATAAAATTGATAACGACATCATAGCAGGTATGGTGGCTACATTCCATACAATTTTAATTAAATCTTTAATGGAAATGGCCACCACGTCACAATGACGCATTAAAATCAATGAACGATCGGAACCTAAACCACGTTTAAAAGTTTCCTAATAAATCTGATTATATGGAAAACTCGCACATGAAGAGACACTGTTTTCCACTGACGATCAAAGATTTTATAATTCACAAGGATTTTATATATTTATATTATTTAAAGAAAAATGAAAAAAAAAAAACGGAAACATGAATCATTATATTAATGGCAGAATGTATACAGGGTTATTTTTCAAAGAGTAGCCAAATTTTAAATTTAAGTTCAAATTTATAAATAATGATATATCGTTATTGCAGTTTTTGAAAATACGAGTAAATAAGGCTTCTACTTTTATTTGAAACTATCACAAATTGAACCATGGTAGCTCAGACGGTTAGCGTTCGCTGTAAATTTCACAGTACGCGAGCAACCCGGGTTCGATCCCCGCCGGCACCTATGAAATTGTTAATTTAAATTTTAAGTGCTGATTTACTACGTGCTCGGCGGTGAAGAAAAACATCGTGAGGAAACCTGCATGTCTAAGAAAGAAGAATAAAAAATCGAAGACATGTGAAGTTCGCCAACACGCATAGGGGCAGCGGGGCGGAAATTCCCTTGCCCTAAAACCCCATAAGAAATGAGGGGAGGCCTGTGCTCATCAACGTGATGTGTATATAGGCTGTAACTTTAACTTTAACACAAATTGAATGTGATTTATGGGCAATAACTACACGTACGAGCGCTCCTCTGTATTCGATTGATTTCACAACGTTTTTGCTGACCGATCGACCCTTACGAATGTGTGCGTGCGTAGTAAAATAGTAGGCGTTAGATATTTATGAATGAAAATGAGTTAAAGTAATGAAATACCACGCATTTAGAATGTAAAAAATAAAAACGACAGAATAATGATTTCTTATATTTACGCGAATACTACACATTGAATAAGACTATGTTTACGGATTTTATCGTGTTTAATTTACTATTTTAATTCCTGACCACCCGAAACGGGTGTTTTACAGCAACCTATGGTCACGGGGGGGACTGAGATGTTTGATGTCCCGATGTCATAGTAAGCCCGGCTACCTTCAGTTTTTGAATATTAAGTTTTGGCTCGATCTACGCAGAATGAGCTTACAGTATCTTGAAGTCTCGGTGGTATGCTTGGGTTTGGATTTAGTTTTGTTAATTATAGGATCCCAAGCAGATGGCAGAACCCATCCATCTTCTCTTTTGAAATTAGGATGTTTTTTAATTTTATGAGCCTCGCGTATCATCCTTGTTAGAATCAGCGTTCTTTTGCGAGGATTTGTGGTCTATCAAATCTGATTTAATGGCGGGGACGATCTTGAACATGTTCACAGATTGCAGACTTCCAGAGCGTCGGTGCCTCACGTCAGCTATATGTTCTTTCACACGGGTTTTAATAGATCTTTTTGTTTGTAGCTTGTACACTCCTGCATCTTGTAGAGGGAAATTACACTTGACGGATGGTAAAAATTGACTAAATTTCTTCGGCGGCTTGAAGTATGTTTTAATGGAAGCTCACTTCAAGATGTAGCCAACCTTGTATGTGACTCCTCTGAGATACGGTAGTACAGCAGGCACACGCTCGACTGTGGCGGCTTCACTCGGTTACTATGACCTAGGCGCGGGACCCGAAGCTTGTTGTCTTGCAATACTTGCTCGACGTGCTGAAGCTCGGCGGGCATATGTTTTCTGTCACAGATCCCTCGTGCTCTCTGAAACAAAGATTTTCCCACGGTAGCTAACTGTGATGGATGATGGTTGTATGGGTTACCGAAAATACACAAATCAAACGCTCTACTACGTCCTATAGTAAGCCGGATCGATTAACCAACTTATAAGTTGGCTCAACACTTGGCAAAAATTCTGTCACCGCTGAGAGGACACACCAGAGTACACACAAAGCATTTGTACCATTTTGTTAGTGAGATAAAAGACCTACATCTCGTTGACAATGAAATTATGGTCAGTTTTGATATTCAGCCACTATTAACATGCTTGTCTATTGAAGACTGCATCTCAATTGCAACAGGAATCTAGATGAAAACAACATGCCTGCAGAATATGCAGTATTATTCAAACACTGCCTCACATCTGGCTATCTATTGTGGAAAGAGGAGTTCTACAAGCAAGTAAACGGTGTGGCGATGGGCTCACTTGTATCTCCCAAAGTCGCCGACATATTCATGGAAAACTTTGAGGAGAAAGCCCTTCTTACTGCTCCTGTAAATCCAAGATTCTACAATTTTACCATCTGACAAAGTAACTGCATTTTTAGACCACCTTAATTCCATAAACTCTAAAATACAATTCACAATTGAGTTAGAGGCAAACAATTCTTTAGCTTTCCTAGATGTTTTAGTCATCCGAAATCCTGACAACACTATTGGTCACACTGTGTATAGAAAAAAGACCCATACTAACCGATAATTTAATGATGAATCCATCACAGTTAGCTATCGTAGGAAAATCTTTGTTTCAGAGAGCACGAGGGAACTGTGACAGAAGACATCTGGCCGCCGAGCTTTAGCACGTCGAGCAAGTGAAAAGCAAGTTTTGATAGACCACAAATCCTCGCAAAAGAACACCAATTCCTACCAAGGACGATACGCAAGGCTATTGAAATTAAAAAAAACATCCTAATTTCAATAGAGAAGATGTATGGGTTCTGCCATCAGCTTGGGTTCCTATAATTAACAAAATTAAATCCAAACCCAAGCATACCACTGTAAGACTTCATGATACTGTAAGCTCAGTCTGCGTAGATTGAACCAAAAATTTATATTCAAAAACTGAAGGTAGCTGGGTTAAATATGACATTGGGACCTCAAATATCTCAGTACCCCCGTGACCATTAGTTGCTATAAAGCACCCGAAACGTCGGGAATTAAAATAGTAAATAAAACGCGATAAAATCCATAAACATAGTTTTATTCAAAAGGACAGAAGGTTTGAGATTATTCTTAATTAATATTTCTTCACAATTAGGCAAATTACTTATTCTGAACCTTCTCTGCAAGTTTGGCCGGTTATTGCAAAATAACCCTGTATATTGGGGTAGCTGGAATCTACCTCTGAGCGGTCCACCCCAGGCAACGGCATCACTGGCTACTTTAGCGTATGGTGACGGCTGAAGATCCCATCATACGGTGGTAGGCCTCGCCAGGGGCCGTCTGGTTTGCTACCACCCTCCCGTTGGAGTCAGGCGCGAAGCAGTTTACTGCGTTCAGTCTATGAGCGGGAGAACCAGTCTCAATATGAGTTCCCCTTCGGTTTACTAAGTTCTTGAGTTTCAGTTGATATATTGAGAAGAAGCCGCACGTATTCTTCTTAGCAGAGACGCAGATAGCAACTCCGTCTGATGTGGCGTACTTCAACTACCCAGGTTACACGCTTGAACATAAGCTCAAATAGCACGCTGGGGTCTGTGTACGAACGCGATCACATTTGCTGTCGACGTCGCCGTTGCTATGAGGTTTCAGGGTTTTTGAGCGATGTGGCTTTTGGTGGACACCGGTGTAGAGACAACCCTCTATGTCTGTGTCTATTGATCGCACAGCGGAGACCAGGAGGCACTTGGTTGTCCATTGAAAACTTGACAGAGATGGCAGACAAAGCCCAACAACGGCATCCGTCTGTGGAGCTAGTTTTTATCGGGGAATTTAACGCTCACCACAAGGCGTGGTTGTTATTATACGAGATAACCGACCATGTTGGGAGAGAGTGCGCACCTCTCAAGTTGCGTTATCGCTGATATCACTCAGATGGTTCAAGAAGCGACACGGATACCAGATATAGCCGGGCATACACCCAATTGCTTGGACCTTCTGCTGACAACAGACCCAGACAGGCACTCGTTAACAGTCTCAGCTCCACTGGGATCATCTGATCACTGTCTGGTGAAATCCATATCGATGATCTCTCCTCCGGATGACTGTCCAGCGGACACGAGGAAAGTATGGCGATACGAGCCAGCAAACCGGTGAGATGCGGCACTTTTTTATATCCGTTGCGGTAAGTGTGCTTTTCTTCGGATAAAGCCTCCTGCTCTGCCGATGCGGTAGCGGACGTGATACAGCAGGGAATGGAATTATTTATTCCGTTCTCTGACATCCAGCTCGATCACAAGGCTCAGCGCTGGTTTAATGTAGACTGTGCTCGGGCTAAAGTCCGAAAAGAGTCCGCCTATCAGGCTTTGGTTCTAGCTCGCGATCGCAAATTTAGGGCTCGGAGGGTTCGTGCGAGGAAGAGAGCTTTTAATTTGCTGCCAAGTCCGGCAAGGTTCTCCGCAGAGCACGATTCGACCATAACATTCATATAGGGGCTAGACTTGCTTCCTACCCTCTCCTGGAAGAAAGCAATATTGGTCCCTGTCGAAGGCTGTCGAATCCAACTTCTGACGTCCCTCATTGCCACTCATACAGAAACCTGATGGAACACTGGCTCAGTCCGCAACTGAGAAAGCAAATTTATTTACATCTCTTTTTGCGAGCAATTCTCGTCCAGATGCTGGCTCTAAGCAACCGCCAACCCTATCTCGCTTTGATTCTTCCATGCTTAAGATCACTATCCATACGAAAGAGGTATGTAGAGCTTTGCGAAATCTAAACATGAACAAGGCCAGTGAACCTGATGGTACTCCTGCAAGGGTACTAAAACATTGTGCGCCTGAGTTGTCTCTTGTTCTGACGCGCCTGTACTGCCTGTATAGCAAATTAGTTGTATGTCTGCACTTCCTTTTAAACACCACCATTTATAACGGAATGTTGAGCTCTTTCAACTTCTAACATCAACGTTTTACTTGATCCGCCCCACATCGATATATAATAAGTCAATATAGATTGACAAATCGCGATGTAAACACTTTTTAGGAGACTGATATCTGCAGAGTTTTGAAGAAGTTTCATTATATTAATAATATTTCTTACTCTCCCGGAAAGTGCATGGATATGATCCTTAAATGTCACTCGATGATCTAGTATCACACCTAAGTACTTTATAGAAGTTGTTTTACCTAATTGTATACACGAACAAAGTGTAATTGGATTTAGACTTGCAGGCGAGAACGTATGACATTGATGGATTGTTAGGCTGGCAGACGATGGTGGTTTTGATGCTGATGTTTGATGAAACCACACGTATTTTGTTTTTTCTGTATTAAGAGTCAGCAAACTTCTGCGTAGCCAAGCCGCAATTTTAAACATACCTATTTCCGCCGAAGCAAAAGCATCGCTCCAAGAGTTCCCGTGAAAAATGACCGCTGTATCGTCTGCGTAACAAAATAGTTCTCATTTTTTAATTTGGAGAGAAGAGATGGCATTGATGTACATCAAGAAGAAGGTAGGGCCTAGGATGCTGCCTTGGAGGATACAAGACATACATACATCATCAAGAGACTTCAAAAACTCGGTTGGGTCATTAAAAGTAGGGATCGTAAATACCTAGGACAGTAACATACTTGGGGATGTCCAAAACGATACAGTTACCCTGTTTGAAATCAGGTTCATGCATTATTACATACAAATCTGTTCTTACATAAGCGACAACTTCGCAGTTTTGATTTATGAAATTAGTAGATCTAAACATAGTATATCCCTCGATAGTTCCGATAATATTTTTGTCACTCAGCCAACACTAAGTCAGTATAACAATGTCAATACATAAGTTTAAATGTTTCAGTATTACTAAGAAGCTATCGAAATTACATTAAATACTACGAACATTATATTTCATAATTTTTATTTCGGTTTCGGTTTAAAGAATTTTATTTCTCATAAGAACATACAATGGTTCCCTTATAATGAGATACAAAGTAATTATTATAATTTGATAATATTATCACATCTACCTCTAGTGCTGGAAGCGATATAGTTTAGGTTATTCACTTATACATATTAGGTACAATGTGTTAAAAAGATTACACTGTGCGTACGTACTTCCCAAGTTTACTTTTAAGCAATTTCATGTTATTGCAGTTTTTAATATCATCTGGCAATTTATTGAACAGATGTGCTCCCTCAAACAATAGTGTTTTTTTACCATAATTAGTTCGTGCAGTCATTAGTTGGGTTTATTTTTACATCTTAAGTTGTTTTTTTTTATGTAACTGTATGTTTGATTGAATAGAATTAGTGGTAATATTTTTATTAGGTTGTAAGTGCAATAGGTATACAGGGTATTTTTGAAACGCTCCCGAAAACGAAGACAGACGATAGTACTAACTATATCTTTGATGATGAGTGAAATATAAAATCGATCCTGATGAAAACAAAATCATCTTTTCACAACGTTTTATTAGCTTTATTCACGCTCTATCGTGTTAGTATAATTAAATAAAACGTTAATTTCAGTAAAAAAATCATGAAAATACTTAAACATAAAACCAGCAGTGGAATTACTGAATTACAATCAGCTGACTAGGGATCAATGTACGCGCGAACGCCGAATTCGCGCGGCCCGCAACTAGCGATGGTACCACAATACCTAATAATTTACAACACTTGTCTAAATACCTAACTTATCTACTTAACCTACTATTTGCCACTGTGCTTGTCTCCACGTAGCCACTTTAATTCGAATTCACAGGTTAAATAAACCAAATAACTGGTTCGATTGCCCGCTAATGAAAAAAATACTTAAATAAAATGTTAGCAAGGTTAGAGTCATGCTTTTTTATCCATTGTGTAGGTATGTTTATTATTCTGATGTATTCAGTTATGTACCTATTCAGATCAGTTCAGTACTAAGTTATTTAAAAAAATTAGGTATGAAACAGCTTACCGATCCTCCGTGGCCTTATGAGATTCTCCAAGGCACATTAACATGTTGCCGTATTCACGAACACTATAAACGTACCTACGCGTTAGGCATTATTAAAACAAAACAAAAAACACAAAACGTAACAACAAGTACAATATCATTAATTAATAACGACAATAATTTAATAAACAAAACAATTGAACTATCGCTCGTGATAGTCAAGACGGAACTGTCTCAAAAACTGAAATTATTAATCAATCCCGCCAAAACAAATGCGCATGAAGTAACGTCCTTGAAGCATGTGTAAATTCTACAGCGCGAGGCTACACGAGGCAGCGTGTGTGTGAAAGGGAAGGGTAGAGTGAGTAGTATACCTAATGCATTGTTTCGTACCGATCTAGATAAAAGTTCGGCGCCCGCGGGGATATTGACCCTATTGTCAGCTGATTTTCTTTTTTAAGTTTCACTGCTGGTTTTATGTTTCAGTATTTTCATGATTATTCGGGATCGAATTTCTTTGTGAGCCATTATCATAGGTATCCTTCGTACTATCATTTGTTTTCGTTTTCGGGAGCGTTTCACAAACACCCGGTATAGTTGAGTAAGATTTAGTAAGTTAGTTTTTTCGTATAGAACTTTTGTTGGAGTTAGATAATGGTAGTGGAATAATGCTTTGATAGTCTTATTTTGGCTTTTTTGAAGTGGATCTAGATAGTTTTAGCGGCTGATCATCATATTTCAATTAGATATTCGATATGTAATTTAACTAAAGAGTTGTATATAATTGTACGTGCCTTTTTCGGAATACAGTTTGCGACTTTACGTAATGCACCTAGTAATGACATCAGTTTTGATTTGACATGATTAATATGCAGTCGCCAAGTGAGTTTGTCATCTACCAATAGACCTAGATTTCATATTTGTGATTAGTAATGAGCTCACATTCTTCAAGTGTAGCTAATTCGTGACATTTGATTTCATACGTTTAATCCAAATCGTTTGAAATGTTACTTAAAGTTGAGGCCATCTTTGACGTGCCCATGTGATGTAAAGATTATCTGGTTTGATATTTTTAAATGTTTCAGTGTTGCCAGAATTACGAAAACAGTGAATTGGCATGTTATTATCAATTTTTAATGTATAGTTCATTTTTCAAATGCTTAAAAAATTAAAATATGATCATTAAAATGAATATTGTACATTGATACATACATACATGTATACCAAACTAAAGCATATAATATATAATTTATATTTAATATTCGGTACAATGAGGAATAGAAAGCTTAAGTCTAAGAAATGCACACATTTTTTAACTAGAAAATGTGTGCATATTTACACATACATAATACATACATAATTTAAATTATAAATCCAGGTAATAAAATATATTAAATGGTTTAAGAGAAGACCTAAACTGTAAAGCAAACAATTACTACTAGCTTCAAACTTGAAGGGATCCGTCTCCACCTTCGGACGCATTCTGAGGTGGATAATTTGCTTGGCTGAATTATTTCTCAAGTTTTTCACGAGTTGCGATGCTAAGCGCAGGAGATCCATCAATTTTTCGAACAAATATGTGTCCTCCGTTGACCCAGAAGTATTTATAGTAGCCGGTAGATTTGTGTTGTTCTCTAGCCTCACGAAATAACAAACGTGTAAATTGCGTGAGGCGCTCGTTTAAGAATATTTTACCAGCTGGCCTGTGGATGCCTATATCGGTCATGTTAATTGTCTTCCGCGTTTTAATTGCTGTCAGAAAGCCGTCTTGGTAAGTAAATGATCGACAATCGGTCTACGATTGAGCCCGAGTCTTGTATACCATAACGTAGTTCTACCCGATTTAACCCCCCCCCCCCAACTTTTTTTACAATAACTGTGTACTAAGATTTCATTACACTTTTGTGGTATACTGACAATTTCGAGATCAGTTTTTTAAGTAAAGTTTGTTGTTGCATATTTGCTTCCAACTTAAGATCAAGGTACGGTTACTTTTAGTTTGAGTTCTCTGTCTCTGTTCAATGTCTCTTTGAGTTTCAAGATCTTTTGATTTCTTTTCGGTCAGTTTTCTAAACGTTCATTGTAGCTATTCAAGGATTTGTGGACTTCCGCGACACTTTCTGTAAGTTTACTCACTTCTTTTCTGAGCAAATGTATTTCAGTGTCATAGTCATTTATTCTAACGTCCGCTCTTGATTTTGGTTTTCTTATCATTATATTGGCAGAATTCGGGACACTGCGTACAGATGTGCCGCTGTTATCGTCTCCACTCTTGTTGGCGCTGCGACACTCCTGCCATGCCCAAGTATCAATGTCTATTTGGGTTTGCGTGACTCGTAGTAGTACAAGCAAGGTGATAATATTTATTGCAACCTTGTACGGCACATTTCAGAGAGGGTTCGTTGTCAGCTATCGCCTTATTACAAGCCCAGCAATTTATCTTTCGAGAATTATAAAATCGTCGAGGATTTAATTTTTGTATTAGTTGATGTCCCCGCGTAGCAAATAATCGATATGCTATGTCGTCGCATGCGTAGAATCGTAGCACTAGTCCCTCAGTATAACCGATCGGAGTCGGACTTTAATCCCGGACAATCGCTTGCTCAATCACTGTTGCTTTACTTCCCAGTATGAAGTAAATAAATATGAGTATTATATACATATATACTTGATAGTTTACACTTGTATTTCTAAACCACTACGTTTTTTGGATTCTGGTTTTACTAGCTTATTATAGGCGCAAACGAGATTCGAAAAGACATAAGTTATTAGCAACACGTAAACTATACTATAATCATCACTTTTTATTTGTTATTACGGAACAAAACATAAACGCCCACTACCGTTACCGAATATGCACTCAAACGCCTATATCCGAATGCCCCTATATCCATAGTTTTGTTTATTTTTTTCTGATCAAACTGAAATAAAATATAACTATTATTTCAGAAAGAAACGTTAATTTCTTTCTGAAATATTAGTTACACTTTTCTAACAAATTATCCTCCCCCGCTATGAATTCTGTCAAATATTTCACCTCACTCCTAAGTGGCACTGCCCTAGTGGCAGAAAAATTGTGACTTGTGTTATGTTGTGAAAGGCCTCATTAAGGCAAATCAATAACGGGAGAGGCCCATGTCTAGCAGTGGACTTTTATAGCAGTAAATAATTTTTTTACATAAAAACAATGTTTTTACAAAATATGGTGCCTAATTAATTCAGATCTCCGTACGTGTTTGCTTTCATCCTCTCAGTATGTTAATTTCATTCATGAGGTTGAATTTCTGTTAGTTTATTTAACTCTTTAAAATGAAAAATAAATCAATTCTATTGTTTAAATAAAGAAAAAAACGTATATTCATAATTTTGAAAGTCACTATTAGTCTGGGAAATAAAATACATGCGCTAAATGAAACACATTCCTTTCAGTTCATTGAGCAGAATGCTTAAAATGCGTAGGTTAATGGAGGGTCAAACCAAATTGCGGTTACTGCTAAAGCAAATGTTACCTATTTGTAATTCACACGATATGTGCTTAGTACATTTAGTTAAACGATTGTTTCAAATATATTTATATTTATTTATTTTAGGAGTATACGATGTTTCATCTGGTGGAATTAATTTAAAGTTTTGTGATAGTAACAAGGAATATTTAAACTCACTAAGGTCTTGTATATTTGAAATGATTAATCTTGTAATATAATGCCCTACGTGTTGAATTTTTGTCACGGCAGCCAATTTCAACGAAGACTAACTATCAGCACAGGAAAGCATTATAATGCACAAGTGTGTAAGCAAGCTCAGATGAACTCCTGTCCTCTCACGACTGAAGAGACATAAGGCCCAGGACCAACGGCTTTGCTCTCAGATGCATGGGGGCGAAACGCCGCCAACTTCCTAGCTCCGGGCTTCTACTGAGAACTTCTTGCGGAGAGACCCAATAACTGATTTATTTCCGATTCGGGTCAAATCCGGGACCACCATGTTCAGCATTTGCGCTTATGACTATCAAGGCAGTCAATTTAGTAACATAAGATAGTGAGATAAAAGGGACAATATGACAGTATGATTATTATTTTCATACAATTTGTAAATGGATAGTGTATGTCATAATCATTAACATCTATCCTCATTTAAGAATCAAAATAAAGATGCGTTGTTACTCTGAGGATTAAATTAAATACCGCGTTACCAGATTAAAAGGTTTTCATTTCTTGTCATTCATCAAAAAGAACACGGCAACATTATGCTGCTATTTTACGCAGGTCTCATGCGTGCTAGCCTTAGCATGGCTCTACGATAAACAAAGTTTAAGCTTGGTAAGTATTCCGAGTAAAGGTAAACTGAAAATGTATATATTAGTTTTAACTATCGAGTATTTTCCATAATATATAAAAATACAAAGAAAACAGTATTAAAATCACAAGGGCTGAAATAGAATTTATATTAAAAAACGGGATGTACTAATTTTATTCATATGACAGTATGATTATTATTTTATGACAGTATGATTATTATTTTCATACAATTTGTAAATGGATAGTGTATATCCTCTAAATGAAAACCTCACCTAAAAGCGCGTCCACCCTGATGATTAACGAAGGAGGCTCTAGCGACCGACTTCCGCAACACTCTTTTTGTCGCGAAAGTCCACATATCCTTGAATAGCTACAATGAATATTTAGAAAAATTTTGAATTTAGAATTGAGTTGACCAAAATGAAATGAAAAGATGTTGAAACTCAAAGAGACATCCTTGATCTTAACTCGGAAGCAAATATGCAACAACAAACTTAACTTAAAAATGATCTCGAAATTGTCGGTATACCAGAAAAGCGTAACGAAAGTTACAGTTATTGCAAAAAAAGTTGGAGTGAATTTATCACAAACAGACATTGAGGGGGTAAATCAGGTTGAACCACGTTATGGTATACAAGGCTCAATCATAGACCGATTGTCGTTCATTTACTCCGCAAGGCTCACCAAGACGGCTTTTTGACAGCAATTAAAACGCGGAAGACACTTTACATGACTGATATAGGCAACCACAGGCCAGCTCGTAAAATATTCTTAAACGAGCGCCTCACGCAATTTACACGATTCTACCACAACACAAATCTACCGGCTACTATAAATACCGCTGAGTCAACGGAGGACACATATTTGTTCGAAAAATTGATGGATCTCCTGCGCTTAGCATCGCAACTCGTGAAAAACTAAAGAAATAATTCAGCCAAGCAAATCATCCACCTCAGGATGCTGCTGAAGGTGGAGACGGATCCCTGCAGGGTCTTCCCTTAAACCATTTAATATATTTTATTACCTGGATTTATAATTTAAATTATGTATGTATTATGTATGTGTAAATATGCACACATTTTCTAGTTAAAAAATGTGTGCATTTCTTAGACTTAAGCTTTCTATTCCTCATTGTACCGAATATTAAATATACGAGTATTATATGCTTTATTTTAGTAAACATGTATGTATCAATGTACAATATTCATTTTAATCATCATATTTTACAATTTTCAAGTATTTTAAAAATGGGCTACAAATTAAAAACTGATAATAACATTCTAATTCACTATTCTTGTACTTCTAGCAATACTGAAACATTTAGAAATATCAAACCACATAATCTTTATAATGCATAGGCAGGTCACAGATGGCCTCAACTTTAAGTAACATTTCAAACGATTTGGATTAAACGTATGAAATCAAATGTCACAAATTAGCTACACTTGAAGAATGTGAGCTCATTACTAATCACAAATATGAAATAAAAATTATGAAATATAATGTTCGTAGTATTGAATGTAATTTCGATAGCTTCTTAGTAATACTGAAACATTTAAACTTATGTATTGACATTGTTATACTGACTTAGTGTTGGCTAAGTGACAAAAATATTATCGAAACTATCGAGGGATATACTATGTTTAGATCTACTAATTTCATAAATCAAAACTGCGAAGTTATCGCTTATGTAAGAACAGATTTGAATGTAATAATGTATGAACCTGATTTCAAACAGGGTAACGGTATCGTTTTGGACATCCCCAAGTATGTTACTGTCCTGAGTATTTACCTCTCCCCTACTTTTAATGATCCAACCGAGTTTTTGAAGTCTCTTGATGATGTATGTATGTCTTATATCCCCCAAGGCAGCATCCTAGGCCCTACCTTCTTCTTGATGTACATAAATGCCATCTCTTCTCTCCAAATTAAAAAAGAAGAACTATTTTGCTACGCAGACGATACAGCGGTAATATTTCACGGGAACTCTTGGCGCGATGCTTTTGTTTTGGCGGAAATGGGTATATTATTCTTAATACAGAAAAAACAAAATACGTGTGGTTTCATCAAACAGCAGCATCAAAACCACCATCGTCTGCCAGCCTAACAATGCATCAATGTCATACGTTCTCACCTGCAAGTCTAAATCCAATAACAGCTTGTTCGTGTATACAATTAGGTAAAACAACTTCTATAAAGTACTTAGATGTGATATTATATCATCGACTGACATATAAGGATCATATCCATGCACTTTCCGGGAGAGTAAGAAAAATTATTAATATACTGAAACTTCTTTAAAACTCTGCAGATATTAGCCTCCTAAAGAGTGTTTACATCGCGATTTGTCAATCCATACTGACTTATTGTATATCGATATGGGGCGGATCAAGTAAAGTTGAAAGAGCTCAACATTCTGTTATAAACGGTGGTGTTTAAAAGGAAGTGCAGACATCCAAATAATTTGCTATACTTAGAGTCAAAGTTGCCGAGTGTCCGTAGGACTGTTTTGCAAAGGGTTATACTTAAGGTTCATAAAAATTGCTTAACTCACCCAAGTATTTTGAAATTATTGTGAATCAAAATGCAGATGCGTTGTCAGCCGTAAGGACTAAGATAAAATGCCTCTTTTCCAGTAAAATGGGTCTCCGGTTCTCTACACTTACCATACGAAACACAGCAGCATTAAGCTGTTATTTTACGCTGGTATTCTGCGAGAGCGTGGTCCTTCCCCGGTCGAACCGACCCATTCGTGCTACAACAATACAATTAATATAGCTGCAGCATGGCTCTACCACGTGTATCCATATGAAAAATAATGAAGTCTAAATCAATGAATTTTAGAAGTTTTCCTGCCCGCTTAATCGGGCTCCTACTTTCCGGGATGTATCTTTGCAGTACACTGACCGCCTTCAGTTGTTAGGGGTTAAGATTTCTCTGAACCTCAACTTTAGGCGAATCATCGGTTCCAGAACCAAAGCAGCCACAAGGAAACTTGGTGTCCTTGAGAGCGGGGGTACTTCACGCCGGCACAGCCTTTGATCATATATAAAGCGCAAATTTATCATGCATGACTCAGTGGAGAGACGTTCTAAGAGGCTTATTGGTAAACCTGATTTTTTTGACAGAATCTTGTCAGTCTCCAGTACAGGTGCAGATTCCAGCCTCTCGGTATTCTATGGACAACCAGAAGGTCGAAGGTCTACACCACTTTGTTGTCGATATTCCATGAATTCGAATCAAACGGATTGGTTCGTCTATAGTAATGCGTATAGCAAACGAATTGAAAAATCTGCCGGCGTGCGTCCTTACGTCCTAATATGAGCGTCTTCGGGCATGAGTAATCAGGCTTTTGTTACGCTAAGACAGTGCGATTTACCATATAGAGCTTCATCACTACTTACCACCAGATAGGATCGTAGTCAAATATTGACTTGAAATAAGTAAAAATATGTCTGTTTGTCTGTGGTTATCGTGATTCATGCAAAAACTTATGGAAAGATTTTCATAAAATTGGGTATGTAGGTATACAACGGTTTATCCTCAATTAAGAATCAAAATACAAATGCGTTGTTACCCCTAAGGATTGAGATGGAAAGCTTCGTTTTCATTAAAAAGGGTCTCCGGTTCTCTACACTCACCATATGAAACTCTGCCATTCAAAATGTGTAAGCTATTGAGGCTAAATGTGGTCAAATAAAACAGGTTTACGTGCAGCCAAATATAGAAACATATACACTAACGTCTGTTCGATATTCCTCTGAGGCAGGCGTGTAAAAAAGGTTATTGAGAATGAAAAGACGAAAAGCGGTGTTTACCTTTCTGATATTTGTTTTAAAATTTAAAATTAAAGCTTGGTTCTATCGGAGTAAATAAAATTGCTAAAATAATTTTTAACGCTTCTTACTTTTGACGGAATTTGTGTAATAAATGTTTATAATATTATATTTTTTCATGTATTTGCACAATATTAAGCTCTGAATCGCTACTGAAATAGAAAATGTTAAGCCAGGTAATAAAAATTTCATAGACGTCCACCATGTATGCATGTCACATAATGCATGTTACTTTTACAGTCGTGCTTTCTCTTCTGTTGGGGAGCGTAATACCTAGCAGTATAATAATCAAATATCTTGTTTGGCGTTCGGTGGAGGCGTGAGAGCATCCATTACCCCATATTGTCCAATGTGTCTCTTAAGAGTGTCTTATGGGAAAGGTCAGAAAAATCTTATGGTTTTCGACAGGTGGCGGTCTTACTTACGCCAAACGTATGATACCCAAACCGGCGACGGGAACTGCTCCAAAGGTACAAGATGTCTGGTATAACGATTGCCAATCCGCCTGCCAAGCATGACGATTAAGGCAAATGCTTCTGACTCCTCCTAGCGGGAGGCCCTCTGTAATAGTGGGCTTTTACGGGCTGATGAAACAGATGAAGCAGAATATATAAACGCATAGTATTGCATTACGATGCTGCAATTTCTTAATATCCTGAGAATAAATTCTGCTGCACCGAAGTTGTCGTGTCCCTTTTTATTTTTTTTAGTATACTAAAAAAAAATTCACTACATTCCTATAGGAAGGCATGAGTGATAACGCATTCCAAACCATACCAATGTTAAATTGATAAATTTATAATCCTAAAGACATAATTTTAATTTAAATATCCTGTCACTTTATTAAATTAAGAGGTGACAGAGGGAAACAAATCAGGAGATGGCAATAGCGTCTTCCTAATCATCTCATCATTACAGCCCTTCACAAGTACACTGCTAAACATAGGCCTCCCCCAAGGAATGCCACAAAGCATGTCTTACTAGGTCGTCACTCCATCAAGGGCCGCCCCACATTTCGCCTACCAGTACGAGGCTGCCACTTGAGAACCTTTCTTCCATATTGTCTTTCTAATAACGACCACAAATAAAGAACTGCGGTTGCGATAAATACATGTCCTGGCTTCCAATATATGGCGGTATTGACATCTCATTACGCTAGGCGTAAACCACTGACCAGCAACGGGATGCAACGTCAAATGTGCGACATTAGGGTCATCAATCCGCCTCCTAAGCGCGATGATTAAAGCAAATCTTCCTACTATTAAAGAGGCTCATGCCTAATAGTGGAATTAAACGGGCTGCTAGGAAGAAGAAGAAGAATATGTAAGGTAGTCAAGCTTTAGCCCTATTTTCATTTTGACTAGAATAGAATAGAATATAATAATTTTTATTCAAAATAGATTACGTAAGAAATATTTATTGAAAGTTGTTTATGCTCTTACAACTCGTTCGGAAAAAAGGGGAGGAACAAGGTTTTGAAAAAAAAAACAGAACTCTGTTCTCAGTCTCAGTTCTGTTTTTTTTTAAATAATTATTTACAATGTTTTACAATAATACATAAAACATTTAGCAATCATCTCATTCCCAGGGATTATTACCAATAAAGTATTGTTTAATATTAATAACGCTTTTTTATCATACAGCTTTTGTTAAAAAGAAATTAAACTTTTTGATATGTAGGCCCTACATATATTTTGTTGGGACTTTGTTGTAAAATCATTGTAGCAGCCAGGCTAATCAACCCTAAACGGTAATAAATAATGTAACCCTGCTGCTACCATAACGCAGAAGGTGAAGGTCTGAGGAAAACATTTATTTCCTAATTACCCCCGGCTACTGAGATACTGCGGACTGCATATCGATGCGAGATAATTTGACGTATATATTTAACGTTCTAATATAGAAACAAGAAACAGCCGCAAATATTATCAGCGCCGCATCGTCTTCACACGCCGCATCGTCTTCACACGCCGGCTATCTTCATGAATCCGTCGACCATTTTCGAGCCGTTTCTTCAACGCCGCAGCTTCGCTTCTTCTTGCTGTTCCGGAGATGTATCCCACGCCGCCGCCGCTCGCCGATTACGCGCGCGTGTTTTTTTGCGCCCAATGCAAGGACACCCTCCGGTAGCGGGAGGAGGTGGTGAATGCTCCTGGCATGCAATGGCTGCGTGGTTATGTGGACTCACTTGAAGAAGTGCCTACCCACTAAACACCACCTTGGGATCGACATTAGCCGAAGGCTGTACAGTCGCATCTGAGACGACCTCCCTCGGAGAGGAGGAGGCGTGGGGCACAACCGTCCGGGGACAAGCGCGGATCAACCAACACAGCCGCAAAGTGCGACGGTGATGGAGAAATGTGGTGGGAATCGCATGTGCGAACGACTGCCAGCGGCGTGGCGGATGGGGACAGGAGGGCAGGCACTCACCGTCCAACGGCAATGCGGGACGCACAACACAACCGCACAGGCGGCTGGCGGAACAGGGAGGCTCCACCGTCGCCCGAACCCATATTCATGGGCACGGAAACACGGCGACGGCGAGACAGCTAACACAACCGCACGGGCGCGGCTGTGCTACCAGCCGAGGAGAGGGAATACTCGACCGTGCAAGGACGGGAGTGTGGAGGGCACCCAACCGTACGGGGACGGAAGAGCGGTCAGCCAACGCAACCGCACGGGGCGGCGGCGCCAGCCGAGGGGGGACGGGACTGACGTTCTATTCTAAACTGTGCCGCGCCGACCGAGGAAGACCCGTACGGGGACGGGTGCTCGGTCAGCGGCGGACCCCGCAAGCACGACCGCTCGGGAGCGACGCAGCGGAATCACGCGCGTGTCGGTCTGCATCACTTTATAGCCCCGTCCAGCAACGCAGCTGCGAGAAGCTATCTATGAGTCTTACGCCGGCAAATGGAGCGCGACATATAATAGTTGTACATAATATTTTATTGATTAATCTTCATTGGTCAAAATGTATAAATTCTAATTGGCTAAGTAAATAAAAGATATTACTATTGGTTAACTAAGGATGTAGCCGGGCATATAAATACAGGCAGGGTTCACTAAATAAACACCTTCATTCGCCTACACATAGTAAGGCATAACAAGAAAATAGTTTCATTCCTCCGCTCCTAGACCACTCGGAGTCTGTTAATAGTGGATACCATACACCACTATTACATTGGTGACCCCGTTACGAACACCGATAAGGAAGATCCCTGCAAGAATAGTAGGAAAAATATCAAGGAGGACTTCAGTGTATATAAAATCAGTGTAATCAAGACGTCATTATGGAACGAGAAGCGAAGAAATCCGACGCATATACATCAAACCCGGCCTAGGAACAAGAAATCGCTGGTATATCTCTATCGTTGAGAATACCACCGTTTTGGAGAGATAAACCCCGACTTTGGTTCGTCAGTTTTGAAGCCGCAACGAATGATTTAAAGAAGAGTCAAGCGCACCTAGCACAGATGGTGATCGCCCAACTTGAGAAACAAGACATCGAACATATTTCGGACCTGTTGTACAACCCACCGGCATCCGACCAGTATAATTCGCTGAAGGATCGTCTGATCTCTGCATATGAAGAATCCGACAGTCGCCAGCTACAGAAACTTCTATCAGAAATAGAACTTGGAGACCAGAAGCCCACACAACTCCTACGCAGAATGCGTACTTTGGCGCGAGATAAAGTCCTGATTCGACGCTACGGCTAATGTGGGTAAACCACCTACCCCACATGTTCGATCGGTACTAGCAGTGGTGAAACATTCAGCACGCAGACGAAGCTCGACGAACTGGCACTCCTGGCGGACAAGATGATCGAAAACAGCAGTAGCTCACACATATCGATGATCGAAGGCACTTCAACCAAGGCCAATGATACCCAGTTTTTTCTCGAAGAAATTCGGAAACTATCATTCGAAGTCGCCGCGCTCAAAGCTTCCCAGCATCAAACCTTTTACCGGCATCAGTACAACCAGCGCAATCAGCAACACCGAAGATCACCTTTTCGTCGCAACCGCTCTGCAAGTAGAAGTCGAACAAGCTCAAGAACAAGATCCCCTTACTGCTACTATCATCGACGTTTCGGTTCCGAGGCAAGAAAATGCACAACACCGTGTACATTCAAAAATGAAAATATGAAGTCGGAAAACTAACTAATACGCTTGATGCGACGGGATCCAGCGTAATAGAAAAGTCCTACCGTCTTTTCGTCACCGATAAAAAAAGCAAGCTTACCTTCCTTATCGACACCGGAGCGAATATCTCAGTTTTACCGCCGAGACAAACACAGAAGATGAAGCCACTGGATTTTCAACTCTACGCAGCAAACAATACGGTGATTCCTACATATGGAGAAAAAACAATGGAACTGGATTTAAACCTACGCCGACCATTCAAATGAGATTTATCGTCGCTAAAGTCAGCAAACCAATCATCGGTGCTGATTTTCTTCAACATCACCAGTTGATCGTCGACATCAAAATAGAAGAATCATCGACGGAAAACCAATCTTGCATCAGTCTCTTCGTGCAACCAATCAGCCCACAATAAAGCATAGACGTTCAACAATCGTATCACAAGATCCTTGAAGAATATTCTGGAATCAAAGAATAACTTCAATGAAATTAACACCGAAGCACGACGTTGAGCATTTCATCGAAACCAATGGACCTACTTCATTGCCGTGCGTCAATCACACCACACCGATACGAGCAAGTTCGAAGAATTCGAAAACATGATCGAGCAAGAATATGCCGTCAAGCAAAAGCCTTTGGTCATCACCACTTCGTTGTACCGAAGAAGAATGGAAATTACGAGTTTGTGGAGTTACAGAAGACTGAATTCTATTACTCCTGACCGCTACCCAATACCGCGAGTCAAGGTTTCAATCATCAACTGTCAGACAAGACTATATTTTCCACCATCGATCTCAACCGAGCTTACCAACAAATAAAAGTACGCAGTAGAGACGAAGACAATAAATTACTCCAATGGGATTATTCGAATTTCCAAGAATGACTCCAGGACTGAAGAACGCTGGTCAAACCTTTCAAAGATTCATACATTACTTCATGGACTGGATTCGTTTCGCATTCATTGATGATCTCCTATTGCAAGCCCTGATAAAGAAACGCACGAAACCCATCTACGCACCGTGCTACAGCGATTAGAAGACAATGGAATCACAATCAACCTTCGAAATGCATATTTGGACAACAAAATTCAATTTCTTGGTTTCACCGTCAGCAAGGAAGGAATCAAACCGCCTACTGAAAAGTCAGAGCAATCATCGATTATGCGAAACCTAAAACAATCGAAGAACTAAGGCGTTTTCTTGGGATGATTAATTTTACAGAGAACACATTCCTAAAGCCGCTGAAATCCAAGCACCACTTCACGCTTACCTTCCAACACGAAGAAAAAGATAAAACGTCAATCAGATGGAACGATGAAGCCACGAAGGCATTTGAAGCTTGTAAAGTTGCGATCCAAAATGCAGCTGCTCGCTCACCCATCACACGAAGCAACCTTGCTATTTTCAGCGACGCGTCCGATCTCTCAGCAGGGCTGTACTCAACAATACATCAATGGGAAATGGCAACCACTTGGCTATTTTTCGAAGAAATTCTCCGATACTCAACGTAACTACAGTACATTCGACCGAGTTACTCGCTATCTACATGGCTATCAAGCACTTCAAAAAACGTTCGAGGGTCGAAACCTGATCGTTTTACCGACCACAAGCCATTAACATATGCTTCAGAAGAAACCATCATCATCGGAAACACCACGACGAGCAAAACAACTCATTTTCATAAGCGAATTCACGACCGATGTGACGTATACATCAGTGGGAAGGACAACATAGTCGCCGACTCAATCAGTCGCATACCAATCGACAGTGTAACGTGCCCTACATCAATCGACTATCACAAGATCGCCGAAGCACAAGACAGAGATGGCGACAACATCAAACATCTATCGAAGCAAAGTAACTTAATCAAGCGAAGTTACAATGCCAATGACGCATCTACCTATCTACTGCGAAGCCTCAACGTCAACCATGCGACCATACCTACCAGAAGAATGTCGTCGCGAAGTCTTACACTGCACACATCAGTCATCCAGGTGTTAGAGCAACCAGAAAACTCATCACTGGAAAATTCTTTTGGCCTTCAATACAAGTGGATGTTGGCAACTGGGCGAAACAATGCATTCAATGTCAAAATGCAAAGTACAAAGGCATACATCAAGCAGCCTAGATTCATTTCCACCTGAGAAGATTCGAACACCTGCACGTTGACATCGTTGGACCGTTACCTACTTCACCGCAAGGACATCGTTACCTCGTAACAATGATCGACAGAGCAACAAGATGGCCAGAAGCAATACCTACCGATGATACATCAGCTGAATCCGTCGCGAAGATAATTTATGAAAATTGGATTACTCGTTTCGGATCACCTAAAACCATCACAACGGATCAAGGAAGAAACTTTGAAAGCAACCTATTCCTCAAACTTCTTCAAACTATGGGAATACAGAAGACACGTACAACGGCATACCATCCTCAATCAAACGGAATAGTCGAACGATGGCATCGTACATTGAAGACCACTCAAAACTCGTTTATCTCAACATACAAAGTGGATTGAGAGCTACCTACAGTGCTACTTGGACTACGAGCAACACCGTGCAGACACTAGTCTTAGCGCCACTCAGCTAACCTACGGCTGCAGCATAAGACTACCGTGTGACTTCTTCACTTCAACATCGTCAAATAATCAAGAAATGAATTACGATTTTGTAACTCAACCGAGAATCAATCAACAAAAAGTCTTATCGTCAAAACGCACATCATCACGCAAATAATAAATCAGTATTCATTCATCAAGATTTGAAAACATGCAAGCAAGTTTTGAAACGACGCAGTGAAGAAACAATTTCAACCTACCTACGATGGACCATAAAGTATTAGATCGAAATAGCAAGACTTTTAATTACAAATACCCGAAGGAAATCTACAATTATATCGATCGACCGACTAAAGCCTGCCTATATTATTAACGAGGATACTTCAGAGTTCATCATCATCATCATCATCATCTCAACCACCAGCGAGGCTTGAAAACCCATCACCTACATCAACCCAGATAAAACCTATTTTAAAATTACGAGCCATGGGCGAGTCGTCAACCCTCCGGTACGCTTTCGCTAGGAAAGAGTGATGTAGCAGCCAGGCTAATCAACCTAAACGGTAATAAATAATGTTACCTGCTGCCATAACGCAGAAGGTGAAGGTCTGAGGAAAACATTTATTTCCTAATTACCCCCGGCTACTGAGATACTGCGGACTGCATATCGATGCGAGATAATTTGACGTATATATTTAACGTTCTAATATAGAAACAAGAAACAGCCGCAAATATTATCAGCGCCGCATCGTCTTCACACGCCGCATCGTCTTCACACGCCGGCTATCTTCATGAATCCGTCGACCATTTTCGAGCCGTTTCTTCAACGCCGCAGCTTCGCTTCTTCTTGCTGTTCCGGAGATGTGTCCCACGCCGCCGCCGCTCGCCGATTACGCGCGCGTGTCGGTCTGCATCACTTTTATAGCCCCGTCCAGCAACGCAGCTGCGAGAAGCTATCTATGAGTCTTACGCCGGCAAATGGAGCGCGACATATAATAGTTGTACATAATATTTTATTGATTAATCTTCATTGGTCAAAATGTATAAATTCTAATTGGCTAAGTAAATAAAAGATATTACTATTGGTTAACTAAGGATGTAGCAGCCGGGCATATAAATACAGGCAGGGTTCACTAAATAAACACCTTCATTCGCCTACACATAGTAAGGCATAACAAGAAAAATAGTTTCATTCCTCCGCTCCTAGACCACTCGGAGTCTGTTAATAGTGGACACCATACACCACTATTACATTACAGACTGCACCATCGACCTCCGGTCTGAGCAGGGGGGTGCTGTGGCGGCGCTTTCGTCGCGCCACAAGCTAAAATTCATCGAAACCTAAATCGCGCTATCAAAGTTCCGAAGCAAAAACAGTATATATATAGAATAGCTCCGAACTACCACTCGGAGCGTTGGCCGCTCCCCGGGCAGAACACCTTGCCCGGCGGGAGATCTCCCCTTTTCCTTCCACCGGCCACATCATTAATACATTGCTCCAAGAAGGAATTTGACTTTATTGGTGAATATAGACCTTTTTAAGAATCCATCTAATCACTCGTATCTTTAAACATTTACCCATTTTTTTGCATGCCGTAAGCGCTAGGCGCGCCGGTATGTTCTACTAGGGCCTAAAAATTAAGATTCCAACGTTTTGTCGCATGAAATCGTATCTAGCAATCATATTGTACATATAAGTGATATAAAAAGTACATTGTCAGAAAGATAAATGATTGTTGAACTTATTAATATATTTTTTAAATCGATTAATTGCTATTTTTACATAAAAAAAGGGGTTTTAGTGGCTTATGGTGTGGATTTATCAAGTCCACATGGCTTCGTAAACACGATAACTTTTGAAAATATCAATTGTTCAACTCAATCAATTTTAAAACTCTTCATCTATCATGTGGGAAGCCATTGAATGTAAATGGCAGTTTAATTTTGTTTTGTTTAGTTATAATTAATTTTAACGGCTAAGAAATGGCGAAATTTTCGGTGTTTTCGGCAGCCTTGTGAATAAAATTTTACTAAATAGAGACTGCGTCACTCAGTTAGTTCGGCGCAAGTTACTATACTCTTTGGTTCGGCGTCAGTCGCCGTTGTGAGTGGATATTGTATCGGTTGTTTGCAGCGGCTCAAAAAGATCACTGTACAAATACACAATATTCGAATAACCAAATTTCTTAAATACTTGATCATAATAATAATGAGAGATTTTTATTACAATATTTTAAAAGCACAGAATAAATAATAGTAGTACGTACTAAAAGTAAGTAGGATATAATATTTATACTTAAATACGTCTTGGACTTTATGGAGTGACCTTAATGATGATATGATGATAATATGAGCATTATGAGTCGTGCACTTTTGGATTTTCCAAACTTTTTTTAAATTGAAGTTTGACATAAAATTATCGGAAAATTGGAAGTGTAATAAGGTTATTAGTGAAAACTTGTGTGTATTTAAACTACTTTAAAAAATCCGTATAATCATGTTATACGTAATTTTTTTAATACGCTTAGGGCATGCCCAATTGGATTTACCAATTTTTTTTTATGTACGAGCAGCTATGCAGGTCTAGAGAGACCAGTATCACTGCGACCTAAATGACCTATTGTGATCGCTGCTATGTCTATAGTTCATTGCTAAGCCCTACGTCCTCAATGAATGGAAGGAGTTGTTTAGCTGTGAGTATTTTCACTTCATCTGGGCGAAGTACATAGTTTCCCAGGTGAGTGCTACGTTTGCGCATTAAGGGTCCGCAATTCGTCAGGATGTGTGCCGGCACATCTTTGAGTGGCTTAGTCCCAGGATGGACATGTGTTTTTTAAGACAATAGTGTCCAATCAGGGCTCTTACTAGAATGCGCAATTTATTACCTAATCAAAGGGCTTCCGAAGCGAATTTACGATCGAAAGCCCGGATTAAGGTTTTAGAATGTTTTAAGCCTGGTGTATCAGACCAGATCTTAAGTGATTTATTGTGGTAAAGAGTTTTCAGGGTCAATCGGTCGGGCTTTTTGAGATTTCACAAAATGGCTCAGGTCCAAATTATGAACTCTTTGAGCCCTCCCGTGCGAGCCATCTTACCCATCTTAAAACGACCCTGTTGTTACCTCCCAGGGCGTTTAGACGGTTCACGCAGTCTCCAACTAGCTTCGAGTTCACCAAGTTTGATCTCAGCGCTAGCAGTGCTGCTTGACTATCTGAGTTAATATAGATTATATGGTTAACTTAGTGTTTTTGCAGATTGATTTCCGCACACTGAAGTATGGCGAAAATTTCTGCCTGGAAGATAGAGGTTAATCTACCCAAATTCATACTAAGTTTGAATTTGGCGCGTTCCCCATAAATTCCAAAGTCTACGTCGATGCCTATTTTTGACCCATCGGTATATCATATAAGGCTACCGATCTTACAGATAACCTGTCCAGATAACCTGTCCATTTAGCCAATCTTCTCTGGGGGTAGTTGCACTGTATACTTTTTGTTAAAAGTATATAGTAGACGCATGATAAGTGAGATCAAGGTATAGTATAATTTATGACATACTCAATGACTCAATGAGCATTTCAAAATGGAATGATTTACATATTTGTAAAAAAAAATACTTATATATAACATCATTTTCAAACTATCTAGATAGTAAGCTCTTTCCCGCCTAGGAAAACGTCTGGGTAGGTAACCACACTCTTACCAATTTCTGCCGCCAAATAATAGTGCTTGCACTGCTGTGTTCCTTTCTGAAGAACGTAGAGAACCAGTGTAATTACAGTAGGCTGTGAGGCCATCTCCATCCATTTTAGTCCTCAGAGGGATAGCGCTTCTGTAGCCTTCTTTGTTTGACTGCAGGTCAAACAAAGAAGTGCATAAGACCGGTGTTTCCTTAATTGAGTAGAGCATGGATCTCAATCTATAGGGAAGCAAGCTCAAACCGCCCTGAACGTTAATCCTATACAAACTAGCCCTGGCCTCCTTGTCTATGTAAAGATCAGGGGGCGTAAGGCCTAGAAGTGCATTAAGAGCCGCTCCAGGCGATGATCACATCGCTCCAGTTGCCATTAAGTAAGCAGTCCTTTGTAGACTATTTAGTCTGTCTGTGTAGGTAAGAATCGGCCTCACTATACTGCTGTACAGCCATAGAATCATACTGGGATGCAAGTTGTTCCCGCCCCAGTTGTTCCCGACCATGCGACTGCACGTACCTAAAGCAATTTTTGCCTTATGATATACGTTGCTAAGGTGAGGGTTCCACGTCAGTTTATAGTCGATTGTTACGCCCAAGTACTTAACTTCAGTGGAGAATGGTACTTCTTTAGCATTAAGTTTTGGTGTGACTAATTTGTCCAACCGTCTCTTTTTGGTAAAGGGTATTATAACAGTTTTATCAGCATTAACTGATAAACTGTTATCCCTGCATAATCCAGTGTGTCAATGCGAAGATCTGCTATCTTGTACAATAATTGGTCAACCGCAAGAGCCCAATTTCCAATGTTTTCCAAAATTTTCCAATGTTTTAAGAAGAAAGGAAGAAAGGCTTATAGGTCTAAAGGATTTTGGTAAAGCGTAGTCCTTTCTACCAGCCTTAGAACTTTGCCAATTGTCCGTCGTTCTGGAATATATCCCCATGCAAAACTTGCTCTGAAGATTTTCACCAGATAAGGAAGAAGGATATCGATACCCCTCTGTAGATGGATGGGCATTATTCCATCCTCCCCACTTGTCTTTTATGGTTTAAAGGAGTCAACAGCCCACTGCACCAGCTTTGGCCTTATTATCTTTGCAGCCCTACACCAGTCCTCATTACAAGGCCTTCGTAGGGCTCTGAAAGAGTTCAAAGCTAGAGTCTTATGTGACCCTGAAATGGTTTGATGCTAGTAGCTCCAGTGCTTCCGTTTCACTATTAGTGAAGTTACCATCAGGCTTTTTAAGAAGCCCGATCTAGTTAGGTTTAGCTTTCGATAGCATTTTATGTAGTCTTGCACTACGAGGCAAAGATTCAACTTCCTCACATAGCTTCCTCAACAATGCTCTCCTAGTTTTCCTAATTTTTTTATTATAATCCGTTATGGCTGCACTATAAATATCCCATTCTTTGGTTTTTTAGCCCTATTGAATAGTTACCTGGTCTTTTAGCTAAGCTCCTTTACCTTATTGTTCCACCAAGGAACTTTTCTTGTTGAGATCTTGGTTTTGACGGGACAACTGTCTTCGAAGGCTTTATGGATACCTACGGTTACCGTCTCCGCCGCTAATTCCAGACCTTCAATCGTTTTTATGCTTTTAGGAAACGTTCCCAAATTCCTCCTTAGGCTATCTCTATAGACATCCCAGGAGGTCGCTTTTGGATCCCTAAAAGCAAAATTTTCAAAAGTTGGTGATACTTTAATCACAAACTTAATGTGTTTTGATGAGACATCGAGTTTCACTACTAACATGCCAGTCAGTAATCCGCCTGGATAGTTAATGGTAGCAAAGGTTATATCTACAACTTCCTGCCTAGCACGCGTTACAAAGGTTGGTGTACACCCTAAATTTAGGCTTACCAGGCGATTGGATATGAGAAAGTAAAAAAGTAACTCACCTCTTTCGTTGATGTTAGTGCTTCCCCATGTTGTGTGGTGAGCATTAGCATCACATCCTACCACAAGTTCGGCGTTGTGTTTACGGGCGAACTCCGCCACTCGCTCTAACTCGATGGCAGGATCTGGGTTCTCTCCGGGAAGATTGGTTGAGCAAATAATTACTCTGGCCCCTGTGCATCCCTTAAGATTTATAAAGCCTATAATCACGTCGTCATTGCAATACAATGGAACAGCTAAAAGTTCAATATTTTTATTGTAGATTATACAAGCTCTGGGTCTACTGCTTTTAGTATTGACTAAGATCTTACCGGCAGCCGACAATCCCAGAACTTGACCGTTGGCCACCCAAGGCTCATGTATGAGGGCGAGGTCGATGTTTTTCTCTGCGAAGCAAACCTCCACCACGGCAGAAGCAGCTGCTGCATGGTGAAGATTTGCCTGGAGGACCCTCGTCTTACCCTTGGGGTTAGCCATTTATAGGCGTGGGGGGGCAGGGGTCGTTTTCGCATGCTTAGGACGAAGACGTCCTTTACCGGCGCTCTTGACCCTCGCCGTACCTTTTGGTTTACCACTCCCACCTCCTTTCTCCTTACTCCTGGCCTACACCAGCGGAGGCCCTCAGACTGAGGCTAAATCAGCGCCTTGGGTCACAGTCACTCTCGCTGATGTCGTTTCAGTCTCACCCCTCGAGGTGGAGGGCTGGGGGGATTGGAGTTGGGGCGGTTCAGGCTCCATTGCCGCGTCAGAGCCTCCCCTGACCTTAAAAGTTATCATTTTAAAGCCAAGGACGACTCTGCCGCCTGCCGCTCGGAGAGCCTCCGCCGATGGGTCGTCCAGAGAAAAGGTTATTAGGAACCCATTCTCCTCGTTCCTACGGTGGAGGATATTCCAGAGCTCGGTATGGAGCTTTTGTGCCCTCAACAGCACAGCCGCCTCCTTTGGAGAGTCAGCTTCGCTGCGGGGCAGAAAGGTAATGCCCAGTTGAGGCATAGTCAGTTCGCTCTCGGGTATTATCGAGAGCTCTGCCTCCGGCCAGGGTTTCAGTTTTCCGATCTCACCCACAATCCAGTCCTGGCTTGCTTTATTCAGGCACGTTACCAGAATCCAACCTGGCTTGTGGGTGAAACCCGAAAATTTTGGTCCCATTCCCGGCTGCGCTCCACAGGCCGTCTTAGCAATAGCCTGCGTTAGTGCCCAGTGGACCAGCCGCATCTGCTCATAGGATTCGAATTTCGAATTCCTACATGAGCGGAGCCAGCTACAGCACTGAAGCTGAGCTTCTTCTCCCCTGTTGCCAACTTCACAGATTTCCTGGGCTGGTCTTTGGGGGACTCCTCCTCAGACCAACTGCGTTTTTTCGCCTTCGGAACTGGGGGAGGTTTGGGAAGAGGAATTTCGTCCCAGGGCTTCCGGCAGAGAGAGAGGGCCTCTTCGGCTCCTATCTCAGCTGCTTTCAGCCTTCGGTACCTCTTCCGTGCTGCTCCACTAAGCTTATAAGGCCTAGTTCAGATTCGTTAGTAGCAATCCAGTTAGAACTAGCAAAAGTTATCCTTGATCGTCCAATTTACATTGGGTTTTCAATTTTGGATTTAGCTAAGAGTCATTTGTACCATTTTCATTACTCTATAATGAAACGTATGTATAAAAATTCGCTGCACCTCTGTTATACTGATTCTGATAGTCTGTTGTATCTAATAAATACAGATGATTTTTATGAAGACATGAAAAAAAAATATTTTGATACAAGTAATTTCAAATACGATCAGTATGATATGCCTAAAGTAAATTATAAAATTCCAGGGTTTTTCAAGGACGAAATGGGTGGTGATATAATAACTGAATTTGTTGGATTAAGAGTGAAATTATATTGTATTGATTCCAAAATAACCTCAATAAGAAAAGCTAAGGGTATTACAAATCTGTTACTAAAAACCTTAATATTGAAAAATATAAACGAACGTTATGGTCTAATGAAAACTTTAGAAAGAGTATATGTATAATTAGATCAAAGAATCATCAAATATGTACATGTACTCAAAAAGTTGATAAACTTGTACTTATTAGAGATGATAACAAAAGACAAATTATGGCAGATGGCTACAATACGTTATTACCAAGGGGACACTATAAAACTGTATTTTAATAAATTTGAATGTAAAGCTATATAATGCTACTACTAAATAAAATAAATAAATAGTAAGAGATAAAAGTATAGCTTAAGTTACATGTATTATCATGTTTATAACTTTATATTTAGTTTTAATAAATACATTCGTTGGAACAATAAATGTCTTTTTCTTTTTCGCTCTTCACAATTAAATAATGATGATGATACATAATAAAACAACAATAAAATCCAATGTATTTTATTGTTGTTGCATTTTATTATATTTTACAAGCTACTTTACTTAAATTACTAATTCTCACATAATTTTTCACCTATTTTTTTTAAAGACAATTCATAGCATCTAACACTTCATCATACATTGAATCCACGATATATTGAACACTCATATTATCACTAAGATCGTTGATAACATTTTCTTTTTGCTCATTAAGTTCGTAAATGTTGATTTTAATAAGACGACAACCTCGTTTATCTTTATCTTCGCGGATAATGTATGATGATGATGATGATTCTTGAGAACGGTTTCTCTTCCTGGAACATCTTTGATTTCGATTGCCGCTCTTCATTTAGTACAAATTTATTCACATCCTGAGCATAGTAATACGGATTAGTGATAGGATTAGGATCAATATTTTCCTCAGTGTTGACCATGATCTGCAATTAACAAAACAAGTATGAAGTCAAAAATAAAAATAAAAAAACAAATAAAATTAAATCGCGACTGAATTTCTGAATAGTAATAATGATTAAACTCATCAATATAGATATTTGACGAACTTTGTAATCAACGCGCACTCGCTATGAGAATAAAACAATAATGAAACATTAGCATAAGCTCAGCTTCGCACACTTTTTAATTTGATTCCTACACATGTTGGAATACCTGGCCATTAATAGAAGACATATTAACACGATAGATTTTGCTAATAAGGTTATGATAATTGTATTCGTGCAAGTAATAGTAGCTAGAGCTATATTAGGTATAATTATCCAAAAAAAAAAACATTGTTTTATTAGCATTGACCATAATGAAGTTAGTCAAAACAAGTCGTATCATTAGAAATTAATCATATGCATGCAGCAATACCAGCTATAAATTCAATCTTACAAAAGCTCTGAATATAATGCTCAATATTTCAACTGGTAGTGGAAGTACTCTTGTTTCCGGGGGATAGAAAAATTGTAGACCGTGCGGGCGAAGCCACTGGCGTTTGCTAGTTACACATAGAAAAGGCCTCCAACAATACAAACAAACGTGTTCATGCACACTCATTTTTGTACTGTGTGGGAATCGAACCGCAACCATCAGGCTTTGTAGTAAGAGGCGACAGAGGGAAATTGAAAAGGGTATGGCAGTAGCATCTTCCTGATATCAACTCAAAATAATAAAAAACTTAGGTTGGTAACCCGTTCGCCAAGCGTGTCTACTATGGCTAAATCCCCCCTATGAGGTAATCTATGGGGAAGGCCTATGTTCAGCAGTGGAATTTTATTGGTTGTAATCGATGGATAGATCACAATTTAATATATGTGATAATTATTATCATCGGAAATATTCTTTCCATTCAGAAAAAAATTATATGCTTTGTTTTTATTTATTTAAGAGACTATAAAACAACAAGTTGAATTTTCAATTGCTGAATTTGAAGCACACATATTTGAATTTTTTGTAAAAACAAAATTAGTTAAATCGTGTACGCTATGTATATTTTCAGAAATTATAATATAAAATAACTTTTTGTTAATATAATGCTAAAGGCATTGTATTTCGCCTGTAATTCACAGTTAAAACCATTCTTCACTATGTAGTTCCAAGCAGGCGCATACTACAATAAATATAATTAAACACGCAAATGAGAACTTGACGTGATGAATTGATTGGGAATAAATGTTTCATTGAAATCTCTATTATCATAACAAGTAATTTTTAAATGCCTTACGTAGTGTATTTGAATAAATCTTAACGTAGTGTATTCTGCAAACCACGGCACAAACTTATGTGAGCGATCGATTGGAGAATAGAATAAAACAGAATGGGATGGAACATAACGGGAGGCGATTGGATGGAATAGAATGGAAAATAACAGAAGGGAACGGAACAGAGCGAAATAGAATAGAATAGAATATCATACAATAGAATGGAATAGTACGGGATAGAATGGAATAGAATAAAACAGGAAGGACAGAATAGACTAAAATAATTATTATTTAATATAGATTACAAGAATATTTATTGAAAGTCATTTATGCTTTTACCAAATGTTTTGATAAAAACTAAGAACCACGGTAGCGATCACCACATTCCCAATGATTATTTTCAATCATGTACTCTTTTGTAGTTTATTAATATATATTAAACAATTTATTGCATATTAAACATTTTAAAGTTTTTGATAGATAGGTCATGCAGATTTTCGAAAATTTCATTGTAAAAGTGTATACATTGCTCCATGAAGGTATTACTGACTCTTTAGAGTCGAGTAAGTAGTATTACTAGCTTGTGCTTGTTTCTAGTAGCTATTTACAGAATGCATATCACTATTTGTTATAAACTATTTTTGTTTTTGCACCTATATTACATTTTCGTAAATATACACACAACAATTTCACAAAGATAATATATCTGTTTCTTTTTTTACATTTTTCTCTAAGAGAAACAGGAAGACTTATAGACTTATATAAATTGCTCTTATGGCTCTCTTCTGCAAAACGAAGGTAGTTTTAATGCCAGTCGTATTCTCCCATCGCAAGACTCTATACGACATTATGCTTTGTAAATAACTTAAATTAACTAATCTAGTTGTTTCAATACATGTAAGGCTTCTAATATTATTAACAACATGAGGGTCTCACTGAACTTCCGAGAAAAACAGTGGATTTAACAAATCTTTGCTCCTTCTTATTTAAAAGCACACACTTTCACATTCACCTGTTGAACATTTGGTGTTGTGAATTTAATTCATTTAGTGTGACTAAAAAATAAATTTTGACAAGTACTTTATCGTCATATTTTAACAATTTCCGTTAATGTCTAAAAATCAACGAAGTATAATCAGCAAATAAAACTATATAAACTATATACTGTACTATATAACCTATAGGTCTATAAAGGCGATATGGTGCGTGGTCCTAACCCAGTCGAGCCGACCCATTCGTGCTGCAGCTAGCATAGTTGCAGCGTGGCTCTACTAAGCAAAAAAATAAAAACTTACGTTTGATCTAGAATAATTTTTTCAAAAGTTTTACTGAGTGTTGGCAGCACAGAAATAGGTTTAAAATTTGTGGGTCCTATGTACTACCAGAATTATACAAAGATATATCTTTATTATGTTTAATTAAATCAGGAAATACACAAGATTCTATACTAGTTTTAAAATAATAGCAGGTAATGTTGCGATTGCTTCTATTATATACGCTATTTCGTTATTACATTAACAAAATTCTCCATAGATCTGCGACAAAATATTTACAATATCTCCTGATAATATTTTACCGAACGCAAATTATTTTGTACACACATTTACATTTACGGGATTATTATCCAAATTTATTCAACTCAATTGCCACATATCAGTACCAAGGTTCCGGCTCCCACTTATCAACTCTCTGTGTATATGCAAATTAATTATTTAATGTATTTTTGAAAATTCCTTTATTCAATGTGTGTATTGTGAGGTGTTGAAAATGAATTTTGAGTGAAGTAAGGAATATCACAATCTCAATGTGAATTAAATAATTCAACTAAAACTTCATCCCCCATTTTGCTACCTTAACGGGTGGATTTTTTCTCTAAACTTATATTTACCCCTGAAGTATAATAATAATAAAAAAACGTTTTATTTCCTCACCAAAAACAAATTCATCTATTTAACAAAAACATCATCAAAATCCACAATTAACGAAGATATAATAACATGCATCATACAAAAAAAAAAACATTCAGTCAAATTGTTAACCTCCTATTTTTCTTCAAGTTGGCTAAAAAGGTTGATAAGGCAAGATTTTTTAAATAAAGGCTTAATTGTATATGCAGTGAAATAAAAGTCAATTGACGTTGTATTACATAAGTAAGTCAACATCGTAGCCAAATTAAATAGACTATGAGAATGTCCACGCCAGTGAAAATTTCTGTTTACTAATGGGATAACTTGACCGTCAAGGAAAGTTATGAAAATACATAAGTTTTCTTGTGCGTTGGAATACCTAAAAGCTATGAGTAGCGATAAAATGGATTTATATGGTTTGGAATCTTGTAAGTGGTGATGCGTGGTTTAAAATTGGTATAAAGTGGACTGTAATAGGTAGTTGGAGTTGGATTTCGTTGAAATTTGCAACCGACACATAAAACATAAGGTACGCACCTGGAGAACGCTAGCAGCTTCTTTTCGTACTTGAGGTTGACACTCGCGTGGTACACTCCTAGTTTTCTTGCGCGATTTCCACTTATTTAATACAATTCACGGCCGTGATTTTAAGTATATGATAATTCAATTCAATTCAATTTATTTGCTATTCTTGTTGTACATTTGGTCTTAATTTTAAAAAATTGTTCAAAACAAGAACCCTGCAAGGGCACTGCAAATATTGGCAATTATTAATATTATTATTATATTAACATTATAGTATTATTAATAAAATTATCATTTAATGAATATTTACAATTAACTTAAATATTAAAGAGATCATACTATATTATTTATTTCTATTTCCTATTTCCTACTCAATCACTAAAAAACTCCTGCAACGAGTAATAACATTTTTTTCGTTAAATATGTATTAACTTCCTTTTTAAATTTTTTTTATGCTTTTAATGCTTCTGATCCGTTCTGTAATTTAGTTATATATTTTTATTGGCATGGCATAAGGGCCGGTGTTTACGATTTGTAATTTTGATGTAACTGTGGATAATTTTATTTTTGGTCTATATTTTTAGGGCGAAAATATTGAGGGAACCAGTCGATATTATTTCTAACTAGTGAGCATATTTCAGATATATATAGGGATGTTAATGTCAGGATATTATAATTGACAAAGTAATTTCTACAACTTATCCTGGAGTCAATATTTGCAAGTATGCGAATAGATTTTTTCTGAATTAGAAATACTATGTTAGCGTCTGTGCTGTTACCCCAAAGTACCACACCGTAGCGTAGCCAGGCGTCTGCGTACGCGTAGTAGGCACAGGTTGCTGTTTTTAAGTCAGTGGTTTTTTTAAGTTCCATAAGAGCTTATGTAAAACTAGATAATTTTTTGACAACTTTATTAATATGTTCCTTCCAATTTAAATGTGCATCTATATTTATACCCAGGAGACAGTGAGAGTTAACAGGTTCTGAGAGAATATTTAGGTATTGGTAGTTGATATGTAAGGGGCGTTTTTGGTATGGTCTAAATTGCAAAAGTTTAGTCTTTTTGAGATTAATCTCGAGGTTGTGATCTTGGAGACAGCAATTTATTACATTTAAATTAGAGGTTAGGAGATGGTGTAAATCTGTGCTATTGGGACAGGGAAGAATTAATGAAATATCATCAGCAAAAAGAACACGAACACGAACAGGGGATATTACATATATTCGGAAGATCATTCACATATATTAAAAACAGTAAACAGCCCATCACGCTACCCTGGGGTATTGAGTGTTTTAAGAAAAATTATTCAGACCTTACAGTCGTCAACTATTCTGGTTTGTGGGTCACTGTAGCATATATCTACATATTGGACGCGTTGATTAAGGTAAGATACAAATCATTCGTGGGCTAGTCCTCTCACACCTACATTATAAAGTTTATTTAATAGGATCGAGTGAGAAACCCTATCGTATGCCTTGCTCATATCTAAAAATATACCAATAGCGTGTTGTTTCTTGTCAATTATCTTCAATACTTCCCTTATGTATTGATACACTGCGAGTCCTGTAGAGCGACCCTTTCGAAAGCCATATTGTCCGTCATTTAATATATTATATTTTTCACAGAAAGTATAGAGTCTGTTATACATGACTGTCTCAAATATTTTGGAAAATGTTGAGAGAAGTGCTATTGGACGATAATTATTGCAATTTTCGGGGTCGTCTTTTTTGTGTAGCGGTTTGACTATTGCTATTTTTATTAAGTCTGGGACAATTCCTTGCAACAGTGATTGGTTAATAAGAAGGGTAAGTGGTGTGGCAAGTTCATCGGCACATGTCTTTATTAAAGTTGGTGGTTAAATAGATATAGCGAGCGTGACACAATATGCTTCCGCGTACGGACGTGTTTTTACTTAGATTCCTCTTCTACCCGGTTGTCGGTCGCAAGAAGGAATGAATGGAATGAATGAAAAGTATTATAGAGGCAATCTGATTCGTCAATAAGATTGACCAAAAAAACGCGGAATATTTCAATTTGAGAAGTGGCGGTAACATTTCCCCCGCCCTTAAAGGGTCGCCTTTAAAAGGATAATAATAATATGATGCGATAAATACAATTAATACTAACTAAAGCTAAGCGAATATAAATATATATTATAATACATAGATGTAAAGAAGATGTGAGCGATGTAGAGTTTATTATTGCGTAGGCAACGGACACAAGCACACCACTGGTCGCACGAGTGTACCCCTTGCCGTTTTTACTGTAGCGACACGAACTATACCGTCCTTAGACGGGTGAACCTTTACGATTACTCCCAAAAGCCAGGAGAGGGTCGGTGAGTTATCACTTATAATTATGACAACTGTGCCCACCTTTACGGGGACCGAGGATTGAGTCCATTTCTGCCGCGCCTGCAGTTGATGCAGATATTCAGTTCTCCAACGAAGCCAGAAGGACTGGACCAATTTATATAAGAGTGTGTGTCGTTGAAGCAAATTAATTGGCGAAGATTCCACATCAGGTGCAGGTAGAGAGTGTAATGGTAACGTATTCAAAAACTGTGCGGGTGTTAAAGCCGTCGGTTCAGCTGGATCGGAGCTAAGCACAGTGAGAGGTCGAGAGTTTAGTAAACATTCTATTTGAGCAAGGACTGTGATTAACTTCTCATACGCAAGGATCTGCTGTCCAATGATCTTAAAACTTGGTTCTTTACACATTTTACCCTACTCTCCCAATAACCACCGAAATGTGGGGCGGCAGGCGCTATGAACTTGAATTCAATGCGACTTTCGGCCAATTCTTCTTCTAAACGCGGGCGGTATTCCTTTATGATAAAATTATATAAGTCTTGTAGATAAGATCGTGTGCCTACAAAATCTGCTCCACGATCAGAGTAGAGGCACTTCACGGGACCCCGTCGGGATAGGAAGCGCTTTAAAGCTGCGATAAAACTCACAGTGAAAAGATCCGTGGCTACTTCGATGTGGTGTGCGTGCGTAGTAAGGCAAGTAAATATACATAAGTAAGCCTTGCGAGTTTTAACACCGCGAGCTCGTGTGGGAGTATACTATATAGGGCCGTAATAACCACAGCCAGTATGAGCGAAAGCTTTTTCTGCTTTCGTGACTCTATGTCCCGGTGCGCAGCCATTCAAGGAAAATGCAGGCACGGTTTTAATTTAAAGCAAACGTTACACTTATTAATTCTAGACCGAATAATTCGTCTAGCAGACAAGATCCAAAATCGTTGCCTTAACAAAGACATGAGCAGCTCTGGGCCGGCATGTAAATATTTTTTTATGATAATAGTCGATCAAAAACTCTACAAGAGCGTCGTGACGGTGTAAAATAATCGGATATTTGTATTCTGAACTTTCAGCGGAGTTGGTAAGGCAGCTACCAACGTGGATAAGGCCATCATATAAAAATGGTTTAAGCTAATCGCAGGAGAGCAATTATTACCGGCTCCTAGCTGTCGAATGTCGAATGCAAAATGTCTTTTTTGAATATTGCCTATTATCATATGCTCGGCGGCGCATATATCGAACGCGGTAACTATTATCGAACCGGAACGAGGAAGTTTATTTATAAATCTGCAGACATAAACAAGGATATGCGTGAGCCTACTCCATGAGGAGATGCGTTTATTAAGATCCTGAACTAGAGATATTTCTGGATCTGACGTAGTAATGGGGTGTGCGGTTATTTTCTCTTCCGGTACGTTGTCTAGCGTTATACTATTATGGTATGTATTGATGATAGGCCACAGCAAGAGGTCTTGCGCGAGCCAGGCGGACCTTGAGACCATAATGGATGAGATATTATTTTCGGGTGTAAGACCTCTCGATAAACAATCAGCTGGGTTATCTATTCCCGCGACGTGATGAAAATTAGCTGCTGGTAAATTGACAATGATCTTGACGAAACGGTTGGCGACAAAAGTTTTCCAGCGGTGCGGAGAAGAGTTTATCAAATAAAGTGTGACCATTGAGTCTGTAAACGCGTACATCTCACTAATATGATAGCGTGAATCATAGGTGTCGTGCACGCGTCTAATTAGTCTTGCCAGTAATTCGGCAGCACAGAGCTCGAGACGTGCGATAGACAAGGGCTTCAGTGAGACCTTAGACTTGGCGCAGACGAGTCGCGTTGTAACTTGGCTTGCGTGAGTAATATGGGCCTATACCACTGCTCCATAAGCACGCTCACTAGCATCGGAAGATCCAAACAATTGTACAACACAATGTTCGAAGACACCCAAATGTCGAGGTATTTTGACGTCATTGAGTACGCTAACTCTATACAAAACCTTTTACAGGTTTCGACTATATGCTGGGCGGACAATCGTCCCAATCAAGTTTCAACTGCCACAAATCTTTTATGAGAAGTTTAGCGAAGAAAACAACAGGCGCTACGAAGCCCATTATATCCCAAATTCTAGCTACAGTGGTTAAAATGATTCGTTTTGAACATTTTCGTCAGGCGTGGCTTGTACTTGTGCAATTTAAATTCAAAACAATCGCGAGATTTATCCCAACTCAAGCCCAAAATTTTTAACTGAGCGGTTTTATCAAATTCAAGAAGCTCAGACATCTTATATGACGAAGGCAAAGCGCTTAAAACCGAGTCGGAATTACATGTCCATTTTACTAAATCGAACTGCGCACGTTTAAATAACTCAATCAGCTCATTAGCAGCTGATGTAGATCTCTTCGTCCATATAGATATAGCGAGAAGCAATTATCTTTGCTAGCCGAAATGAATCTCCATCATCCGCAATGAGTTGCTGAGTGACACGGAGCGCGTGGTACGGGCTGGACCTTAGTCCAAAACAAACCCTATTAAATTCATATTCGGTAAGTTCTTCTTGCGGGTGAAAACGATATAACATGCGTTGAAAGCGACGATCGCGCCTATTCGTTCTAATTTGAAGAAACATCTGTTTACAATCAGCGGAAAGCGCGGTAGCGAAAAGACGAAAATTTAAAATAATTGCAAACAGATCACCTTGTAAATTAGGACCACTATGGAGAATATCGTTCAGTGAGCGACCTGAACTCGATTTGTGATTCGCGTCGAGAACCATGCGAAGTTTTTTAGTGGTTTTATTTGCACGCAAAACACCGTGGTATGGTATGACGTACATGGCATAGCAATTTTCACTGTCAACAAGCGGCGCGGGTGATACGCCACCAAAGTTACATAATCGCACAGCTTGTCTAATAAATGAATGCACCAATTTAATCTGGTAGTTTGCAAAGAACACCATTATTAGTTTGTATGTTAAATTTGTAATGGCCTAAAAATACTATGATACGTTTAGAAACCATTTGAAATTAAACTTAACAAATTACTTTATACTTAATTTATATTTCAACCATGTTTTTTAAATTTTAATAGTTATGAAATCGCACAGCTTGTCCAATAAATGAATGCACCAATTTAATCCAGAAGTTTGCAAAGAACACCATTATTAGTTTGTGTGTTAAATTTGTAACGGCCTAAAAAGACTATGATACATTTAGAAACCATTTGAAATTAAACTTAACAAATTACTTTATATTTAATTTGTATTTCAACCATTTTTTTTCAATTTTAAATTTTATGTAATCGCACAGCTTGTCCAATAAATGAATGCACCAATTTAATCCGGAAGTTTGCAAAGAACACCATTATTAGTTTGTATGTTAAATTTTTAAATGGCCTAAAAAGACTATGCTACATTTAGAAACCATTTGAAATTAAACTTCACAAATTACTTATACTTAACTTGTATTTTAGCCAATTTTTAAAAGTTTTCTTCCTCGCGCGGCTTCTTTACGAAATGACTACCTACTTTATTTTGAAAGGCCGAGAAAGAAAGTACATGTGCACATTTACTCTGGTGTTGTATTTGTTTATGGACGGAAGTTATAATTTTTTCAGGTAAGCCGTATGCTTGTTTGTTTATTCTATATAAAAAAAACTAATCATATTAAACTTTATACAATATGTGGCCTTTTCTAATTACTAATTTTATGAATTTTTTGAGTAAATAACACATCATAAAGAGCAATATAGCGCATATTCGGAGTCATCATATAAAGCATGTGCTTGTATTCAGATGTTGTGTTATTCTCGTAGTAATGAATACTTTGAAATTCAACTTGTTGTCGTACATTAAATCGTATAAGTGTAGGTTCTCCTTTGTAAACCACTTTAGTAACTCGAGTTTCAAAAATTTACATCGTTACGTTAAGGTAAATTTTATGTCTGTATTCAAAAAGCCATTTCTTCATTTCAAATAATTATTTATTTTCTAGGACTGAACAATATGATTTTATATAAAAATTTAGTTATGAGAAAAGTATAATAATCATAATAATATTTTGTTTATTCACTCCACAAATTTTACATCATGACTACTACGACTATACACTATTTAAATAAAAAGTACCATCAATAACATTGAGATGTTAACGTCGGCAGCCGTACTAGTATAAACTGTGCCACGGCTGCCTGCGCCTTCCACTCTGGGAATTAAATAATAACCTAATAGGTAAGGTCTTTTACAACAATTCTTAACAAATAATATTTAGAATCTTTTCAAGCTAAACTAAAAATTATAACATGCAGGTAGATACAAAACAAAATAGAATTTAAGCAAGATTACCACCAAGCGGGGAGCGTGAATGCATGAGGGAGTAATATGTTTGTAGGATTTGTTGGGTGTGTGTTATGAGTAATTGGATGTGTGGGATATGTAAGTGTGTGTGTGTGTGTGTGTGTGTATGTAGGTTACACTTCTTAGACTGTCTCAAAGTAATAAAGATGATGTTATGTAAGCTAATGTAAGACAAATATTCTGTATAATTTTATAGGTGACAACTGTAAATAGGTCTTGAATTCGAACCTCACTTACTGCCAATATTTGTTAATTTATAGAATAATTAGCAAACCCAATGATTAAAAGTGTATAAAATAAAACACGACTTCGTAAAAACAATCAACTGAAAAGAGAAAAATTCAAATATTGATGTCAATTACATAAAACGAATCAAATTCTAACTGTACCCCATATGCTAAAATCCATCAAGCTGTTTAGGCTCCAGAGCAAGCCTAATAATTAGACATACATAAATACATACACACACTCGAAAAACATTAACGACTTTCTGGGGCAGTCGGGAAAAAAAATATTGATTGAAGAAACAGAATTGATTTCTTATATTTACGCGAACACTACACATTGAATAAAACTATTTTTACGGATTTTATCGCGTTTAATTTTACTAATTTTGATTCCCGACGTTTCGGGTGCTTTACAGCACCCATGGTCACGGGGGGGACTGAGGTGTTTGACGTCCCAATGTCATAGTTAGCCCGGCTACCTTCAGTTTTTTGAATATTAATTTTTGGTCCGATCTACGCAGAATGAGCTTACAGTATCTTGAAGTCTTGCAGTGGTATGCTTGGGTTTGGATTTAATTTTGTTAATTATAGGATTCCAAGCAGATGGCAGTATTATCGAAGAGCCTGAATTTCGCAATAACACCGCGAAAAATCCCGTATGAGGAAATTATCTGTAACGTTGAGGATTGTCTGTTTAAAAACAATGTGGGAAAGGAAGATTTAGAGGCCATACGTCAAGACATTTCGTCCTTGTTACGTCGAAGTTCAGTGCCGAAACTAAATCTACCCAAAGACGAGATTAAAGCGTTGTACAACTTACGCAAGAGACCAAAGCTCACGATTCTCCGTGCAGATAAAGGAAATGCTACGGTGGTAATGGATACGTCAGATTATAATTCTAAAATACAACAACTTTTATCGGACGAAAGTACGTACAAAAAGGTCAAAACAGACCCTACAACCAATGTGCTTAAAACAACAAGCGATCTGTTAAAGAATTACTCCGAAAAATTAGATCTCGACGTAAATTCGATAATACCACCATGTATCAAACCACCGAGGTTGTATGGGTTACCAAAAATACACAAACCAAACGCTCCACTACGTCCTATAGTGAGCCTGATCGACTCACCAACTTATAAATTGGCTCAACACTTGGCAAAAGTTCTGTCACCGCTGAGAGGACAAACCAGAGCACACACGAAGGATTCGTACCATTTTGTTAGTGAGATAAAAGACCTACATCTCGCTGACAATGAAACTATGGTCAGTTTTGATGTTCAGTCACTATTTACATGCTTACCTATTGAAGACTGCATCTCAATTGTAACCAGGAAGCTAGAAGAATACAACATGCCTACAGAATATGCAGTAGTACTGAAACACTGCCTTACATCTGGCTATCTATTGTGGAAGGAGGAGTTCTACAAGCAAGTAGATGGCGTAGCAATGGGCTCACCCGTATCTCCCATAGTTGCCGACATATTCATGGAGGACTTTGAGGAGAAAGCCCTTCTTACTGCTCCTGTATATCCAAGATTCTACAAGCGGTACGTAGAGAACACTTTCACAATTTTACCATCTGACAAAGTAACTGCATTTTTAAACCACCTTAATTCCATAAATTCTAAAATACAATTCACAATGGAGTTAGAGGCAAACAATTCTTTAGCTTTCCTAGATGTTTTAGTCATCCGAAATCCTGATAACACTATTGGTCACACTGTGTATAGGAAAAAGACCCATACCAACCGATATTTAAATGGTGAATCGCACCATCATCCATCACAGTTAGCTACCGTGGGAAAATCTTTGTTTCAGAGAGCACGAGGGATCTGTGACAGAAAACATCTGGCCGCCGAGCTTCAGCACTTCGAGTAAGTATTGCAAGACAACAAGCTTCGGGTCCCGCGCCTACGTCACAGTGACCGAGTGAAGCCGGCCACAGTCGAGCGTGTGCCTGCTGTACTACCCTATGTCAGAGGAGTCACAGACAAGGTTGGTTACATTTTGAAGCGAGCTTCTATTAAAACATACTTCAAGCCGCCGAAGAAGATTAGTAAATTTTTACCATCCGTCAAGTGTAATATCCCTCTACAAGATGCAAGAGTGTACAAGCTTGATTGTGAATGTGGTTTCTCATATATAGGACAAACAAAACGATCCATTAAAACCCGCGTGAAAGAACGTATAGCTGACGTGAGGCACCGACGCTCTGGGAAGTCTGCAGTCTGTGAACATGTTCAAGATCGTCCCGCCATTACATCAGATTTGATAGACCACAAATCCTCGCAAAGAACACCGATTCCTACCAAGGATGATACGAGGCTATTGAAATTAAAAACATCCTAATTTCAATAGAAGATGGATGGGTGCTGCCATCTGCTTGGGATCCTATAATTAACAAAATTAAATCCAAACCCAAGCATACCACTGCAAGACTTCAAGATACTGTAAGCTCATTCTGCGTAGATCGGACCAAAAATTAATATTCAAAAAACTGAAGGTAGCCGGGCTAACTATGACATTGGGACGTCAAACACCTCAGTCCCCCCCGTGACCATGGGTGCTGTAAAGCACCCAAAACGTCGGGAATCAAAATTAGTAAAATTAAACGCGATAAAATCCGTAAAAATAGTTTTATTCAAACAGAATTGAATCATTACCATTCGTTGGACCAATAAAGATATTAAGATTCCTTATAAAGTGTAGAGATTTATTATAATTCGGGTTCCTAATTAGAAAAGAGCAGTAAAATCTGAACCGAAGATGCAAAATAGGTAAGTAGGTTAGGTAAAGTAATAAAAGAATATAAAATGTTATCGAGTAACTACCTTGTGCAGATAAAGTTTGTATAACGCGACCCCTGATTAAATGAATTGGCGTATTAACTAAATGTATGTAGACGGTTAAATTTGAAAATGTGTAGATTAAAGTGTTGCTTTTCTTTCCGAGTATCTTTCACTTTTTCGTACCGTAGTATAATACTTTATCTAAGAAATTTAATTTATATGCATGCGGTTTGTAGCATTTTTGTTATAATTTAAGTAAGTGTTTTATATTATGAATTATTAGTTAGCAATTGTTTAAATACCTAATAAAGAGAGAATTTTGTTATAATTTAAGTAGAGTGTTTTATATTATGAATTATTAGTTAGCAATTGTTTAAATACCTAATAAAGAGAGAATTTTGTTATAATTTAACTAAGTGTTTTTTTTTTCAGTATAAATATAAAATCTTTCCAGTATAAAGGGTCTCCGGTTCTCTACACTCACCATACGAAACACAGCAGAATTAAGCTGCTATTTTACGCTGGTATTCTGTGAGAGCGTGGTCCTACCCCGGTCGAGCCGACCCATTCGTGCTACAACTATATTATAAATATAGCTGCAGCATGGCTCTACCACGTAGAAACTTGTACATAAAAACTTTTATAGCAGTAAATAAAATTTGTACATAAAAAAATTGGTTACCACTTAATATTGTGCTTAATCAATTCAGTTCTCCGTACGTGTTTGCTTTCATTCTCTCAGTATATTTATTTCATTCATGAATTTGAATTTCTGTTTGTTTATTTAACTCTTTACAGTGAAAAATGGATCGATTCTATTGTTCAATAAAGAAATAAACGTACGTTCATGGTTTTGTAAGTCACTACTAGGCCGGGAAATAAAATATAGGCGCTAAATGAAACTCATTCCTTTCAGTTCATTGAGCAGAATGTTTAGAATGCGTAGGTTAATAGAGGGTCAAGCTAAATTGCGGTTACTGCTAAAGCAAATGTTACTTAATTGTAATTCATACGATATGTATTTAGTACATTTAGTTAAATAAAATTATTTCATGTATATTTATATGTATATTACGTAGAAGTGTACGATGTTTGTCAGGTGGAATTAATTTAACATTTTGTAATAATAACAAGGAACACTTAAACACACTACGCCAGTATATTCTAAGTCTATGCACTAAAGTCTTGTATATTTGAAATGATTAATCTTGTAATATAATGAGGACTGGCTATAAGCGCAAGAAAGGATTATAATGTACAAGTGAGTGCGCAAGCAGTGCACCTGGCACTCCCTGTTCTCTCACGACTGAAGAGAGATAAGGCGCAGGAGCAACGGCTTTGCGTGCTTTCAGATGTATCGGGGCGAAATACCGCCAATTTCCTGACTCCTGGCTTCTACTGAGAATTTCTAACAGAGAAACCCAATGCCTGATTTATTTCCGATCCGGGTCAAACCCGGGACCACACGATCAGCATTCGCGCTTATTACTAACAAGGCAGTCAATTTTGTAACATAAGACATACAGTATGAATATAACTTTCATACAATTTATAAATGAATAGTGTATATCCTCTAAATGTTTACTTCACCTGCAAGCGAGTCTACGTAGATGGTTGACGAAGTAGGCTCTAAGGACCGACTGATGGAACCGATACATCTAAATCAGTGCGATATATCGGCTCCGCACTTACCAACCCGTTGACAGTCAGCGTGGTGGGCATAGAAAAATCTTGTATTATATGATTGAACGTTGGCATATTTTCGGGAAGATATATGTTTAGCCTTGTATAATATTAAGAGCCGTGGTAGCCCAGATGGTTAGCGCTCGCTTTAAGTTTCACAGTACGCGAGCAACCCGGGTTCGATCCCCGCCGGCAGCAATGAAATTGTTAATTGCAATTTTAAGTGCTGATTTACCACGTGCTCGGCGGTGAAGGAAAACATCGTGAATAAAGCTGCATGTCTGAGAAATAAGAAAAAAAATATTTCGAAGACATGTGAAGTTCGCCAACACGCATTGGGGCAGCGCGGCGGACACTTCCTTGCCCTAAAAACCCTCTCAGAAATGAGAGGAGGCTTGTGCCCAGCAGTGGGAAGTATATAGGCTTTAACTTTTAACTTTTAATATTAAAAAACCTGCTGGTGATGATGTTTGTCATGATATTATTGATTATAAATTTAGCAAAACCAAAAATTTTAACTCAAAACATCAATGATATTACAGTTATTTACAACATGAGTTGAAAGAATGAGTTAAATATTGCGTTTGAATAAAATGTTGCTGACAAGTTAAAATAAACTTTTTCTATTGAAAGGCGCAATTTTATTATTTTTATCAATATTCAACTTAAGTCGAAAGTAGTTTAGTTGTTATGATAGCATTATCATCCACATCAGCATGCAAACAGTCCACGGGCTTCTTAGGTATTTAAGAAATATTAAATTATTCTCATTAATGCCTCAATGGCGCATTAGCATTGTCATTAATCGGACCTCTCGCGCCATTTTCATATTTTACCTTTGTAAGATAACAATTCTGCATATTGGAGGCTGTAAAATCTTTCTGAAATTTCTCTAAGCCGTCTATTACGACACCCATTTGACATTAAGGGTAGATGAATTGTCTTAAGCCGCAACTACACGGCATTAAAGGGAGCGTTATCGCATTTCACATCTATACTGTATATGCTGCTGGAGGGAATTACTGCGTATAACGTGTAAGACTAAAAAAAAGTTTTGAATTAGTAGCAAGATTTTACCAATCCAACCTTACCAATGTAAGTAAAGTTACAGCATATATACATCCCACTGCTAGGCATAGCTCTCCTCTCATTTTTAAGAGGAATATGAAGTAATTAGTCCGCCGCACTGCTCCAGTGCTTGCTGGTGGACATAAAATGTTTTCGAAATATTTTTATTCCTCATACAAGCACGTTTCCTCAGGTTGTTGTCCTTCACTGCCGAGCATGTGGTAAATTACCAGCGGGTGTCAAACCCGGGTACTATATACTCCCATTGCGCCCAGGTCTCTTTTAATTCCTGATAGGGTTTAAGGGGCAGGGAAGAGTCAGCTGTTCCAATGTTTTTTATGCATATATCTACTTTATAGGCTCCGTGGCGCAGTGGCTTAGCAATGAGTTGCAGCGGGTTCGAATCCCGTACGGAACAAATAGGAACATGAATCTTATTTGAGAGATAATACTATTTTACTATAATTTTATTATCATAGTGTTTTTTTATTATACCTGTACCACCTTTCACTGAAACTAAATAAAATAAACAACTTTTTTTATTACTTATTTTAATTTTTTTTATTGTTCTTATTTTTACATAATATAAAAGAGATAAATCTGTTTCAGAGGATCGTTCTTTAATTATTACATGATATTATAACATTTTGTGTAACAGTTAAGAATGTCTAGTTCCGCAAATAAATAAAACCGTTAATAAATAAATTGTATTTTTTAAACAGTACTACAAAAAAGACAAATTTAGCTAGGTACGGTGATGACTGTTATGCTTGAATCTAGTACGACACAAATGTATCTAAGAAGAAAATGCTAATAAATTTAATAAATTTAAATGCCAATATTTGTCTACCATATTTACAAACTTCATTATGATTATTTCACTTACCGTCGCACACTTGTCAAATAAGTATTAAAAATTTGCAATTAAAATTTCATTATTGCCGACGACACGTTAGTGTTGTGGCCCACATACCATACCCTACATCTATCCTCGATTATTGAACATAGACCTAATTTTTTAATTATGTGGTAGAGCCAAGCTGCAGCTATTATTGTTGTTTTTGCACGAATGGGTCGGCTCTAACGTGGAAGGACCACGCTCTCACAGAATACCAGCGTAAAATAGCAGCTTAATGCTGCTGTGTTTCGTATGGTGAGTGTAGAGAACCGGATACCCTTTTCACTGGAAACGAGGCATTCCATCTTAGTCCTCAGGGGTGACAACGCATCTGCATTTTCATTCTTAATCGAGGATAAACGTAGGTGTCTATGGCCCACAGCATCCACTTATAATCAGGTGGACTGTGTGCTCGTTTGTACCCTTATTATATAAAAAAATCTATCCTCGATTGAGAATTAAAATTTGCATGCGTTGTCACCATCAATGCTTTGTTACTAATACAGAGAGTCGCCGGTTCTCTAGACTCACCATATGCAACACAGTAGCATTATACTGCTATTTAACACTGATATTATGTGTGAGCGTGGTCCTTACCTGATCTTGCCGACCCTTTCGTGCAGCAACCATTATATAGCTGTAACGAAGCTCTTCCACGTTCAGTAGTTATAGTACTAGTTATAGTACTGAAAAAAAATGATATTGATAAAGTCTGCACGGAAAAAAATAGTCATATTTTACTCATAGTATTAACATTTATGCAGAGAAAGATATTTAAAAATAATAAATTCGTTTCCTCTAAAACATGAACCAGAAGGCTAAAATTTATCGCTCCTAGCATGAGACTAAGTCCTCATAAATCTAAGAATTGGTGCTAACGTTTGAATAAAGTTTTATAGCACGTTTTAAAAATATGTACCTAATAAACTTGTAACTGCTACATTATATTTTTATGGATTTTACTACAAAATAGTATTTCTTTATTTATGAAGTACGGTTGTTAAATAAATATTTAAACTTTAATTAAAGTTTATAATTTCATGCGTCTGTACTAGACCTGCTTGATTAACAATCAAAATGCAAATGTCTTTACTATTGATGTGAAGCTGGCAGAAAAATCCATTTTACGAAAAAAAATTGCCAGTGTTGTTTCCATAGACTTAGAATATACTTACTATCATAAGTTTATGGTTGTTTCACGATATTGCGAGTATACTTTAGAAAAAAAAATTTAACTACCTACTCACCGAACCATCAACTACAAGAATTGTAACTATATACTATCGTCTTCTTACTCCCCAGTCTCCCATCCAATCAACTACTACCTCATTCCGGAATCCGGAGTAAATTCTACAAAGGAAAAGAGTTGGTTTTCTTGAAGTAGTAGAAAACGGTTTAGTAGAATCGTGCACTCTAAACATATTAACAATATAAAAAATAATAATATTGGAATACGTAATTAATATTTATCGTAATTGATAATTTAAATTTGGTATCTCGCACGTATTCGGAAAACTATCTACATATATATTACATATACATTATAATTACCCTCTGACGAATAAAAAGTGATACTGTATTTTGATATGTTTATAGGTACTTTACATTTTCGCAGTTCATAAAATTCTTAAAATCTTTATAAAAGCACCGCCCAAAAACTGCGACGGAATGAAAGGCTTTCTTATAGTCCACTTATGCTTGACAAAGTGGCAGATTGTATTTTTCAGACTTCTGTACAATTCACCGTATGGTATGTATGTGGTCTACGATACTAAAGGTCTTTCGGAAACCGGCTTATTCGGGAGGCTGGAAGTTATCAAGTCTGCATGAGACGAATTATAATGACTCTCGAAAACAGCACCTAGATGTGGCTCAAAAGGGAAATTGATCTGTAATTTTCCCATAGATTACTGTCTCCTTTCTTGAAGAACAAGATCACTGCATTTCTGCTCCTCGCCTCTGTGTCTGTAAAAAGCATTTTAAAAATATTTAAATTATAGTTGTTCCATTTTAAATTCATCAGAAAATTAATTGTAAATGCTGGATGCATTTACAATGATGTTTAATAAATTGATGTGTCAGAAATTGAGCAAGTAATATCAAACTTTTTTGACATGCCCCTTGTATAAGGGCAAATGGGTTTACTGTATGTTTAAAAACGCCTGGAAGTTGTTTAAAAAAAGCTTGTAAGAAATATAAGCAGTACCACATTTGGACATGTGTCTAATGTTTTTTTAGATGACAGAACAAAGACAGCATTGTTTTTGGTATTTTTTTATAATTTCGAAATCGATTAAAAACGTAGCACGTTACGAGGTTGACTACATTAAGATGTAGGTACATTAAGAACTACTTAAGAACAATGTTATAATTCAATAGTTGATTTTTTTTCTACTACATAATTGAGCAACAAAATTACATTGTATTAATCTAAAATAAATAATAATTTTATTTAAATGAAATATTGTTATTATGAAGTATTATATTATAATATTTTGTACTAATACTGTTATGTTTTTATTTTATTTCCTTTGTTTTACATATGAGATATTTGCACTTGCCATAATATTTCACCACGCCCAAGGTTAACTAGAAGAGAATACCAAAAGGCCTCGTTTTGTAATGTTTTAATTTTAATTTAAGCTGTTAACAATAAGGTTTAGGCCTTATTACATATAACAATTTTGTTATTAGAGAAGTTTGGGATTGATTTCCTTTCTTTCTTCTTCTTTAGCCCGTAAAAGTCCATAGATAGACTTGGACTCCTCCCGTTGTTCAATGCAGAACGCAAATAACAATAGAAAATGCAAATTCTCCAAATTATATTAAATGAAAGGGAGAGTTATATTAATAGAACATAATCAACTGTATTATAAGTGGCAACCTTCAGCACGTGATGCAATTGTTACTGACTCTCCATTAATTAAATTATGCGAATCTTCGTGTTCAATGAAGTAAAAGGGTTATTTTAATTTAGTGAAGGGAAGGGTTATTCAAATTAAGAATAGCACATAATTTATGTCAGTATATCAGTTTTCATCAAACGAATAATGAGAAAAGATTGTTTGGCGAATGTTTATGTTGAATAACATCAACTGTCACTTTAAGTTCACAGCTGAGCATAACCACCACATACCTTTTAGAAAAGTAGTAAATTTACATTCTTTATACGTCCCGCAGCTGGGCACACGCCTCCTCTTATTTTCCAAGGTTTCCTTACGATGCGTTTTCAGCGCCGAGCACCAATAAAATTGTTATTTACACAATAATATTGGTAACATCGTGATCCTAGATGGTAACTAGGGCTTCTTCACACCACTCATCGCAAGGTAGGATTGTAATCAAGCACTGGCTTTTATTTGGTGCCAGCGAGGAATAAAGAAGCGTAAAACAACCATCAACATCCGATTTCGTCTCGTTGATGACGTTGACGCGACTACAGGGAATCTAAAGATCGATCTTCCGGCCGACTGACAACAGTATACAAATGTATATCAGTAATTGAGATCAACGTCCAAAATTCGAAACAGAGTACTACGATCGTCAATTCGTTTCCTTGCGCAGTACTGAATAGGAGAGGTCCATGTGCAGTACTGAAATGATGCTGTTTAAAAAATAGAGGAAAAATAAATGTCAAAACTTTCATTTTTAAACCGTGTTCGAAAACGAGGATGTTTTATATTCAACGCGTATGTTTATTTTTATCTTATTCGAAAACAAATCAACCAATATATATTTATCTTTTTTTATTAAAGAAATTATATACTTAAGTGAGGGACGCATATTTAAAAAAAAATCATCTCTTAAGGTGGAAAATAAGGGATACAGATTTTAATGTAACTATTTAGACGACATTCCAGTCGTTACCTTGAACTTGTGATATTCCTTAGAGGACTCAAAGATTATAATATCGTTACGTGGGTGTCGTAAAAGGCGACAGAGGGAAACTGAATAAAACTGCGGTTGCCAACCCCAGTGCCAAGCGTGGCAACTATGGCAAGTCCCTAATGAGGTAATCTATGAGGGAGGCCTATGTTTAACAGTGAACTTGATTGTGAATGAAATTAACATTTGAAGTAGGATGTAGAGTAATACGCTATAAATGTACCGCTGCTGGAGATAGGTTTTTCCCCTTGTTGAGAAGGCGTATGAATCGTAAGTGTCTTTCGCCCTACTTAAATGTGTATAGACGTACTTCATATATTATGCTCGTAAGACGCCACTGGACCTTTTCTCGAAGCGATTTGGTGTATGTTAATGGTTTGGCTATTACTTCAGAACACAAATTTAAAATCAGAATAAGAAGTTTTAAACAAGCTTAAGAAATATGTATGAAATTACACCAAATTAAATTGTCACAGTTCTCGTTTTAAATTACGATTAATTATTCGATGTCTGGTTGATTAGACACCATTTGTCTTAGAGCTTTTTAGCAAAATAGTAACGATAAAATTAAATAGCAGTTCTTGCCTTCTTATTCCAAATAGAAGCAGTCTATGCTGGTGTTATAGATACAGCCTATTAATATATTTTTCGCAAATATAAACAGTAAAATTTTGTTTTTGTTCATGTTGTTTTGTATGTTATAGAATAAAATAAACCCTACAATTTATGAAACCTAGCGAACCTAGCTACAGAAGCCTGCGGATGCGGACAGGATGCGGACTGCAATATCAGAAAGTGGTGTGTTTAAATTTCTCCATTTGACTGACCTTGGTAAATCACTCCCAACACAAGCATTTAGCTTATTTAGAGTTGCTAACGGAAGTGTTGTTGGTATGTTATGTTAATAAGATAATGTTTCCTAAAATAGTCTAGTTCCTTTTAATGGAACGCTTAATTTAGGTAGATTAGATATTTATTTATTTTTCTGAAAGAAAGATAATTTGAATTAACTTAGAGTCATACATTATATAGCAATCGGCTATGTAATACGAATAAAAATTAAATGTTTAATGGTTTGCATAATTTAAAGACATGATTTTGATAGGAGATAAGGCATGTGATAGCTAGACAGAGATAGCTGAATGTTAGAAAGAAATAGTATTATATACTAAACAGATATAGCTATAAATTTTAGAAAGAGAGAGCACCAGCCTCCTTTTTTTTTTTTTTTTGCGCCCAATGCAAAAGGCACCCTCCGGAAGCGGGGGAGGGAGGTGGTGAATGCTCTAAGCATACCACGCAGCCGGCTGCGTGGTTATGTGGGACTCACTGACTAACCTAACTAACCTAAGTGCCTACCCACTAAACACCACCTTGGGGACGGCTTTGGCCATAGTGGCCTTACTGCCGAGTCGGACGCGACCCTCTTTAGGGAAAAGAGGGCGCAGGCGGCGAGTTGCCGCTGAGAGACTTGCCTAATAAGGCATATTAAATATTGGAAGAAGAAGGCTTTGCCTGAGCCGCCAAGAGGCAGTCCAGGTCGGCCGAAAGCTTGTTGGGGGGGTCCGAGAGAGCGTTTCTCGGTCTGCGGACTCGATAGCGAGAGGGAAGTGGGGCTGCATAGGAAGCTGCCTCACGAATGAAATGATTGGAGTGGGACTCTGAAGCTTTGAAGAAGTTTTCAGAGAGTTTTTTAAGAAATTGCTGGATTGTGGGGAGCTCTAAGTCTCGGTGGAGGTCGGCGTTACGGACGTACCAGGGTGCGTTCGTAGCCCGACGACAAAAAAGGTTTTGAACAACTTGAAGTTTGTTCAGGGTTTTGGGCTTAGCGTGAGCAAAAATGGGGGCCGCGTAAGACATTACGGGTCGTATACAGACCTTATAAAGGGTCCGTTTATTACGGAGGGACATTTTACTGTGTCGGCCCAACATACTGTTGAGCCTACCCAGATAAAACCGTGCGTTACGAGTTACTCTCTTGACATGGGGCTCGAAAGTGAGCCTCGTGTCAAGGGTGACACCTAAGTATTTAGCGGACGTATGCCAGGGGACCGGGGTCCCTAACATACGGATTGGCGGAATAGTAGTGGAGCGGCGTTGTTTATGTTCGAAGTGAACGGCGGAGCTCTTCTCCGGGTTCACATCGATACGCCATTTTTGGAACCAAGCTCCTAAGTCATTAACTGACTTTTGGATCTTGTTCCGTATAAAGGGTAGGGACGTGCCTTTGCAGTAGAGGGCAGTGTCGTCTGCAAAGAGGGAGATCTGAACACCGTTCGACGGTATGGAAATGTCGTTGGTGTACAGGATATATAGAAGAGGGCAAGTACCGAGCCCTGAGGGACACCGGCTTTGATTGGACGCGAAGAGGCGTGCCTTCGTGTCTGTAGCGGAAGGTACGGTCTTTCAAGTAGGAGGCCACGAGACGAACAAGACGATCAGGAGACCTGTATTATGTAGTTTGTAGATAAGGCCTTCGTGCCAGACTCTATCAAACGCTTTCGCTATGTCAAAGACCGCGATGGTCTTATGACGGCGAGGATAAAACCGCTGAGGATGTATTCCACAATACGGTGAACTTGTTTGGGACAAGAGTGTTTCGCTCGGAAACCAAATTGGTGAGGATGACAAGAGGTCACCGTCTGTGGAAACAGATGGCGCCTCATGCGAGTTTGGATAACTCGTTCAAATAGTTTTCCCATGGCCTTGAGGAGGCTGATGGGACGATAACTGGAGGAGATTGTGAGGCTTTCCTGGCTTGGGGATACCAATGACAGTTGCCTCTTTCCACGTGGTGGAAAGTAACTAAGGTTAAAGCAGGCGTTGAAGATAATAGCTAAAGGGTTAACACCTGCTCAGGAAATGTTTAAGGGCTTGGTTGAAATGCCATCCGCGCCCGGAGCCTTTTGGGCTTCAGTCCTTTGATGAGGATGAGATCTCATCATTGGACACAGAGATAGGTCAGAGACTGTGGGGAGTGAGTTCCGGCGGCGGACCTCATCCTCCACTGTCTGGATGTGGGAGGGCTCTGTGGGTTGAGAGCTGGGAGAGCATTGAGCAGCGATGCTGTCTGCAAAGCACTCAGCTTTTCCTCGTCCTCGAAGGCAATAGTACCGTCGGGGCGAGAGAGAGGAGGGTATGGTGATAGCGTCTATGCGGAGGCTCTTGCCATCCGATAGTACGCTATGAGAGGAGAGATATTCTCCATGAGATTACTCTTTTCGAGGTCTCGAAATTCGGTAAGGCGTGAACGGACTTCTCGTTGAAGACGATTGGCCGTACGTCTATATTCGGGGTTGGATAGAGTGCTGCTCTCGGAGCAGCTCTCTTGGCTTTATTAGGTTGCTAATATGTAAGGGAAGACCATTATTATTAGCAACCGGGACGACCCTTTCATTATCCTTAAGGGAGGATGTTATAAGGGTGGAGAGTGAATCGACCGCGGTGTCAATTTTTTCGGTACTGTCGAATAAGTCCGAAGAGGGGATAGGGAGTCGGAGAGTCCAAAGCTGTGGCTAGGGACGTCTTGAAGCCCTTCCAGTTAGTGAAGGTTTTCGTGGAGGGAGTTGGGGGAGGTGGCTGATGGCCAAGTATAAGGGAGACAGGGCGGTGGTCGGACCCAAGATCGTCAAGGGTCTCGATTGACCTGAGGTTGAGACAGACTTCTTTTGCTATTGCAAAGTCTAATACGTCAGGAGCGTGGTCGGTGTTGTCGGGATAGTGAGTGACACCGAGGGGACTGAGGACAGTGAGGTCAAGAGACTGCGTGATATCAAGCAGTTTCTTGCCACTCTGAGTAGTGGTAAGACAAGTCCAATCAGTATGCTTGGAGTTAAAATCTCCAAACATAATAACTGAATTGCCTAACGCAAGGATGGCCTCAAAATCTTTTTTGAGGGGGAGAGTTCCACTGGGGATATAGCAGGAGGCTATGACGATGGACGGATGTCCGGTCAAGGCCAGCCTGCATACCGTGGCTTCCATATTGGTAAGCGGCGGAGTGGGAATGTGAGAGCAGTGTAGTATCTTCTTGAAGTAAATGGCAGTACCGCCGCCTTTGCGGTCAGGTCTGTCATTACGAAGAAGAGAATACTTTTTGATGGAGAAACCTTTGAGATTCTGGGGTCTGAGGTGGGTCTCCTGTAGGAGGAGGAGGTCAGCTTCGCGATCTCGAAGGAAGAGCTTAAGCTCAGGAGGTTATTTCGCAAACCGCGAGTATTGAAGGAGACAGTGATAAGCCCTTGGGCTTAATACGTCCGTGGGACTTTGGGAGGGCAGAGTGATCCGTCATAGTGTTAAGTTAAATTAACTTAACTTACAACGAGCTCAGAAGATTGTGGTGCTCCGCTAGAGCGAGGAGACGGTCCTGAGGGGACCTAGCAGCACGCAGTTTGCGCGCTAGTATGGCGATCTCGCCAATGTCGATGCTCTGAATAGCGGGTAAACCGTATTCAGGTCATCAACCATTGAGGTTGCGCCTGTTGAGGAGCGGAGGAAGTCCGCGGGGGTCGGCTTTTGGGGCCCCAGGGAGGTGGTGGCTGCGTGGGCCGAGAAAAGCCCGGAGGGGGCTGGATGGGGCCCATAAGGGGCCTAGGGGGGCCCATAAGGGGCCTAGGGGGGCCCTGTGAGGGCCAGTAGGGGCCCTGAGGGGCTGGGAAGGGCCCTGACGGGGCATCCTTGACGGGAGTGCCGGGAATGTGTTTTCATTCATCGGCGGTGGAGGTCTTGTAAGACGGTGCCGAGGAGCGCGAGGGCATCCCCTGTAGTTGGCCGGGTGGCCAGGTTGCTCGCAAAGGACGCAAGCTGGCGGGGATTCGGCGTCAGTGGGCCGAGGGCACTCTTTCGAGTGATGCGGATCTAGGCACTTAACGCACCTGGGGGGGGGCTGAGCAGTTGGCCGCCGCATGCCCGTAGAGCTGGCAGCGGTGGCACTGCGCCGGGAAACCGCGCCTATGTGGGGGCTCGATCCTCACTCTTGACAGGCCGCACACGGTGCGTACCTGCCGGAAGATGGTCTTTGCCTCCGGCACGTTGGTTAGGATGGCTAGGGCAAGCGGGAACCTCTTGCCCTTGCTGCTGTGCATCTTATGCACTGCTTCGACGGGAAAGCCTTGGGACTTAAGGTCCTCAAGGATGTCCTCGTTGGCGAGCTCAAATGGGACACCGCGGATTACGGCCTGACTTTGCGCTCTTCTGAGAGGCGTACGTGTGGTAGGACACGTTGGGCTGTGAAAAGCCTGGTGAGTCGGCGAAAGTCGTCGATGGTCTCGGGGATGATTTTTATGGAGTCACCTAGATTGGTGGCCTGACTGATACCGATTTTACTGTCGTAACAGGTTTTCGACAGTTTGGTATATCTTTCCTTGTCTCTAAGGAAGACAGGGGGCGGGACCTGATTCTTAGCGAGGGTCGGGGCGCAGCGAGCTGCTGGCTTGGAGGGCGGGGGGAGGTTGAGCGGCAGTAAGGGTACTGCGGCAGCGGCGGGGGCTGCGGAGGTGGAGGCAGCGGTGGGAGCTGCGGGGGCGAGTGCAGCGGCGGGGGCTGCGGAGGTGGCGGCAGGGGCTGCCGGGACGGGGGAGCGGTTCTTAGCGGCGCGCTTTGGGCCGCGTTTTGACTTCACTACAGTGAAGGGGGTCTCATCGGTCATTGTTCCGTCGGAGTCCGCGGAACTGCTACTGGATGTGTAGCCGGTTGGGGTGATGGTCCTCTTCCGGGAGGACGCGGAGGAGTCGGAGCACGAGCTCTCCGTTGACATGGCGACGTGGGACGCGGGTGGGACGGTCTGCGGGGCAGCCGTGGGGGCGACGGGGGCCGGGGGGGTACATGCCTGAGGGGCAAGGGAGGCTTGGACTGCGGCGAGGGCCGTCTCGTCCAGGTTGATGCCCAGACCAAGAAATTGGTTCAGGGCGGCTACAATGGACCTGATAAGGTCCTGTGTGGACATGTTGGGGGGCGACGTTCTAAAAAACAGTACGGGAGGGAAGATCCCTGTTCTCAAAAGAACAGGGGCTTGTTCTCAAAAGAACAAGAGACGTGACTTTCCCAAGAAACAGTAGTACACAGTATATAACAATAACAAAACAAAAGAAAAATAACAAAAAAGTAACAAAAACAAAAACAAAAACAATAACAAAGCGGTCAAAACCTCCCTGCCAGGCGGCAGGGGGGCAAGAACGGTAAGTAAAGGCAAAAACTCACCAAGGCGGCTGCTCTACACTGCGTGAGCAGGAGGGCGGAGGCGCGAGAGCGAGAGGCACTCAACGTACGGGGACGAGAGCGCTGACTACTTAGCACGACCGCTCGAGAGCGGTGCGGTAAGCGGAATGAAAAAAAAGCACCAGCCTCCTATGTAGTGTGGAGGGTCGTGTAGAAATTGGTTGTTCTACTTGTAAGGGTAGTTATCATCGTCGAATTATAGTATCAATATATAATATTTTAATTGTTTGAAGTGATAACTGTTATCACATAATGTATGAAAATGTATGTAACAAATATTTCAGGAAGTCAGTTTAGTAAAATAATAAGACAAGAAATATGTAAAAAGCATTTAATTCTATTGATATAATGTCGAAATAATAATAAATTCGTATGAAAAATTAAAATTCCTTTTATTAATGTTTAAATGTTTTAATTTGTGAATTAAATTGTTGTATTGTTTAAGATATTCATGTTTATTGCTGAAAAATAATAATAATAAAGTTTTCAGTCGACATTTAGTAATTTGTGACTCTAAGAAATAGCTTGTAAAATTATGATATTTTGTTTGATATTTTATTATTCTTTTATGTGATATTAATGTTTTAATTATTATTGTAATGTGTCCTTATTGTACTTTATGTGAAACATAATTGTGTAATAATATTGTGATGTGCAATAAAGATATTGGGTGATATGGGAATGTGATAATGAAAATTAGTGACTAGTTTAGGCCTAAATGGCATTTGGCGCGCGTTTTGCCTTACGGTTTAGCTCCTGTGGTAGGATAGGAGGCCGATGTGTTTGCAATTCGTTCGGGAGTTCGGGAACAGTTCGGGACCAGCTGCAGTTTCAGGATTATAATCAAGAAAGAAAATAAGTGTAATTAGGGAAATAGTGAAAGTTTCAGTATATTCAGTATTACATTTCAAGGGAAATTTATTGAAGAAATTAATGTTTTATTTCAAGATACTTCAGTGTTCACCCTAATAGTAGGGTAAAGAAGTATAGAGTCCACGTAGGCACATAAGACTGGCGTCAAGACCGGGACCATTTCCATAGGGGGGCCGTCATCTTATTCGTCAACCTTTTCTTTTGAGAGTGGCTTGTAATCGGAATCGAACGTCTTTCTCGGGTCACGCCCACCTCATTGTCCCGAGCCCAGCGTGGCGTGGTATTGGTCTGTGAATGGAAGGTCTATAATTGGTTGATCTCTGATGCAGGCGTGAGATGAAGACGAAGTCCCTTTCAATTGGACCTTCGCAGCCGGATTAAGAAGCCAGCCGAAGGAAGAGGCCCAAACACCGTTCCAGTTTGGTTGTTCGGAGCCAAGTCGAGGCCAGCATAGGAGGCCGTCTGATGCAGAATCGAAGAAGACACTGAAGACTTAAGCCAGCATAAGAGGCCAGCCGGATCTGAAGCAGAACCGGAGAAGGCACTGAAGGTTTGACCTGGAACTGAATAACTGCCGGGAGTAAGAAACCGGGACTACTGCAGGGTGTGCCATTGAATCCAATCTGCGTCGCCACAAAAGGGGCAGCAAGAAGCAGTAGGTGGTGGGCATCCGTAGAAGCAAGAAGACTGCAGCCGGGCGAGAGTGCTTGTGTAAGGCACTTGACTGCGCTGCGACCGGTAAAGACGGGGCGCCTAGGCAAGGCGTCACCTGCGACTGGATAAGCGAAGCGCTAGGACAAGCGAAGCGCTAGCACCAGCATACCAAGCAACGACACCTAACGGTGCCCAAAGTCGGAGCTTGGGCTAACGCCTTTCGGGGTTGTGCAAACCAATCAGGCGAGTTTGTCACCGACCCTTCAGGGAAGTGAATAGCTCGGCTGCGCCGTTACATCGTGCGTGTAGCAGGGCCTGTGAGTAGGCACGCCGAGGGGTGCGGACGTTCCTGCCGTACCCTGAGTAACCTGTAAAGCGTACGTCCACTGACGGGCAGTTCCTCCCTTACCTATTCCTGCACGTTCCATCCTTGGGCGGTTCACCGCGGTAGGCCCCGGTCCAAGGCTATTAGGGACTGAAAGGGACTGATAGGGATTGTTAGGGACCGATAGGGAAATAGGGACTTTAGGGACATTGTAGGCCGACAGTCCCCCTCTTGCAAGATTAAGAGGGCACAGGACCAGAGTGAGAGGTCCGAGGGAACCAGGACGCGAAAAGGGGTTTCAAGAAAGGCGAAGGAAACTGAATCATTGGGAGCAACCACGGTCGATAGATTAGTTCAATAATATTGTCCGTAATATTTTTTAATTTCTTAGATTTTTAATTTTAAGTCGATAGAAATGGAATAGTGAAAGCCCCAACTTCGAAATGTCAAATTATTTTATATTTGAGTACTTTTACTTTAACTTTGAGGCGCTGAATATATAGGCTAGACTATACTGTCATGGCAAATATGAACTGATGAGCATTAGCTTTTATTTTTTTAAATATATTACATGTTATTTAATGGTAAAATAACACAAAGGTAATGTGGTATTTTACAATTTAAATAACAAAAGGGAACTTTTGCTGTTTCTTCTTCGGTCTGAAGGATCTCATTTTGTTCATTTTCAAAAATTTACATTTGAAATTAATAAAATTAAAAAGTTTCTACAACAAATGCCATTGGAGTTGATAACACAGTCAAAGTACCACTGATTACATCTAAAAATTAGAGACCTGTTGTGCACAAGTCTCTGCATTTTTAATATAGGAACAGAGCCAAGGATAGTTCATAAAGCGACTTTAATATGGTTCGCAAATGTTAATGCCTTTGAATTATGAAAGATGAAATTTGCTAAGTTACAAAATTACAGAAGTTAACGATGGTTCCAAACTGTAGCAAGAAACAGTTCTGAGATCATTAATCTAGAAAAATTTGGAACGGGAGATCGTGATACTGTCCTTTTAAGCAGAAGATGATTTTTAAGAGTTGAATCGAGGTTACTCTAAGTCCATATACTCTTTTTTACAGCTTTTCTTAATCCAATACTGGAAAAAGGACTTTAAAATAAAGCACCAAATGAAATGTGTAACTTTAAATATTTCTTTATACTTTTTCGGTTTGATAATATCATTTATAATTGACAAATACACAGAAGGCTGGAGAATTAAAAAAAAACTTTAGGATGATCGAGGACAATCATAGGCTACTTATAAGCACAAAAAGAACGAAATTATTTCAAGTAATATTTATATGATTGATTGTGCCGTGTGGTGGCGACGTAGGAAAATCCATCATCAAAGTTGGTTGTCTACCTACTTAGCCAATTTTATGAAAATCTATCCAGTAGTTTTTGCGTGAATCACAAAACATGTATGAAATTATTATGTTTTTGTCTTAATTATAGGTTATTAAATCGAATAAATCATCAAATTTCATTTAGATACACGAAAAACAATGTGTAATGTTTAGAAGTTTAATGTAAACCAAATGTAAACAATGGCATGTCGTAGAGAAATTCCAAATGTCAATTTATAAGTTTAATATTACTTTTTTATGTTTGACAAAAATAGCGAACACTTCAGCCCACACTATGACATTATCATTAGTAAAAGCTTAAAAGATACTAAAAATAACTACTACACCGAACCGAAAGGTAAGATATTATTATTTATAGGTGGATCTAGATAATTAGGTACCTAGTTACTGACGCCATAGTTACAGGTTTATTATTTGATTAGCGACTCAACCACAGCTTCGCAGTTTTCGATTTTTTCGCGTATAATGCCAATGACCTTAAAATTCGTTCAGTGTAAGTAGACCTCCCACTACTAGTGACTGCCTACTAATGCAAGAACAGCTTATACTGGTTATTAGTTTAACACTTGATCGATAAAAGATTGAAAATAGTAGCACTTCTCATTGTCACTTTTCATTAATAATGCTGTCGCATGTCGCATGTTTGTAAATAGCAAAAAATGTGAAACAGACAAGTAGTGAAATTAAATAAAAAAATAGAATAAAAATTTTTGTACAACCGACTTCGATATAAATAAAATAGAAAAAAAGAAATAAAGGTGACAGGTGACAACTGTATTTATTTTGTCTAAATATTTTAATAAAAATAACTATATATTTTAATTGTAAAATTTTAGTGTACAAGGAAAACGTTTATTATTGACATAAATATAAATAATATAACAGTGGCTTATAATCTGAATTTAGATATTATAATCTCAAATCAACTACGAGATATAAAAATATTTCAAGATGGTGACTTATGACAAATGTAACGAAACAATTCGCAACATAGGATTTCTGAAATATATATTGCTGTCTGGACACAAAAGTGACAAGCAAGCTCAGTGCCTGTTCAGTCTTTAAAACTTCTAATCTGCGTGTGATAATCTCAAGACACAGTTGCTAAAGCAGTCATCGGTTGTCCTAGCGACGACATGCGTCGCTAGATCTCTTCCACTGCAGCGTCCAATTGCAAGACCATCCTGTGACCTACTTAACGACGCATGCGTCTTGTTAACAAAACAAGCAACCGTCATATTTGGACTTTGAGTTTTTTATATTTTCAGTGTACTTTTTAAGTTACTTTATTGTGTTTATAAATTTGTTTAAAGTTATTATTTTTTGTGATTGTAATTAACTGTTGTGAATGCAGTCCGTGACCCGATCTTGTGATGGCACGTCGAACGCGACCCATACATGTACACAGTGCAACAAGTCATTCAAATCTTTGAAAGGCCTCAACATACACACTACAAAAACACACAGCAAATGTATAAGCCAAAATAGTTCACCTTTAGACATCCATCCCATTATTTCGAGTGCACCTACTTATGTAGCCAACGATCCAACTCCTTTCCACACATATCTTAGCCATTTGAAAAATAGTATACCGATAGTTAAAAGAATCCCTCGAGGAGCTCGAATAACCGTTGCTACACATTTGTCACAATTAATCCAGAAATGTTACATAAGCAATTGTACTCAAGACTGGCAGAACCTATTTTTATTTTCATACAGCACACTACATATAATAAAAACTGATGAACTAAATTTATCCTTGACACAAATGATTAAAAATAACTGTGCTGTAAGCTCCTCACCTTCTCCCGCACCTCTAATCAAATATGACGCCCCTCGTAATCGCAACAAACTCATCGAAAACAAAATCTATGACGGAGATCTCAAAGGTGCCGCTCGCCTTTTGTTCTCCAACGACGTGCTATCACCAGATACCCCTGACACCCTTCAGGCCTTACGGACAAAATATCCTCCAGCTCCAGTAAACCCATATTTTCTCAACCGACCAACAGCAGGGCAAGCATGCCTTCAAATTCATAACAAAGATGTTACAGGTGCCATTTTATCTTTTAAACCACGTTCGGCTGCAGGTTCGGATGGAATCTCACCCCAACATCTGAAAGACTTAACATCGCACTCTGTGGGTGAGGCAGGCGAGCAACTTGTAAATTCGATCACTAAATTAATCAACTTTATGTATTCCGATAATGTCAATCCAGAAATTGTTCCCATTCTTTTCGGCGCGAACCTCATTGCGCTCACCAAAAAGGACGGAGGGTGAGACCAATTGCTGTTGGATCAACACTACGACGCCTGGTCTCCAAAATTGCTGTCCGACATATTTTACCAAAATTAAATTCGGAATTTGAACCCGTACAGTTAGGCTTCGGTGTAAAAGGAGGGTGTGAGGCAGCCGTCCATGCCCTATGCTCTTTCCTAACTTACGGACATCCTGACGTGTTACTCAAAATTGATGTCAAAAATGCATTCAATTCGGTAAATAGAAACCCTGCTGACGGAAATAAAACAACATATACCGGAAATATACAATAATCTTCTTCTCAGTTACGCTGACCCAACAAAATTGTTATATCGTTCTAATGAACTGTCCTCGGAAGTAGGTTGTCAACAGGGTGATCCCCTTGGTCCTGCAATTTTTAGTTTGGCTATAAATCCGATAATCAAAAATTTAAATTCTAAATTTAACGTTTGGTATTTGGACGACGGAATGCTAGGAGGTGATGTGGATACTGTGTTTTCGGACCTTTTTTAATCAAAAATAAATTTGAAGCCATTAGTTTGGAGCTTAATTTTAGCAAATGCGAACTTTTTATAAATAACTGCAACTTAAATTTAAATGACGTAAAACAAAAATTTAATATTTTGGCTCCAAATATTAAAATAGTTAATAGTAATTCCCTTTACCTTTTAGGTTCTCCAATTTTTAATGAATCTATTTCTGAATATATTAATAATTCAATTACTAAATTTCAAAATTCTGCTGACCGTCTCCTTGAAATTAGTCCACATTATGCACTTTGCATCTTAAAATTCTGTCTTTTCGTCCCAAAATTTACGTATGTGCTCCGTTGCTGCTCCTTTTGGAATCACCCAGATCTCTTGACACAAGTAGACAAATTAATCAAAATTAGTTTAGAATCGATTCTTAATATGCACCTGAACGAGCAATCTTGGACCCAAGCATCCCTACCCATCCGTTATGGTGGTTTAGGGATTCGCAAAGTTTCCAGTGTCTCTTTACCAGCCTTCCTATCTTCTGTCCATAGTTTAGCAAATCTCATAAGTAAAGTTTTAAGGGCATCCCCTTCAAACTTTGAGATTGCTGACCTGGAAGAAGCTAGAAACGCTTTCTTAATTGCATGCCCAGGTCAAAAATTTCCAGTTTCTCCAAATTCACAGAGGAGCTGGGACGACATAAACTGCAAATTGACTTATGACAATATTTTGAGCTGTAGTACAGGTTCGGCGCGTGCTAGGCTTTTGGCCGTGGGTACGCATGACGCCGGCTACTGGCTTCACGCGTACCCTTCGTCAAATACAGGAACATTTCTTGAGACTGACACGCTCCGAATCGCAACCTGTCTACGGCTTGGGTTTCCGGTCTGCGTTCCTCATAAATGTCCGTGTGGCAGTGACATCTATAAGCTAATACATCACGGACTGTCATGCCAAAAAAGTGCAGGCCGCTTCTCGAGACATGCAGCACTTAAGGATATCATACGCCGGTCCCTTGCCACGGTCAACGTGCCAAGTCTACTTGAGCCGTCTGGTATTGCAAGAGACGATGGCAAGAGACCGGACGGTATGAGTTTGATTCCATGGAAGATGGGCCGGGTGCTGTGCAGACACACTTGCCCCTTCCCATCTACATGGAACCAACAACAGAGCTGGTGCGGCTTGTGAAGCGGCTGAAAAAGCTAAAGCATGCAAATACAGGGGTCTAGGCTCCGAATATGTTTTTGTCCCATTCGGTGTCGAGACCCTTGGTCCGTGGGGTCCTAGCGCTATAAGGTTTTTAAGGAAATAGAAAAAAGATTAGTCGACGTCACAGGAGACCGAAGAGCTGGCAGCTACCTCGGACAAGGAATTAGTCTAGCTATTCAAAGGGGGACCGCTGCCAGTATCTTCGGGACCTTGCCTAAAGGGACTCTTTTTAATAATATATTTTAGTTATTACAATATATATTTTTTAAGGTTTTTAGTTTTAGGTTCATTATTCTAGTATATATTTTATTTTATTAATTGTGTTAAATATTATTAGAACATCATCAATGTAGTAGAAGTCAATTAAATACGCATTATCAAGGATAACTCCAAAACTACTGGTCAGATCTTGATAATATTTATACGGGACTATATGAGAAGCATCAGCTTTAATAAAAAAAGTCATCAAAATCGGTTCACCTAGAACAGGGGTCGGCAAAGCTGTGACCGCGACGGATTTTTAATGCGCCCTCATAAAATCACGTCGTTTCTTTGAATGAGCCGACTTTCGGCTTTCAGCACAAGTGGGTAAGTCCTTTGTAACGACACAGCGTAATGAAGCGTGCAAACTAAATATAACTATTATACCAAGCCTCCCCTCGCCTCGCCCTCGCCTCTCTTCCATCCGCCGGAGTGAGTCAGTGCGCTGCAATACTCAGAGTTAAGTACGCATTTTTGTGTTGTTAGTTTTAGCTACATATTTGTAGACCTGAATTGTTATATTGTCTTTTTAACATGAGTAAAAGACCAAAGGACTTACTATTTTAAAAAAGAGTGGGAAGAACAGTTCTTTTTTATTGAAGTTAACGGAAAAGTATTTGTTTATTATGCAACGCCAGTCTAGCCGTGCCTAAAAAATTAACATTGAAAGACACTTCAATGCTCTGCATGCATCGTAACAGTAGTTTTCCACCAAATACTGAAATCCTTTTGTAGACCAGGAGAAATAATAAAGGAAGCCTTCTTAACAGCTGCTGATTCTGTCTTTCAGAATTTTAAGAACAAAACTGAAATTATTACGGCTATTGAAGCTATACCATTGTCAGCCAGAACAGTGTCGAGAAGAATCGAAGTTATCGCTACTGATATGAAATCGGAGTTGGAGTATGATATTAAAAAGTGTATTTTTTTTCTCTTCAATTCGACCAGTCTACCGACATTTCCGTCACTGCACAGCTATGTGTTATTATTAAAATGGTATTTAATGATTTTATAACAAAAACAATTTTTGAAGTTGTTGCCGCTCAATGGTCGCACACAAGGTAAAGATTTTTACGATGCATTTATAAACTTTGCAGAAGAAAGTCAGTTACTATTAAAAAAGTTAGCTGCCATAGTTACTGATGGTGCACCTGCAATGATAGGCAGTAAAAATGGCTTCGTTGCGCTGTGTATGACAAATGACGTGTTTCCTCAATTCGCTCATTACCACTGCATCATCCACCAAAGGCGTTGTGTGCCAAAATTTTTCGTTTTGAACACGTCACGAAGATTGTCGTAAAGATAGTTAACTCTATTAGGGCTGCGGCAATGCATCACCGTTTGTTTCGGCAGCTTTTGCAAAATGAAGATGCAGAGTACGCGGACTTGTTATTGTATACGGAAGTTCGATGGCTGAGTAGAGGCAAAGTGCTTGTACGCTTTCTCAGTTTAATAAACGAAATCAAACAGTTCATGGCAAAGAGAAAGGAAGATTATCCATAGTTGACTGATCCCTCATGGCTTCCAGATTTGGGGTTTCTCACTGATATAATAATAAACTGAATGAACTAAACATGGAAATGCAAGGAAAAAATCGTCATGTTGCGAAAGTGGTTGGATCGGTGAATACATTCAAAGCCAAACTGAATCTATGGAAATCCCATTTACTGAGAAATTCAACTTCACATTTCCCAAATTTAAAGAAAATATTCGATCACATGAATGTATGTGAAAAAGTTATTGATACGATTTCCTTTGCCCCACATGAACACATTTGCAGAAGGTGATGTTTCGGGAAAAATGAAAAGCTATTTTGGCATAGAAATATACGATGAATTAGAGCTGGAAATAATAACCATGAAGAACGACTCGAGCCTGAAATCATACATGAGGGACGAACACTTTTGGAATATTGTTGATGAAAATAAATATCCAATTTTAAGGCATTATCTCTTAAAATACACGCGTATAGTCCAAAGTAGTAACTGACTTTCTTCTGCAAAGTTTATAAATGCATCGTAAAAATCTTTACCTTGTGTGCGACCATTGAGCGGCAACAACTTCAACGTACGCATGCAATCCATATTTTCAACAATGAAGCCCTCAAAATCAAAATATAGAAGCAGAATGAAAAATGTAAATTTGGACCATTGTATGAAGACAGGTACTTCAAATTATAAGCCAGATTTCATCAAGTTGTCGGAAGAAATGCAAGGCTAAGGATCACATTAATAATCACTAATAGTTGTAATTTGAAGCTGTTGAGTTAGCGATAGAAGAAGAAAAATTACAAAATCTCCAAACATGTTCAAAAAATTCAATAAAACAGTGTATAATATATGTAATAAAGTAGGTTATGTTGCTACTCAGTGTTATAAAAATAAAAAAATTCAAATTTTAATCATAACTAACTCTGATAAATTAATGTGCAACTATTGCAAAAAATAGGGCACACTATTGATCAATGTAGAAAGCGACGATATAATATGCAACAACGCCAAAACTTTAATCATAACTCTAATACTAATTATATAAATCGTAGCTCAAAAAATAATTCTAATTTTGTAAGCCTTAACCCTATTCCTAATTCTAGTTCTAACTCTGTGCCTTTGCACATGAAATGTAATAACGACGACGCTGTCGATAATTCTAACTCTTTAAAGTGAATAAGATTTCGGATGCGTGTCTGCCGAAATCATACTATCGTAACGACACGAAAACAATAATACTATTTCGACAAAATTTTATAAAAATCCTTATGCTTGATTTAATTCTAATTCTAATTCATTTCGGCAATGCTTTATCAAGCAACCGAGTCATTGTAGTTCATTTACATCTCAGTTACCCAAAGAGGAACTGAGTCATTATAAATCTATTAAATCTCAGCGACCCAAAGAGGCGAAACTGAGTCTTGCTAGTTCTCATGCATCTCAGTTGACCAAAAAGATACAACCGAGTCCTACTAAATCGTTTACTATATCTACATCTCAGCAACCCAAAGAGGTGAAGCTGAGTCTTGCTATCTCATGCATATCAGTTGACCAAAAAGGTACAGCCAAGTCCTACTAAATCGTTTGCTATATCTATATCTCAGCAACCCAAAGTGGTTAGGCCTAGTGAAAAATTAAAAAATTTGGGTGTCTATTTTCACAAAACCTTATGTTGGTCCACCAAATTCAGAATACGAGGGCGACACTGAAAGTTTTTAGAACTGGCTACTTGTAAACGATATAATAAAAAAATAAGTTTAAATTTTGAAAATGGAACTCTTTGCCACTATTATTGTGTATGTATTTTATTAATTTGTCATTTGTTTACGATTTATCGGCAAATTGAAAATTGTCTGTGTCACGTCAGCCGATTTAACGCGAGAAAATTTTCGTACATTGATTTTTTATGACTTTCGATGTCATTTAAGTCAACAAATAAGTTATGATAGACTTCAATTGGCCTTTCACGATGAAGCCCCATCTCGTGCCACTATTTACAACTGGTTTAATGAGTTTAAACGTGGTCGCACTAATGTCACCGGTGATATGCGTGAGGGATGGCCTTCTACGGCGACGACTGAAGATAATATCAGTATTGTGCGTCGTATGATAGAGACTGACAAAAGAGTGAAAGTATCAGCAGATTCGGACAAGCTTAGGCATCGGTATGAGTCAAGTGCACAAAATCCTCCATGAAAATTTAGCGGTCAGGAAGCTTTGTGCCCGGTGGATACCTCATAATTTGACAGAGGCCCAAAAACTCCGTCGTGTTGATTAGTGTCGTGAAATGGTTTAAAGATTTAACGGAGGTTACTCAAATGCTGTGTCCAGCATACTTACGGGTGACGAATGCTGGATTTATTATAATTATCCTAAAATAAAGAGACAGTCTGCTGTCTGGGTGTTTCCTTCCGAGGAGTTGCCAACTAAAGTGAAGATAGGTCGAAGCGTGGGAAAAAAGATGGTGACCTCGTTCTTCGGAAGGACAGGTCATTACGCAACAATTGTTTTAGAGGATCGAAAAACAGTTACTGCAGAGTGGTACACTAACAATTGTTTGCCACTTGTCTTGGAAAAAGTTCTCCTCGTAGGATCCTCCTTCACCACGACAACGCCTCGTCGCACACCGCCGAGCAAATAATCGACTACTTGGTGACGTCAGACGTGGAATTACTGGGTCACCCGCCCTATAGCCCCGACCTCGCACCTTGCGATTTTTATTTATTTCCGAAAATAAAGAAAAACTTCGAGAAAACTTTTATGGACGCCGAGGAAGCGGTGACCGTTTCAAAATACCGTCGAAGAGACCCTACTTCGAATGGGCAAAATGCTTTTCTCAGTGGTTCCATCGGATGCAGCGATGTATTGATGTAAATGGACACTATTTTGAAAAGATATAATAAAACTAACAACTTGCTAGTTTGTTCAATTTTGATTTTCTAAGAACTTTCAGTGTCACCCACGTATCAGTGGTTCTGTTTTTGCTAAGCTCAGTGCTTTGAACCGTCTCAGGAACTTTCTTCCGGTCAAGGTAAAGATAACTCTGGTGCAATCTCTTATTTTGCCTATTATTGACTATGCTGATGTATGTTTTCCTGATCTTAATTAGGATTTCCTTGATAAGCTGGATCATCTCCTCAATAACTGTATCCGTTTTATTTTTCGTCTTCGCAAGTTTGAGCATGTATCCTCATTCTGCACTCAGCTTAAATTGCTTCCAATTCGTCAGCGAAGACACATTGGGAAATTTAACAGAGTTTTTTCATTTTATTCGATAACCACAATCCAAATTATCTGAAACATAAATTTCAGTTCCTGCGCAACACTCATGACAGACACCTTCGTTCATCGGAGACTGTTGCTCTCTTTATACCCCTTCACCGTTCGAGTTTGATATCTTCATCGTTTGCTGTCCAAGCTGCGCGCCTATGGAATGACCTGCCTGAAAAATTAAGACAACCTACCTTCAAACAAACATTTAAGAAGAATGTTCGAGATCATTTTCTAAAATGCTTTACAACTGCTAAGTTCCATGATCATTATACACAGTTGTAATCTCAGTATATTCATTTCATCAGTATATACGTATCTTTATGTATCTTGTATCATATGTTTTCTTCTAATATATAAATTTATATATTTGTGTATATTGATGTCTGTATATATGTATGTGTATGTAATATATATGTATATGTGTATATTATGTATAGGTATATGTGTACGTATATTTCTTTGTAACCATAGTAGTTCTATCACTGCCCTAAGGTTGACTGGCAGATAATGCTTTTAACATTAAGTCCGCCTTTTCTTCCTGTAATTAATATGTAAGGTGCAATAAAGTTTAAATAAATAAATAAACTGACAAAGACTTAGAAATTAAAAATTATTCCACCTCTCGACTATAATAATTCTATTTCCTGTGAAAATTCAATATCTAGTAAATCTTTGTATTCTATTTCTACTTCTAAATCTAATCGAATAGATCGAGTATTAAGCCTTTTACGCTGCTCTCATCTCAACGATGAAGAAAAGAAAGCACTTTTAAATTGCTTTTCCGATTATACGGATATCTTTCACCTCGAAGGTGAACCCCTCTCGTTTACGAATGACATCCAACATTCCATAGATACGGGTAACACAGTCCTAGTTCACGTAAAATCATATCGCTTCCCTGAGTGTCACAAGGAAGAAGTCGATACACAAATTCGCAAAATGCTAAATCAGAACATAATTCGTCCCTCTGTTTCGCCTTGGAGCGCCCCTGTATGGAAAAGAAAGTGGAGAATAATCATTGACTATCGCCGTCTTAATGACATGTTATCCGCTGCCTCTTATCACTAATATCCTAGACCAATTAGGCCATTCCAAATATTTCACAACCCTTGAGCTTGCTAGCGGTTTCCACCAGATAAAGATGGATCCTAAAGATGTCCCAAAAACGGAAGTTACTATAAGTACTAATTCGAGTATATCTGTTCACTATGAATTTACTAGAATGCCTTTTGGATTAAAAAAAACGCTCCTTCTACCTTCCAGCGGCTGATGAATAGCGTCTTATCAGGGTTGCAAGGTCTATACTGCTATGTTTATCTAGATGATTGTATAATTTATAGTCAGAATTTTAATCAACATATGGAAAAATTAATAATAGTATTCGATAAGCTCGGCGAATATAATTTAAAATTGCGACCAGACAAGTGCGAATTTTTAAGACGTGAAGTAACTTATCTTGGTCATGTTATTACCGATAAGGGTGTCTTTCCTAATCCAGACAAGGTAAAAGCAGTATCACAATTTCGAATTCCTAAGAGTCCTAAATAAAATTAAATCTTTCCTAGGCGTTTTTAAACAAATATATTGTATTATTCTTATCCATACTCTTTCGGATATTTCCCATCGTCGTTTCTTATGACCCTTGTTGGGTACAATTACATGTATAAAATTCAGTTTTTATACTATAACGTAAGTACAGTTACAATTTATTAAAGTTTAAGGGTGTCTGGCAAAGGGATGCCACGATACTAAGTGTCTGGCAGCGGATGATGTGATTTCTAATATTATTTCGAAGAAAATTTGAGAAAATTACGCTTCATTTTTGCTTTGCTACATGTTACCTGCCAAAACCACGATGATCAAAACTTCATAGTAGCCCATCGTTCCTACCTATCTTGGGAACATGCGCTGATAAATTTTCAGCTTTTGTAAAACAAGGAAGGTCTAGCATTTACGGGTTCTTGTGCTGTTGCTTTGAAGTAGGGTGATGTATTCTCTTATACCGCGATACGATAAATACATGTCCTGGCTTCCAATATATGGCGGTATTGACATATCTTTATGCTAGGTGTAAAATACTTTGACCAGCATCGTGATGCAACGTCAAAGGTGTGAGTCATCAATCCACCTCCTAAGTGCGATGATTTAGGCAAATCTTCCTACAACAAAAGAGGCCCATGTCTAATAGTAGAATTAAACGGGCTGCTAGGACGAAGATGAAGAATATGTAAGGTAGTCAATCTTTAGCCCTTTTTTTAATTTTTACTAGAATAAAAAACGTAAGAAATATTTATTGACAGTTATTTATGCTGTTCCAACTCGTTGGAAAAAATGGAAGGAACTAGCAAGAAGCGCAGGAGCACTCTTTTTTAACAATCATTACAATGTTTTACAATAACACATAAATCATTTACCAATCATCTCATTTCCAGGGATTATTACGTAGTTCTCATTTAATTTGTCGATAACACTATAAAGACAGACGACGTAACTTCGTAGAACAACACAGGCCACCTGCAGAACGGAAAGGAGCAGCCATAGCGTTTGTCCCCGATACTATGAACTAATAGACCTGCTTTGTGTAATAGCAATGTTTTTAAATTTCTTGTTTGTTATTGAAGTTAAACTTCTTTTGGGGCGTTTGGGAAAAATAATGAGAGTGAATTTTTACGATGCGCGCGCACACCGACACCTAAAAACTACACCATGAAGTTGTTACGATGTCCGCGCACACTGACACCTAAAAGCGGCAACTTCATTGGGTAATTGTCCCTCAAGTTTTTTTGTTTTGTTACGCTAAAGAAGTATAACTTCCTACGTGAGTACACACACGTGTACTCACGTAGGAAGTAAACACACATTTTTTTTGGTATTATTTATTTCACGGATACTTGTACAACAACTGTACAATAGTCATTTGATTGTACATACAACTTTGATACACAAAAACAATGCTCCACACCGTTTTTTAAGTCACCACATAAAACAACAATTTTTATAATGCCGAACCAAGTGCAAACTAATAATCTGACTTATGACGAGCAATATTAGTTTTTCGTTCAACAGTACTTTATGTTCTAAACTGCTCACTTAAACTTTATTATCAACGGTCTAGTTTCAGCTCGTATACGAGTATGCAATGTGGGTCGATGAATTCTCATTTTATAGGAATAAGCTCATTTTAATTCTTTCACTTCGTTAATCTGGAACAAAATGAATAATTTTCAATCAAGTAATATTATTAGACTAGCTAATTTAGTTATATTAGTAGAGATGGAAAAAGAATGCGATTTTACAAAGATAGACTTAAATAATAATAATATTTATGATGATGGCCAAACGACATTAATTCATATAATTGAAATATCTTCAGATTAACTCACACTCACTCACACACACACTCACACACACACACACACACACACACACACACACACACACACACACACACACACACACACACACACACACACACACACACACACACACACACACACACACACACACACACACACACACACACACACACACACACACACACACACACACACATACACACACACATACACACACACACACACATACACACACACACACACACACACACACACACACACACATACATACACACACATACACACACACACACACACATACACACACACACACACACACACACACATACACACACATACACACACACACACACACACACACACACACACACACACACACACACACACACACACACACACACACACACACACACACACACATACACACACACACACACACACACACACACACACACACACACACACTCCGCATGCTTGCACGCACATTAATACTATTAAGATTGTTGTTTTTATTTTCTCTTTATTTATTTTTTCCAATTTTAGAACGATCAAATTTAGATATGGAAGAGTGTCTTCTGAGTGAGTGAGTGTATGTATGTATGTTTAATTCAGTTAATTTCTTGGAGCATTAATTTTATATCATGGTTCGTCATTTCTAAAAGCTATTTACTTACAGTTTCCTTTAATACGCACGATTTTAATTAAAAAATACCAATTTCTCTATTTAACTTATTATAAATATATACAGAAGTTGTAATGTCATTTGGCAAATTTAGTTTTAACAGGATTGGCAGTTACAACTCTATATTTTCTTCTCTTATGTAGTAATTCAGACCTAAATGGTAATGTTTTGTGTAATTTTAGAGAAGTCAATAAAATGTACAATTTTCTCACAGATAGGAGTTCACAGAATTTATAGAGTTCTTCAGTGGGGAATCTAAAGGGTTTATAGTACATTACCTTAAGGAGGCTGCGCTGACTTCTTTCAATTTCCAAAAATTTTGTTTTTGTTGCACCTCCCCAAACGGGGATGCATTAGCCTATTAGATTGTGCCATAGTGATGTAAATTTGTGTTATTAATTTTTTAGTTGTTACATATCTAAGTTTTTTAAATATCCATGTTAATTTTCTTACTCTGTTACTGGTGTAGTCAATGTGAGAATGCCAACTAGTCGCTGGTCTAAAACAACACCTAGGTACTTAATAGATTGGACTCTATCAAGCACCGCACATAGACAGTTGGCTGTATCTTTATAACTACACCGATGAGTTCGACGGAGTCCATCTGAGTAGCTACATACATTCTTGTCTGAAGTTTATAGAGAGCCAGTATGATTACAAGCTGTGAGGCATTCCATCTTAGTCCTCAGAGGTAACAACGCATCTGTAGCCTTTTTTGTTTAAAGTTGGTTGCGGGTTTACATAGTCTACAGTCCACCATCAAGTGGAATGTAAGTTCGTTTCCCACTTCAGTTTTATAAAAAGAAGGTGTACCGGAACATTTAACAAGTGGCAACCTTACATTGTGCGTGGTATTCACTGCTGACCTACAATTGAGGCTCTGGCTACCTATAATAAGTGCTATATAATTCAATTGCTGAATAAATGGCACCAAAATTTGTTAAAAATTGCTATAGTTCAGCAATAATAATCAATTTATTAAGTATTTAAAATACGTAAGGAGTTGAGAGAAAACATTTCAATTGGTACTGCTCGATTTGCTTTAATGTATTTATCATAAGAGAAAAACAAAAACGACTTTGTAAAATGTGTTCTCAACATGATTTAAAAAGAGTAAGCCGTTTTTTAAGCCGGTTTCATTATGGAATATCTGCAAGATACAATTTTAAATAGCGATTACTAAATCGCCCCATTGTTCTCATTTTTGTCAAGACAATTATGACGTTTCTGTCTTCACACAGCACTTATCCGCAGCTACGGAGTTTTTTAGACAGTAAGTCAATAAAGTTACAGAGATTCAAAAGAGTTAAAAAGTACTTCATCGTCGCCTAAATAGTTGCACATTGCAAATAGCAGAGTTAACGGTCCATTTGCAACAAACACATTACATTTTTATACGTGGTAGAGTCAAGCTGCAGCTATATTACGATTGTAGCATGAATGGGTCGGCTCGACCGGGATAGAACACAGAATACCAGCGTAAAATAGCAGCTTCATGCTGCTGTGTTTCGTATAGAGAGTGTAGAGAACCAGAGACCCTTTTTAATGGAACGAGGCATTCCATCTTAATCCTCAGGGGTGACAACGCATCTGCATTTTGTTTCCTAATCTAGGATAAGTGTAGATGTCTATGGGCCACAGCATCCACTTATCATTTGGTGGACTGTGTGCTCGTTTGTCAAGCTCATTCTATAAAAATAAAAATTTTAGGAAAATGGCTACAAATTCGTTTTGTATTTTATCTGAGATCTCAGAAGCGAGTTCTATAATATTAAATTACTCCTTAGACATGAATACCAATGTGGATATATTGTTGCTTAGCGGTAGACATATATTGTATCCACCCAAAACGATTCCTATTCAGAAATGGAGCAAATTATATTCCGAACAAATTTTCTACACATTTACAACAATCAAGAAACTATCAATGCTTTTGTTACATTTAGAGCAGGGATTTCCAAAGTGATCGATATCGCCCCTAGTCGAAATCGGTTTCCCAAGGGTCGACAAAAACGAAAACTGATTTTGGGAGTCGACAAGGTCTAAAAATCGACCCTATTAATTAACACAAGTTCTTATTTTAAACTTTCAAGATACTGTATAAGTTGTGTTACGTGTACCTACTTAAGTATTTTTACGTAATTTGTATTAATAATTATTAATTACACTTGATATTTACTGATTTTTTTGACTGTTTATTTTGTTAAATTTTGATGAGAAAATGATGTCAAAATTACTCACTTAACCAAACACAAAGTTTTTAAATTGGTAAGTATTTTGTATCAATAGGAAAAAAACTAGAAATAGGATTTTTAAAGTAATTTGGCTATAGGGGTCTGAGGTATCAGTTCATTTTAGAAAAGGGGTCTCTTGCTCAAAATAATTTGGGAATTTCTGATTTAGAGTAACTACGTGTTTCGGGAATAATAACAATTTAAAGACATGTCAAGTGCGCTAACACGCACTGGAATAGCATGGCGGACTTATTGCTCCATAACACCTTCAGAAATAAGAAAATGTCTATGTCTAGTAGTGGAACGTAAATAAGGTGTAGCTCTAGTTTACTTTAGATATAAATTTAATAATTCAAATTATATAATTTAAATTACATTAAAAATTGTCTTGTAATTGTCAAAGTTATTTCCAAAGCATATTCATCTTTTGAAAGCAAGCATAAAATTTATTTAAATTTTACGTCAAGCTACGCACATAAGTTTTAATGTATGCTATAAAATTTAAATACAAAACATAGTGTTATATTGTGCGAGGGTTTTGCATATTATTATATTACATAACATAAATACATAAACACTCACGCCTGTCACCCAGAGGGGTAGGCAGAGATTATGGACTTCCATTTGGTACGATCCTGACACACCTCTCTCGCCTCCTCCACATCCATATACCTACGCATACACGCTCGTCGGTTAAGGGTACTCTTAATTTGGCCCATTTTCAGTATATCGCCAATTTGGTCGATAAACCTTCGTCTAGGGCGTCCCTTCCCGACTCTGCCGTTCACCTCTGCCACATAAATTTGCTTTGTCACTCTTTCCTCATTTATTCTTTCTACATGACCAAACCACCGAAGCATTCCTTTCTTAATCCTGGTTACAACATCATCTTGCAAACCACACTCTTCTCTTATCACACAATTTCTCACTCTGTCATTCAGATTCAGCCCTAACATACTCCTTAATGACCGCATTTCTACAGCATTTATTCTACTCTCTCGTGCTTCTTCTGCCACACCCAACTTTCACTACCATACATTAAAGTAGGGACTAACACATCATTGTGAATTGCCATACGTGCCTTTTTGGACACATTCTGACTTTCCACAACAGAGTGTAGAGCCCCATTTACTTTATTTCCTGCGTTCACTCGTCATTCTATATCCTTATCATACCTACCATCCCTGCTAAATACACATCCCAAATACACAAACTCATCTACTTGCTCGACCAATTCCCCTTCTATTCTTATTTCACATATTGTTTTAATTTCTTCTCTTTCAAAGACCATAACTTTCGTCTTACTTGCGTTCACTTTCATTCCCCCCTTTCTTTTAATGAAATGTTCATTAATGTAACCATCATTTGCAATTCAGCCGCCGACGACGCGAGTATGACTTGATCATCGGCGTACAAAAGGCATTTGACGGTTAACTCACCCATTCTTAACCCGCATTCTTCAACTTGCAGATTTTCCAAACAACTGTCCAATAGGTTGAACAGCCACGGGGAAGCCACACAGCCCTGTCTGACCCCTTTATGGATGCCAAAACAGTCCGAGTAGGCCCCGTTGATCCTGACACAAGCACTGGAGTCCCTATAAAGAGACTTCAATACCTGTATCAACCCAGCACTCAACCCAAATGAGTTCAGTGTTTGCCATAATACATCCCTGTCCACTCTATCATAAGCCTTTTCCAAGTCCACGAACGCACAAAAACCTTTTGGTTTTGGCCAAAACTTTTCGCGATCATGCGCACGGAAAAGACCTGATCCGTACATCCCATTCCCTTTCTAAATCCCGCTTGCACATCCCAAATTTTTCCATCAGTATCTTTAATAACTCTTTCAATTAGTACCTTAGCATACAGTTTTCCCACAATGCTAAGAAGACTGATACCACGGTAGTTTTTACAGTCCTGCTGCGATCCTTTTCCTTTATATAGTGGGACTATCACGGCTTTGCACCAGTCTCTCGGTACCCGCTAAGTTCCCAACACAAATTAAACAAGGTGTACAGCAGGTCTGCCACCACTTCCTCTCTCCAGCCCTTAGCATTTCAGTGATACTCTATCATATCCGGCTGCCTTACCTGCTTTCTTTTCATTGCTTTCATTATTTCATCTATACTTATCTCTCTATCTCTTTCCTCTTCTTTCGGATTTCTATTTCATTTAATTCAAACGTCTCATCACTCATAAACATGCTTTCAAAGTATTCCTTCCATCTCCTTAAACTCGGCACTTCGTCATTCAGAATACAGCCATTCTGGTCTCGTATAGCATCCATTCTAGGCTGTTTTGAAGGTCCCCTGGCAGTTCTTACGAGTTTCCAGAACATTTTAATATTTGCCTTGAAGTTATCCGATATTCTTCTATCATTCTTATCCGTTCTTTCTTGCTTTTTCCTTTCAACTACTTCTTTTACTCTCTTATTTAGATGTCTAAAGACTGCCTTTTATTATATTATTATTTTATTACTATTATATTATTATTATATTATTGTATTACTATTATATTATTATTATTATTTAGTACTGTTAAGGTGGCAATCGTAGTTATGATGTTGTGCATTAAATAAAAAAACACAATTATCATGTCTATTCTGTATAATAGAAAATAATAGTATAATAAAAATAATACATTTTCTAACTCTGAGTATTAGTATAGACACAACCGAGCCAGGCCAGTCAGGACTCCAGGAGCCTGTACTCGCCGGAAGCCGTGCTCGTAAATGACCGCTTCAAGGACTTGGCCGTCATCACAGACAGAACTATTCTTGCGAATAAACCTGATATTGTGATGGTGGACTGAGCACAATCAAAGATATTTATTTGACAAGAATTTCATTTGACAAGAACCCCGTGAAAGCCGAGACATAGGCAAAAAATAACTTAACCGTATAATTATGAAATAATTATATAATAGTATCGTATGTCTCGCCAACACGCATTGGGTCAGCGCGGCGGATACTTCCTTGCCCTAATAACCCTTTTAGAAATGAGAGGAGGCCTGTGCCCAGCAGTGAGACGTATATAGGCTGTAACTTTAACTAACTTTTAGCGTATGTCCATAATCGTTTTAAAGATCATCATTGCAAAAATGAAATTGCATTATTTACTTTGTGACGCCCACTGGGAATTAATTTCAAACTGTATCATTTTACCTATTTATCATTATAATATTCATAGATCGTTTTTATTTGTCTTACAGAAGGAATATTTACTATTATCATCACTTTTAGCAGGCAAATTTTCAATGGCAGTTGCAGACACCGCACGCCTTAGTAGTTTTAAAATGGTACTAACGCCATTTATGATCGTAAGATTTTAATAGTATTTTTTCTAAATTGCTGTCTCGGATACATTTTATAGAACAAAGGATGATAACTCTCGTGCACTGAAATCATATCTCAGTCTACACTCGACATGCACACAAATATACACACGAAGGATCGACCGCACTGTTGTGATCAATGTGATAAGAAGTTTCGGAATAAGATTACCATGATTCAACATAAGTATGATAAACTTTTATTTGTTTTTACTGTTTAACTTAGTCGACTTATACAATTCTCATAGGATGTGATGAGCTGACGGAGTCTCTTGCGTATTTTACACCGAGAGAATATTCATCATCATCATTGTTACAGCCCTTCACAAGTTCATTGCTGAACATAAGCTTCTTCCAAGGAAAGCAACAAAGCACTATTCTGGGCAACCTGCATCCATCGACTTCCTGTATCTCTTACCAAGTCGTCACTCCATCAGTGGGGGGCCACCCTACACTTCGCTCACTGGTACGAGGCTACCACTCTATAAGCTTTCTTCCCCAACAGTTGTCAAGCTGTATGGCCGGCCCATTGCTCATCACTGGCCCAACAGATACTACAGTGAAAGATACCAAAGTAAGTATAATCAGAATTATTCGAGAACAATTGCGGCAATGGCCTAGGATTAATATTTTTTTATACAAAAACTTAAATGTAACATTTTAAAGTTAAGAGTACATAGGGCGGACTTAATACCATGTGGCATTATCTGCCAGTCAACCCTGGGTGCCAATTATAATTCTTATAGTATATATAATTCTATATCTATATAAATATCATATATAATTCTTTCTAATTTTAGGAGAATTCGCAGTAATCTGCTCACCTGGCAGATACATTAACGATCGCAGTACCTACCAGATGTCGAGCAACTTTAAAGCTCCTTTATATAATCGGTCAGGGATATTAGGCTTGAACGGCAATAGAAAGATCGCGTAAGGTGACCAGAGTACCCTATTTCTACCTTATTTCTCTTTGTGCAAAATAAAAATGGTGTAAGATCTTATTTTGTTGTGATGATCAATATCCTTTACTCAGAAGGTTAACGTGATGTTTTTGTACGTGAGCAACCTGTATTCGATCCACACCAGCACAAATGAAATTTTTCATTGCAACTTCAAGTACAGATTTACCATGGGCAAACCAATTACAGGTGTCGCGTTGGTTTGTAGAATTCGCTCCGTAATCCTCTTTGATGTTGCGTGGCGCTTGTGCCGCGCTGCCTCCACGATGGTACTCATATTACATAATTACTCAATTTTTTTACGTATCCATCCATTCTCCACTGAAGTTAAGTACTTGGGCGTAACAATCGACCAAAAACTAACGCGGAACTCTCACCTAAACAACGTATGTCATAAGGCTAAAATTGCTTTAGGTACGTGCAGTCGCATGGTCGGGAACAACTGGGGCTTGCGTCCCAGTATGATCCTATGGCTGTACAGCAGTAAAGTGTGGCCAATTCTTACTGTACTGTAGCTGTGAAGCAAAACATCTGACAAATAAAATATTTCCAGGATAAGTGCACCAACACGCATCTGTGGAGTGTAGCTTAAAAAGCTCTCTCAGATATGAGAGGAGACATGCTGCGAATGTAGGCTATAACTGTACTGTTTGGAACGAAGTTCCTTATCGGACGGTACGAATTTGGCGGATGGAGCCTAGGCGAGAAAAAGTGTAAGATTTTTCCGTCACGACGCCTTCTGATGTAGTGTAGACGGCCTTGGCGGCTATAAGGAAGCGAGATGGAATAATATCCATCTCCCTCGCACTTTTTCTTATCTCGCCATGAAAGAAATATTATTTTATTTTAAATGACACTACATTTTAATAGACGCTAGTAATTCATTTATTTGTATTTGTTAATCAATAATATAATACGTTTATCAATAATAATATACTACGGAAGAAACTTCGTTCCAACAGAGTGTTCCACGACACTCACGCATGTTTATCCATACTAATATTATAAATGCGAAAGTGTGTTTGTTTGTTTGTTTGTTTGTCCTTCTTTCACGTCGCAACACGGCATGGCATGATTTTTTGTATGAGGATAGTTCGGTGGCTGTAGAGTGACATAGGCTACTTTTTTCCGCGGAAAAACATCTCATTCCCGTGGGAAAATTGAATATGTTGCACAAGTTTGTCCTTCTTTTACGTCGCAACAGAGCGTCGGCATGGCATGATTATTTGTATGGGGATAGTTCGGTGACTGTAGAGTGACATAGGCTACTTTTTTCAGCGGAAAAACATATCATTCCCGTGGGAAAATCGGATATGTTGCAAAATTAAATTCAGCTAGGTGGCGCCACCGTGTACGTACCGTGCGCCTACAAGACGGACGACGGTAATACGACGGTAATAATCCTAAAACATTTATTGCTTATTTTTACATACATTACTGAAATATTCACAAATTAACAAAATTTATTTTCCGTATTATTTTTACATAGTTTTTCGCTCGGCTCACATCTCACACGACATGAATCCATACTTAATATTATAAATGCGAAAGTGTGTTTGTTTGTTTGTTTGTCCTTCTTTCACGTCGCAACAGAGCGTCGGCATGGCATGACTTTTTGTATGGGGATAGTTCGGTGGCTGTAGAGTGACATAGGCTATTTTTTCAGCGGAAAACATATCATTCCTGTGGAAAATCGAATATGTTGCAAAATTAAATTCAGCTAGGTGGCGCCACGGTGTTTCTACAAGACGGACGATGGTACTATGGACGAACACAGATGGTCAGAATATCTGGATTATTATGTCTTTTACCAAAATTAAGATAAAAATGTATGGATCTGTATTTTCCACGCAGGACCGGGAAGAGAGCAATAAAAACATAAAATTCACCAGCTGATTTTCTTCAAACGTTTTGTGCATCGTAATTCACAGAATAGGCGATAACCTCGCAGACGATATCAAGTAATCCGTTGATGCTCTGTTTCACCCGCAAGGGTTACAGGCGTGATTATAAGTATGGATCAGAAATACTATCACCACCTGTCACGCTTTCACCCTTAACTATTACTTAACAATGGTAGAAACAGTTCTTAGTAAGCCTTATTAATAAGCCTTAGTAATATTTATTGAACGGAAATGAATACAGTTCTTATATGTGGTTATGAATGAATCGGTATTACAATAAGAAAAGTTGTGCAAAATTATAAGAAAAATATTTTTTGAGAGTTCTTATTAACTAACGTATACATAGTTTAAATTGATTCCGCTAGATGTCGTAACTAGGTTTTAAAACGCGGTAACGAAATGTTTCCTGACATGTACTTAACTCCCGCCGTTGAGCCGCGCGTCAACTTATAGCATACGGTACCTTTACGCTTAAATTGTTTCTATTTCGTAGCTTATTCGACTACCTGCTTTCGATTTCGGTTGTTTGTTATTTGCTTTGTGATTTGATTAAGGTTGAATGGATTTATATTGGCTTTCATTTTCGGATTTGTGTATTTTCTTGGATCGGTTTTGTTGATTTGGTTGGTATTCCTTTATACATATTTAGACTCTGGCTTTGATTTTGGATTTTGTTTATTTAGAATCGTGAATTGGTTTTCGTTGTTTTAGGTTGTTTTACAATATTTCAAAGGAATATTAATAGTATAGATAATGTATACGGTACCTATACACTTACTTCTTTTTTCGTTGGTTATATTTATATTGACTACTGCTTTCGATTTCGGTTTTCTGCGATTTGTTTTGTGATTTGGTTTAAGTTGATTCGATTTTTTTTGCTATCGTCTTCAGATTCGTGTTGTGTCTTGAATTGGTTTTGTTGTTTTGATTTTAAAAAATATTTAAAAGGAATATTTATTCCTTTTAGATATTTTGGATTTGCTTTTAAAAAAAAATATTTAAAAGGAAATTTAATTCCTTTTAGGTATTTTAACGTTTTTTTATAAATAGGTTTTTTCTTACTTCATAATGCCTCGCAAACGTAAGTCCAGCCTTTAAAGAGTATCTTCTCAAAAACAAGCGAAAATATTAGCTCGATCGCTAGAATCTTTAGAAGATGCTAAACTGAGAAGGCAATAATAAGCAGAGCGTCAGGCTGCTTTTAGAGCATCTGAGACACCTTCTCAACGTCAGTAAAGGCGTCTTGAACAGACAGAGCGTCAGGCTGCTTTAAGAGCTTCCGAAACACCTTCACCTTCTCAAAGTCAGCAAAGGCGTCTTGAACAGGCAGAGCGTCAAGCTATTTTAAGAGCTACTGAAACACCTGATCAAAGTCAGCAAAGGCGTCTTGAACAGACAGAGCGTCAATCTACTTTAAGAGCTACTGAAACACCTGCTCAAAGTCAGCAAAGGCTATTCGAACAAGCGGAACGTCAGGCCGCCTTAAGAGCCGCGGAAACACCTGGTGAAACTCAACACATACTCATTGAGCAAGCTGAACGTCAATCTACTATAAAAGCATCTGAAACACCAGAACAGACACAGGCGCGAAGAGATGCAAATGCACAGCTCCAAGCTGAACGTCGACAAAATTTTCAAAGAAACAATTGGTCGGTTTTTAATGATGCAGCATTCAATTATGATCCGTTGATTGATTATAAAAATCACAGGTTAGTTGTTATCGGACTGATGGACAAGGCGTGTCGATTTTGCAGCGCTTTAAAATGGAAAGATGAGACCGCAGGCATGTGCTGTTCCAATGGCAAAGTGTCTCTTCCGTTACTTGGGGAACCAGAAGAACCTTTGAAAACTCTCTTTTTATATGATGCTAATGAGTCACGGCGCTTTTTAAACAGGATCCGGAAATATAACTCATGTTTTCAAATGACGTCCTTCGGAGTTGATCGGGAAATAATAATGCCGGGATTTTCACCTACATTTACGGTGCAAGGGCAATATCATAGAATAGGTTCACTTTTCCCAGCTGAAAACGAACAGCATAAATTTTTACAAGTATATTTTATGGGTGACAAAGAAATTGAGGTAGACCGTCGCTGCCAATTTATCCAGGGAGTTGAGAGAGACACAGTGTTCAAAATTCAAAGATTCTTGCATGAACGTAACATTTTAGTCAAAACATTTAAAACTGCTTTAGAAAACCTACCCGAAGAGGATTATAAAGTCGTCATTCACGCAAATCGGACCCCTCGAGGAGAGAGCATGAAAGGCGCTACAATGCACCTTTGATAAACGAAATAGCAGCAGTAATTAGTGGTGATCAATTTTCTTCACGAGACATTGTCTTGCGAGCACGTGATGATACGTTGCAACGGGTAGCCGATACACACAAGTTTTATGACGCTCTGCAATACCCATTGATTTATTGCAAAGGACAAGAGGGTTATCATTTTCAAATTCCACTCATTAACCCGGTCACAAAGGAGCCTACTCCGAACAAAAAAGTATCATGTATGGATTTTTATGCGTATCATATGATGTTGCGAGAAAATGATTTTAACCTCTTAGCCCGGTGTAGACAATTATTTCATCAATTTTTGGTAGACATGTATGTGAAGATAGAAAGTGAACGTCTCCGTTATATATCTTTAAATCAAAAAAAGCTGCGCGTTGAGAATTATATACATTTACAAGATGCAGTTTCTAACGACGCCAATGGAAACCCCAGAGATTTAGGTAAAATGGTAATTCTGCCCTCATCATTCGTTAACAGTCCCCGCTACCTACATGAGTACACAAAAGACGCATTCGCCTATGTACGAACTTACGGAAGACCTGATCTTTTTGTTACTTTTACTTGCAATCCCACATGGAGAGAAATAACCGAGGAGCTTATGCCGGGCCAAAAAAGTACTGACAGACACGATTTAGTTGCTAGAGTATTTAGATTAAAAGTACAAAAATTAATGTATGTAATTAACAAAGGGAAAATTTTCGGAGAGGTGCAGTGCTTCATGTATTCAATTGAATGGCAAAAAAGAGGATTACCGCATGCCCACATTCTAATATGGCTTAAAGAGAAGTTGGCCCAGCCAAATAGACGACACAATAAGCGCCGAGATTCCGGATCCTGAGCAAGATAAAGAATTGTATGATACCATCGTCCGAAATATGATTCACGGTCCATGGAGCACGAAATTCAATATCGCCATGTATGAAAGAAGGAAAATGTACAAAGAAATTCCCTAAACAGCGATTAAAAAACAGTGCACAATGACAATGGCTACCCTTTATACAGACGCAGAGCTCCCGAAGATGGTGGCAGGAAAGTTACAATCAAATCTCGCTCTGGAGCGTTCGAAACCTTAGATAACAGCTGGATTGTCCCGTATTCGCCCATTCTATGTAAAGTGTTTAATGCCCACATTAATGTAGAAGCATGTAGCTCTGTCCGCGCAATCAAGTATATCTGTAAGTACATAAATAAAGGAAGCGACCAAGCAATATTTAATCTCAGGAGTGAAGGTGAGGCAAATCCCGTTAATGAAGTACAGACCTTTCAAGCAGGGCGTTATGTCAGCAGTAACGAGGCAGCGTGGCGTCTCCTTGGCTTCCCTTTACACGAAAGGCACCCAACAGTTACTCACCTTGCTGTGCACTTAGAAAATGGATGTATATTTCACCGAAAGAAATTTCCAAGAAATAATTGCATCACCGCCAAAAACTACACTAACAGCCTTCTTTCAACTTTGTCAAACCGACCCCTTTGCAAAAACGTTGTTATATTCTGAAGTCCCCCGCTATTATACTTGGAACACATCTAGGAATGAGTGGAAACGCCGTATTCAAAGCGCGTCTGTTGCAAATTGGCCCGGTGTAAAGTCATCAGATGCCCTTGGTCGTGTGTATACCGTCCATGTAACTAATTTTGAATGTTTCTGTTTACGATTGCTGCTGCACCATGTTCGGGGTCCTACAGGATATAAAGACCTTAAAACTGTCAACGGTCAGGAATGCGCAACTTATAGAGAAGCATGTGAAGCTCTGCATCTTTTAGAAAACGACAATCACTGGGATGAAACCATGGAGGAAGCTGTGCAGTGCCAGTCACCAGCCAAAATTAGGGATCTTTATGCAATTCTCATATCATCTTGCGGGCTATCTAATGCATATAAATTGTGGGACAAATATAAAGAGTACATGGTGGAAGATATTTTGAAGGTTACAGCAGACACACGCGAACATGACATACAATGAACACATTTATAATGAAGCACTTGGAAAAATTGAAGATAAAGTAATGGCAATGGTAGGCAAAAATTAAGCGACTTTGGAATGATAAGCCCTCAGCGAACAACCGAAAATGAACTAAGTGATGAAATTATACGTGAAACAAACTACGATATACCAGCTTTGCAGCAGCAAGTAGCCGAATTTGTACCCTTGCTTCCCGAACAAAAACGAGTTTTTGACAAAGTATTAGGACAAATTGAATCTGGAAATGGTGCACTTTTCTTTTAGATGCCCCTGGAGGAACTGGGAAGACATTTTGTTAAATTTATTATTAGCGCAAGTACGGAAAGATAAAAACATTGCTGTAGCCGTAGCTTCCTCCGGTATAGCCGCCACGCTGCTAAGCGGGGGCCGCACTGCACATTCTGTTTTAAAACTCCCTGTAAATCTAGCCCAGTAAGAATCGCCGATCTGCAACTTTAGCAAAAATAGTGCATGAGGTATAATGCTACGACAATGCAAACTTTTAGTGTGGGACGAAAGTACAATGTCGCATAAAAAAGCTGTAGAAGCACTAAATCGAACGCTCCAGGATTTGCGCAGCAATACCGATGTAATGGGAGGAATGGTGGTTTTACTGGCTGGTGACTTTCGCCAAACTTTACCTGTCATTCAAAAGAGCACACCTGCAGATGAAATTAAAGCATGCCTCAAGTCGTCTATTTTATGGAACAAGGTGACAAGATTCAGTTTAACTACGAATATGAGAGTGCATTTGTATAATGATATCAATGCTGGAAACTATGCTGACACACTATTAAAAATTGGCGATGGGCGGTTGGAAACGGATGCTGAGGGCTGCGTTAAATTGACGAGAGATTTTTGTAATTGAGTACAGAGTCATTCCGAATTAATTGCGAGCGTTTATTTAGATTTAACGAACAACATGCATGAAGACAAATGGTTATGTGAAAGGGCAATTCTTGCACCAAAAAATGAGAGCGTTAACAAAATAAATTCAGATATATTAAGCGAAGTAGCAGGAGAAATAACAGAGTATTTGTCAGTAGACACAGTTATAGACACAGAACAGAGCACTTCATATCCCGTAGAGTTTCTAAATTCTCTAGAGTTGTCAGGTGTGCCCTCACATAAGCTTCAATTAAAATTAGGCGTCCCAGTCATGCTAATGCGAAATTTAGATGCTCCTCGGTTATGTAACGGGACAAGGCTGCGTGTGACACATCTTGGACGGAACATAATCGGTGCTACAATTTTGACAGGCGTAGAAAAGGTGAAAATGTTATTATATCACGGATCCCTATAATTCCCACAGATCTTCCTTTTCAATTCAAAAGGTTGCAGTTCCCTATTGCTCAGTTTTACAATGACAATTAATAAAGCGCAAGGGCAAACGTTACAGGTAGCGGGGTCAACTTAGAAAAACCGTGCTTCTCTCATGGTCAGCTGTATGTAGCATGTCGCGTGTGTCAAATGCCCAGAATTCCACATTCTTTCCCCGAATGGAAAACATATAACATTGTGTACAGTAGCGTCTTAAAATAGTGTTCAGTTAGTTTTTCCAAAATTCCCACAATCAATTAATCAGAATTCCACAGATCTTCCCTTTCAATTCAAAATTTCCTATTTAGCTCAGTTTCTTTTCAATTCCAAATGCTGCACCTCTGACGGACCTATTAAGCTCAGTTTCCTTTCAACTCAAAAGGCTGCATCTCTGACGGATCTTTTATTTGGCTCAGTTTCCTTTCAATTCAGAAAACTGCATCTCTGACGAATCAATTTAGCTCAGTTTCTTTTCAAAAGTCTGCATCCCTGACGGATAATTATGCTCAGTTTCCTTTAATTAAAAAAATATCCCATCTCCATTTGGAATAAACAGGCTATTTTCATGCTTTCCTATACGCTGCGTTTCAAAACATTTAAATAGGCTGACGAATCAATTTTGATCAGTTTCCTTTTAATGGCTGCATCTCTGACAAATCTATAAAACTCAGTTTTCTTTCAATTCAAAAAGCAATGGATAGTTCATTTCCCAGTGACCATGCGGGCGAAGCCGCGGGTAACAGCTAGTGTTATTCATATTACTGACATGCATTTTAGGTAACCTCTGATCTTATTTAGTTTTCGAACCGTGAATAAATCAGAGCAGATGGCACAAAAACAAACATATCACGAATGTCAGTGGTTTTTCACAATAATAATGATCATAGATTATTATTATCATATACATGTCGGCGCGTCTATAAAGTACCGGTCGAAACGAGGTGGAATTGAGGGTATATCGAGAAATCCCCCACTCGTTTGTGCAGTATAAAGTTCAGTGTAGGTGCCGAGCGCGGGAGATTTCCCTTACGTCTGAACTCTGAACTCATTCTACGAGTGTTAAGACAGTGTCGTTGTTCTGTCGAACTGTAAATTGCTTTATACTGAATGTATAGTGCGTTACACTGTCTTATTACTGATAATGATTAATTGCGTGAGCAAGAGAGCAAGTTGAACATCCGCTCTCACACTTTTATTATTTTTATCCTATCCTGATGTATTTCCGAGATCAGAATTGGGATCTTCTGCTGAATTTCCGAGATATATATATATATATATATATATATATATATATTAGAGAAATATGTTAATAACTAAATCATAACAAGATATAGCAACTGAACTACACTTTCTTTTTTTCCACTTTAAAGTGTGGCCAGTATTTACAATTCAAATCTAACCATTAATGGCGCATAGCTGAAACAGTAGCAAAAATGGTTCAATCCAGCTACCGACAGAAACGAATAATGGAATGAATTTGCAATTATTGAGTGTCTGATGTCATTTTTATAAAATGCATTTTAATTTCTTAAAACTCTGTGTATATTGATAAATTTATTTCTTTGTGATTTATATCTAGTATATAATATAATAATGGGTAATTGCTTTAACTATTTTATATTTAAATTTGTAATTGGTGACTGCCCCTTTGGTAGTCAGTTGTTAGTCTAGTGCTCATAAACGCGACTGCTGATTCATTTTGTCTCGGGTTTGAATCACGGGTCAGATTAAACATTAGTTGTTGAGGTTTTCTGTCAAGAAATTCTCAGTAGCATCCCGGAGTCAGGAATTTCGCGGTATTTCGACGCCGTGCTTTGGAAAGCACATAAAACCGTTGGTCCTGCGCCTTGTCTTTCTCCGGGAGTGTCGGAATGGAGTCTCATCAGACTGTGAGAGTGAGGAAATAGAAAGTCATCCTATCCTGTGCTGATGGCTAGTCTTCGTTGAGACTGGCCGACGTGACCGAAATTCGGTCTGGAGAACGATATTAATATTTGAGTTTGTAATTTTGACACCATTTTGGCAAAATATATCCACCATAAAATATATCGCTAAACATGGTAGAGCCAAGCTGCAGCTATATTAATTGTATAGTTGTACCACGAATGGGTCGGCTCGACCGGGGAAGGACCGTGCTCTCATAGAATACCAGCGTAAAATAGCAGCTTGATGCTGCTGTGTTTTGTATGGTGAGTGTAGAGAACCGGTGACCCTTTTTAGGGTTCCGTACCCAAAGGGTAACCAACGGGACCCTATTACTAAGCCTCCACTGTCCGTCCGTCCGTCCGTTCGTCTGTCTGTCTGCGGGCTGTATCTCATGATCCGTAATAGGTAAACATAAAAATAAAAATAAATTAAAAATTAAAGGGCTCCCTACTAGAAACGTGTTTTTTTACTCACATAGTATTAAATCTTGTACGATAGTACGCAACCCTTCATACGCGAGTCCAACTCGCACTTGGCCGGTTTTTACTGGAAACGAGGCATTCCATCTTAGATCTCACGGCTGACAACGCATCTGCATTTTGATTCGCAAACGAGGATAGATGTAGTAGTCTATGGGCCACAGCTACCACTTACCATCAGGTGCACTGTGCGCTCGCTTGTCACTAAAAAACCACCAAAGAAAAGTCACTTTTTTGTATTTCCTTTACTTTATGTTTAATGCAAATAAATTCGAAGAATTTTTTGTCTTTATGAAGTTATCATAGAATTTGAGACGTTATGTTGGTCAGCATCGTAACATCCCAAATTCTATTACAACCACTACGTCACCCTCACACATTTCGAGGTAAAGAAATGAAGTGGATTATTTTAATTTCATCGACGATCTAAGAAGTTACTAAATCTACTATGTTTAAATTAAGGTTCCTCTGATAGAAGAGTTAGCAACAGAAATTGCGCTGATATTTTTGGTAATTTTTTTAAAAGTAAAATACAATATTGGGTGCCTACAACCTACAACCATTGCATTGGTAATTGAATCATGTTAACTCTTTAAAACTAGGTAAAAAGCTTGGCACAGCATAGCACTACAAGTAACACAGTTCCTGTTTCCTTCATCAATATTTATTGCCTCTTCTAAAATACTGATACTAAATAGTTTTTTAAATCTATGTTCAAGGGCAAAATGTAACGTCTCTTTTGATTTTGTATCATTGGCAGGACAAAGTTTAGATGCTGTTTAGTGAAAATTGCACTGAATGCAACGAAGGTCGTTTCATATTTTGTTTGTTCAAGTTCGAGGTCCGATGCGGTTTGCTATATGTTTATGTACGTGCTCTGAGCATTGAGGGATCACGCTAGTGATTCTCTAAATGAGATAGAAATTTTGCATTTCCGTTCCCAAGTAAAAAATAAAAAAAATGTCCGAGAAAAAAAATGTTGTGTTGTCACACTAACCTGATGTATTTCCATAGAATTTAAATAATGTGGTTATCTTAATTAATAGGTAAAGTTTTCTATTATTTAGTAGAAACATTTTACTAAAAGGTAAGATTACTTACACCTTCTTATATTCCTTTCGTCACACAGCAAGCACACGATATATGTCGGGAGACGTGTAGAATGAGGGACCAGTTTTAACAGTAGCTATCTTAAAACTGCGCCAATATTTAGCCCTATTTCTTTTTTTTTCAAAATCCTTTAAGACTTTTACTAAAACTTTAACTGGAGAAAAGTACGAGAAAAATAATTTAATTAAGAAATTTTCACTAATATATAAACAACATTGTGTGGATTGAGGGACCACATTTATATATTTCTTTCTTTTATCTTTAACACTTTGTGTCTTGTTACTTAGCAAAATAATCTTTACAAATTCTTTACTAAATATCTGCAGTCACATTAACTTCATTTTTAAGATACTTTTCGAGATCTGGCTGATAGTCCACTGAGGGAGCACACTTTAAGGGCTGTAACTTTTTATATATTCTTTTACAAAGTCCAGGATTCGTTCCACAATTGTTTTGGGCTTTCTACTAAATCCTTAGCAATTCATTTCGCGAATTCCCAGCTTGGTCCCTCAGTGCTCACACACACCATTTTCAATAGGCTAAAGACTTGGCAGAATAACACTGCAGCAGTGTTATTACATCATAAATGAGCCGACTCAACCGGGGAAGGATCACGCTCTTATAGCATAACGTTGGTAAAATAAAGTTACAACTCACAGCGGGGCACAGGCCTCCTCTCATTGCTGAGGGAAGCCTGTGCCCAGGCCATATGGCAAGGAAATGCCGCGTTGTCCCAATGCATGTGCAGGTTTCCTCACGATTTTTTCTTTAGCCGTCGTGTGCGTAGTAAATCAGCACTTAAAATTGCAAATAATAATTTTATTGGTGCTGGTGGAAATCGAACCCAGTTTGCTTGCGGTTAGTTGAATTTACGGAAAGCGCTGTTTCCCTAAGCTACCTCGGCTCTTTTAGAATTGCAGAGTAAAGAAGCTGTGTAATGCTGTATGGTTTCGTCTGGTGTGACTAGAACCGGATGTTTTTCAAAGGTACAGGCGTACGAGGTATCTTAGTTCTCAGCAGTGACAACGAATTTGCATTCTAATTCTTAATAGCGGATAGATCTAGTGTCTATGGGCTACAACATCCGCTTACCAACAATGATCGCTTGTTTGCTGATCTTACTTGTATAAAAAACCTGTGATATTAGTATTTACAAACTCATACTCAATATCTTTAATGTCACAATACATATGATATTAAACACATTGACAATGAAATGATTTCATAAATAAAATATCATTGTTAAACATTTTTTACTGCTAATATTTGTATATGGCTATCACAATACAGGTCTGTGTGTCTAGAGTGAGAACTGCAGGTAAACACTTTGTTACGAGTATGGTACAAGCTGTTCAATAAATTACTTTTATTTTCAAACTTTAAAGAAAAAGAAACAGTAACAAATAAAATTGTAAGGAGACGTAAAAACACATTAAATCACTTATACTATCAACCTTTGTACTTATTCCAGAGAGAGTGTCCACTTCGGTGTAATATTTTAGAAATTTTAATCGTATGAAAATATTTTCAACGTCTCGCCTTTAATAATTTTACATTTAAAATCCATATAGATGGTTTATTGCGGAGGCACGTTTTATTACAGCCAAAGAGATTTAAATATATGTATAGGCTACTTAAATGTCTTTGATTACAGCTTGTTCCAAATCCGTTACAACGCATGACTTTAAATCTGCTAATATTTTCAAAGTTGCTTCTTGTTTACATTGAATATATATATATATATATATATATATATATATATATATATATATATATATATATATATATATATATTCTACCATTACCATACCATTACATAGTCTATCTATGTATATATATATATATATATATATATATATATATATATATATAGTAAATCGCTCTGTCTTAGATACACTCGCAGTAGATACATCCACTTATATTCAGGTGAAATTGTAATAAAGCTAACGTAGTGTTCGTGACTAGTAATATATAAAAACTATATCTATATTTAATGATTTTTTTTATATTTACGCGAATATTTACGTTACGTTTAATATTAACTTTTTTAATTCCTGATGTTTCCGGCACTTTACAGCATCCATGGTCACGGGGGGCTGAGGTGTTTGTCGGCCCGATGTCATAGTTAACGAAGGCTACCTTCAACTTTTAATTATTAATTTTTAGTCCGATATACGCAGAACGAACTTACAGTATCTTGAAGTCTTGCAGTAGTATACTTGGGTTTGGATTAAATTTTATTGATTATGGGACACTTCTCGGGGAGCCTGATCTCTAGAGAACGTACCCAGGTGTCGGATGGGGAAAACTCGCTGGGATATCCGTAAGTGGTGTCTAGAGGGTTGGGGTGAAAAAAATAGCACCAAAAACCAACAGGTCCTGAGATGGATACTCCGTATCAAACCCCTGCACGGAGCTTCTTCGACATACTTGATGATATGATGATGATTCTATGCAGTGCTGAGCATTTAGGCTGGAATGCTCAGTAGGAACGGTTGCGGAAGAATCCATGAAAGGGTCAACGGTAGCGCCCACACCTTGGAAGTAACGTACAGTCTTGGCGTCAGGTGACAAGCGGCCGTAAAACTACAGTCAAACACTCTTCTTCTCGTTAACATGAAAAAAGGTAATAATATAAAGAAAGCAAATAAAGCTAGGGCGTACCCCAGAGGCGATGTCAGTGATAGAAATGTGAAATATGGGAACAATGAAAAATATGCTAGGGATCCATAAGCGAAGAATATGACAAGAACAAAATTCGCATATTTTAACACAATCTAAATTAAGATTAGCCACGTGGAATTTGGGCACACTAACAGGAAGGAGCCAAGAGCTGGCGAAAGTACTACAGGCACGAAAAATTAATATATACTACCTACAAGAGACCTCGTGGAGGGTCGAAGTCACGACATCTGTAACGGAGTTGCCATCGTCTTGGATGAAAACCTCAAACAATGTATTTTTAAAATATATACCGCCACCCTGAACATAATCTCAGCATACTGTAATAATGTGTCACGGGAGAGAAATAAAGAGAATAAACTGAGACTGCTGAGTAAATACTGAATATATTTTCAATAATCAATGCTTAAATAGGTACAATTAAGTCACACAGTGTATATGTTTACATGTTATATGCTTGTATCTATTCCTTATATCTCATCTCCACCGCAGTAAATAAAATAAAATAAATGTTCAAACAATTTATTTCATTTTAGCTTATATAATTAGGTATGTTTTACGGGCAGGTCGGGTGGACAGATCCCCCTGTCCCATATTAATGTCGTGGTCACAATCTTGTACATATATTCGTCACAGTCTTTTAATGCTAAACGTCTACATACGATTACATATTTCCTTATATAATATTTTTTCATAATATAGTTGTAGTTCATTTTAACTCAGTCACTTAGGTATTGAATCATTTAGTCACTTAAATCATCTTGTCATTAATACAATTTTTTTAGTCCGAACAATAGTAATACTCTTCTCATATTCATATATTATTTTCGCATTTCAATACATCATTTTACTTCACATATTTACTTTATGCTTAGTTAACCATTACTTATTTTCCATTTTTCTTTTCTGCATTTTATCTATTTATTAAATATTTGTGTCACTTCTTTCACGTACATGGCTCGCGTACATACATGATCAAAGCAATGTATGTATGTAAACTTTTATAGGCTGTAATGGATGGATGGATCTGTCTGACTGTTCAAAATATTACAAAAAAGTTCAGTTACAATGTCAATGGTAGTAAAATAGTAGATTTAAAAAATAAGTTTGACAAACTAAAATTTATTTTTAAGAAAATGCAAAAACACGGTACCCTTGTGGATCATTCTGTAGTCTGTCCGTTTGTGAGTCATTATATTCAGGAACAGGTGAAGATATCAAGTTGAAATTAATATTATTTTATGACATTAGTAAAGTACAAGTACTATTTATGTGTTTGTATATGTATATATGTATTAAGGATAATTGTTATATATAGATTATTATGTATTTCTTTGTATTCATATGCATTTGTGTAATTTATTGTTATATGTGTTAGCCTTATTTTCATAAGTGTTATATCTATATAAATTTATTGTATTTAGTTACTTAAGTCACCTGCCACTAATTTCTCACCACGCCATGAGTTGACTGGTAAAGAATGCTAACGGGCATTAAGTCCGCTCTTTGTGACCTTTTTATTGGTTAGAACAATAAAGTTTTTAAATAAACAAATAAATTATTCCACGGTTTATTGAAAGTGTAAAAATCAAGTATCTAAATCAGTGCAATCAAAGGTACTCTCATAAATGTCACATATTCGATACTGCCAAACTAACTCATCAAAACATATAGAGTACTTCCAGTGGACGTACAAGAAGCAAGGTCTTACAGCACAAGTAAAGATCATCCGAAAATCGTTAATTTGTAGTTATACCACATAAAACATATATTTATATTTGGTACTTTGGAGCTGCCTGCTACTTTATGCTTTAAACTGTTCCGTTTCTATATTAAACAATCCAAATTCTCCTTCGTATTTAAATAATTAATTTTAGTATCACATAATAAAGGATTACATTATCAATAACTAACTTACTTGTGAATTATGACAGAGTTCTACAGTCCTCGTGTAATCTTGAGATTAGCATCCCGACTCATTTCGCTTCGTTCACCAGCAAAACCTTTACTATTCACCCATACCATTATATTAAATTTCTTACCCGAACAGAAGCTTCAAACAAGTGATCCTTTGAGAATACTTCTTGAAACAGATTAACAAGTATTTTATTATAAGAATGAATATATTTTATTCAGGAATGTCGTTATATTGGATGAATATTATATTTCTTTAACATACCGTTAAAGTCCTACTGTACATAAGCTTCTAGTATATGACATAATTACCTCGCATGGCAACGGGTTGAGTATCCCTATACCGTCTGGTACAGCCTTGAGTATATAATAGTCTTGCGTCTTTGGTGCTGCTCTCCGACATCGGTCTGGGTAATTTATGCCTGGCGCAAATGGGATGGTTATGTACAGCACGTTTTTTTTTAACATGGGGAAATGCCTACGCATACCCGCCTCGCGGAGGCAAGGACGGGTTATGTCGGACTCGCACCGACTAAAACCCCATCGTGTTCCACCTTCGCCGCATATTGACAGGGCCACGGGAACGCTTTCGCACACATCCGCGAACCCACCAGCGCTGGCCGCCCCATGGTAGCCCCTTCTCGGGGGAGGACTTATCCTCCCCATTCTCATTCTCATGCAAAGCGCACCAGGAACACAAGGCACGCCTTCCTCTAAGGCCTCCAACTACACCTGCGTAGCGGGCCCCCCCGAGTCCGATACGCGGAGGCCATGGGGCCAGGAAAATCGGGAGGGTAGGGAGAGCGGTGCCTCGGAATACCGACACTACTCTCCCCCCGCGGCCCCACCACCACCGCATCAACGGTGCGACCCCGTCAGAGTCGCGGAGGATAGGACGAGTGGCGCATCGCCATACCAACATTCCGCTTCCCCGGCGACTCCAACTCGGCTGCAGCGGTAGGGGAGAGCGCACCCCTCTCGCCGCCGCCCACCGACACACATCCGCAGTGGGCTCGCCATGCCCACTCGGAGTGGCCAACTCGGGCCGGCCCTACACCACGGGCCAGCCAAGGGGTTCCTCTTTGGTCACCGCGGGTGACCAAGCCACGGCTACTAAGCCCCCCCGCCACGACAAGGTGGAAACCCGTTCGAGGGGGGGGTATGTTCAGCACTGTACTGTACTGTACTGTATCTGTTGTATACAGTTTTTATTTATTACCTAGAGGTATTTACGAGTATTATAATAAATACATGCAGACCAGTATAAAACATATTCCTGTATATATATATATATATATATATACTTAAATATCGGTAGTACCTATCTACTATTTGGTATATATTTATAAACCAAATTATCCATACCACGATACGCCACCAAAGTAACATTTTTTTTTATAGGATAGGATGACAAACGAGCACACAGTCCACCTGATGGTAAGTGGTTGCTATGACCCATAGACATCTACATCTATCTTCAATAAAGAATCAAAATGCAGATGCGTTGTCACCCGTGAGGACTAAGATGGAATGCCTTTTTTCCAGTAAAAAGGGTCTACGGTTCTCTACACTCACCATACGAAATACAGCAGTGTTAAGCTGCTATTTTACGCTGGTATTCAAAACATAATCGCACAGCTTGTCCAATAAATGAATACACCAATTTAATCTGGTAGTTTGCAAAGAACACCATTATTAGTTTGTATGTTAAATTTGTAATGACCTAAAAATACTATGATACGTTTAGAAACCATTTGAAATTAAACTTAACAAATTACTTTATACTTAATTTATATTTCAACCATGTTTTTTAAATTTTAATAGCTATGTAATCGCACAGCTTGTCCAATAAATGAATGCACCAATTTAATCCGGAAGTTTGCAAAGAACACCATTATTAGTTTGTGTGTTAAATTTGTAATGGCCTAAAAAGACTATGATACATTTAGAAACCATTTGAAATTAAACTTCACAAATTACTTTATATTTAATTTGTATTTCAACCATTTTTTTCTATTTTAAAAGTTATGTAATCGCACAGCTTGTCAAATAAATGAATGCACCAATTTAATCCGGAAGTTTGCAAAGAACACCATTCTTAATTTGTATGTTAAATTTTTAAATGACCTAAAAAAAACTATGATACTTTTAGAAACCATTTGAAATTAAACTTAACGAATTACTTTATACTTAACTTGTATTTCAGCCAATTTTTAAAAGTTTTCTTCCTCGCGCGACTTCTTTACGGAATAACTACCTACTTCATTTTGAAAGGCCGAGAAAGAAAGTGCATGTGCGCATTTACTCTGGTGTTGCATTTGTTTATGGACGGAGGTTATCATTTTTCAGGTGAGCCGTATGCTTGTTTAATTATTCTATAAAAAAAACTAATCATATTAAACTTTATATAATATGTAGTCTTTTATACTTACTAATTTTATGAATTTTATGAGTAAATAACACATCATAAAGAGCAATATAGCGCATATTCGGAGCCATCATATAAAGCATGTGCTTGTATTCAGATGTTGTGTTATTCACGTAGTAATAATTACTTTGAAATTCAACTTGTTGTCGTACATTAAATCGTATAAGTGTAGGTTCTCCTTTGTAAACCACTTTAGTAACTCGAGTTTCAAAATTTACATCGTTACGTTAAGGTAAATTTTATGTCTGTATTCAAAAAGCCATTTCTTCATTTCAAATAATTATTTATATTCTAGGACTGAACAATATGATTTTATATAAAAATTTGGTTATGGGAAAAGTATATCTTTAGGTTACCCTTCTTAGACTGTCTCAAAGTAATAAAGATGATGTTATGTAAGCTAATGTAATACAAATATTCTGTATAAATTTATAGGTTAATAGGTCTTTAATTCGAACCTCACTTACTGCTAATATTTGTTAATTTATAGAATAATTAGCAAACCCAATGATTAAAACTGTTTAAAATAAAACACGACTTCGTAAAAAAAGTCAACTGAAAAGAGAAAAATTCAAATATTGATGTCAATTACACAAAACGAATCTAATTCTAACTGTACCCCATATGCTAAAATCCATCAAGCTGTTTAGGCTCCAGAGCAAGCCAAATAATTAGACATACATAAATACATACACACACTCGAAAAACATTAACCACTTTCTGGGGCAGTCGGGAAAAAAAGTATTGATTGAAGAGACAGAATTGAATCATTACCATTCGTTGGACCAATAAAGATATTAAGATTCTTTATGAAGTGCAGAGATTTATATTCGGGTTCCTAATTAGAAAAGAGCAGTAAAATCTGAACCGAAGATGCAAAATAAGGAAGTAGGTCAGATATAGTAATAAAAGAATATAAAAGGTTATCGAGTAACTACCTCGTGCAGATAAGGTTTGTATAACGCGACCTCTGAATAAATGAATTGGCGTATTAACTAAATGTATGTAGACGGTTAAATTTGAAAATGTGTAGATTAAAGTGTTGCTTTTCTTTCCGAGTATCTTTCACTTTTTCGTACCGTATTACAATACTTTATCTAAGAAGTTTAATTTATATGCATGTGAAGTTTACCTTTAAGTAATTGTAGCATTTTTGTTATCAATTTAAGTAAGTGTTTTATATTATGAATTATTAGTTAGCAATTGTTTAAATACCTAATAACGAGAGAAATACTCATCTTGCTGGGCAGACGATTTGGTAAACGTAGTCCATTGGTATTGTTGTTCACCGTCACCGCTTGCTTTTTCTGACATAGATATTTTTATAGAATAAGAGTGACAAACGCGCATATAGATTCTGATTGTAAATGGATGCTGTGGCCCGTAGACATCTACATCTATCTCGATTAAAAATCAAAATGCAAATGCGTTGTCACCTCTGAGGACTAGGATAGAATACCTCATTTCTAGTAAAAGGAATCTCCAGTTCTCTACACTCAATATAGGAAACACAGCAGTATAAAGCTGCTATTTTACGATGGTATTCTATGAGACCGTGGTCATTTGCCGGTCGAGCTGACCAATTCATGCTACAACCATAATATAACTACAGCGTGGCTCTTCCACGTTGAATTAGCAGGGTAAATTAACTGCAGTTCTAAGAAATTGTATTTCCTAATTATTTTCACCGCTTTAATTATTAATAATAGTTGTTTAAGAATTTTTAGAACCATTCCACCATTACATACAATATAGCATGCAATATACCCAATATCTACATAAGATGAAAGTGGAAAATAATTATAATTGTTAATTCAATGTACACAGATTTGCTTTGTGGTAGCGGCGCAATAGAATCCTTTACCTCATTTCATCCCGTGGATATCTTAAGAAGCGACTCATGGCTTCTAATAGATGGCACTAGTGTGAAACCCATAAAAATTTAGAGTTAATTTTGCAGAAATATACCGGCTGAATTTATGTAGATTTCATAGTGACATTTCTACGATATATTTTAAATTACTACGATAGTGCGAATTCCACATTATTCAACTAAGTTTTTGTTAAAAAGTAAATATCATATATATTTCATAAAGTTTTTTTAAATTTGGATTTTTTATTATACACAATATTAAAAACTATAATAATTAAAAAAACTAAAACTAGTAACTTAATAATTATCATACAATCCTACTCCCCGCGGTATAGTGCCAAGAACGCTGGCTGCTTTCTTGGCACGATACCGTTTAGCAGTTTTGTTGTAAGATTTCAGATGACGCTTCTATTGACGTTCATTGTTATAAATAAGTACTACGAACCGGATTAATCATAATCCTTAATTTTACTAAGTCATAGATTAAATGAATTTATAGACAATGTATTTTGTTTCGTTAATGGTAGATCATTAGAGGTGTCTATGAAATGGAAAAACGGAAACAACCTCGTAAAAGAAAGAACGTGAGAATAATATAGCTATCCTATTTTGTATTTACCACGTAAAACAACAACAACTATAGGTACACGAATTTTGTTCTTATTTTAGGATTCCCTCTATGCTAGTATTTACTCTGAGTCCCCCACAAAAAATGACAGAGAGTTCTGTATCGGGGAAAATCGCTATGGCCTACCCTCCGGGTAACCAGTGGCCCGTGTTGCTCTATGGTCACACAATGTCAATATCATTGAAAAGTTGCGATATAGTTTAAAATTTTCGGTTTCTAGTGTATGTATATAAAATACACTAGAAACCGAAAAACTTGATAAATGATAAAATTATAGTAAGTGGATGCTGTGGCCCATAGACATCTACATCTATCCCCGATCAAGAATCAAAATGCAAATGCGTTGTCTGCCCTGAGGGCTAAGATGGAATGGCTCGTTTCCAGTAAAAAGGGTTTCCGGTTCTCTGCACTTACCATACGAAACACAGTAGCATTGAGCTGCTATTTTACGCTGGTATTCTGCAAGAACACGGTCCTTCTCCGGTCCATAATATAGCTGCAGCATGGCTCCAGCACGTCCACCATAATACATACACACAAAAAATGCCTCATTGCTTTAATCTATATATATATATATATATATATATATATATATATATATATATATATATATATATATATATATATATATATATATATATATATACACTTTTCTAACAAATTATCTTCCCCGCCTATGAATTGCAGAAAAAGTTGTGAATGGCCTCATTAAGGCAAATCAACAGTGGACTTTTATAGCAGTAAATAAAAGTTGTGCATAAAAGAATTGGTAACGACTTAATATGGTGCATCAATTCAGTTCTCCGAACGTGTTTGCCTTTCATCCTCTCAGTATATTAATTTCATTCATAAGGTTGAATTACTGTTTGTTTATTTAACTCTTTACAATGAAAAATGAATCAATTCTATTGTTCAAATAAAGAAATAAACGTACGTTCATCGTTTTGTAAGTCACTACTAGGCCGGGAAATAAAATAAGGGCGCTAAATGAAACTCATTCCTTTCAGTTCATTGAGCAGAATGTTTAGAATGCGTAGGTGAATGGAGGGTCAAGCTAAATTGCGGTTACTGCTAAAGCAAATGTTACTTATTTCTAATTCATACGATATGTGTTTAGTACATTTAGTTAAATAAAATTATTTCATGTATATTTATATGTATCTTACGTAGAAGTGTACGATGTTTGTCAGGTGGAATTAATTTAAAATTTTGTAATAGTAACAAGAAACACTTAAACACACTACGCCAGTATATTCTAAGTCTATGCACTAAGGTCTAGTATATTTGAAATGATTAATCTTGTAATATAACGAGGACTATACTATCAGCGCAAGAAAGGATTATAATGTACAAGTGAGTGCGCAAGCAGTGCACCTGGCACTCCCTGTTCTCTCAAGACTGAAGAGAGATAAGGCGCAGGAAAACAGCTTTATGTGCTTACAGATGCATGGGGGCGAAACACCGCCAACTTCCTGGCTCCGGGCTTCTACTGAGAATTTCTAACAGAGAAACCCAGTAACTTATTTATTTCCGGTCCGCGTCAAACCCGGGACCACATGATCAGCATTCGCGCTTATGACTAACGAGGTAGTCAATTTTGTAACACAAGATAGTGAGTTAAAAAGAAAAATATGACAGTATGAATATTATTTTCATACAATTTGTAAATTAATAGTGTATATTATCCTCTAAATGATAACCTCAACTGCAAGTGCGTCCACCCTGATTGACAAAGGAGGCTCTAGCGACCGATTGATGGAACCGACCCATCCAAATCAGTGCAATGTATCGGCTCTGCACTGACCAACTCATTCACCGTCAGCATGGTAGGCACAGGAAAACCTTGTAATAAATGCATGAACGATGGTACATTTTCGGAAGATCTATGTTTGGCCTTGAATAATTAAAAAAAACCTGCTGGTGATGATGTTTGTCATGATAATATAATATAATGTTTGAATCAAATGTTGGTGACAACTTAAAAATAAACTTTTTTTATTGAAAGGCGAGTAGTTTAGCAAGATTGCATTATCATCCACATCAGCATGTAAACAGTCTAAGGGGTTCTTAGCTATTTAAGAAATATTAAAATACCCCGCGGTTTCACGTCTGAGCCGAGTGACATGACATGACACCATGACCCCTATTTCAACCATTTAAGATAGCAATGTATGGAAAAACTGGCAAAATTAATGGAGTACTTTTATCTGTCGGCATATGTACGTTATTACGATATCGCAGATTTTTTTAAGATAGAGTAAAGGCCTATATTTTTGTAGAACATTGTATTTACGTATCACTCACCATTACGCCAGCGCACGCGGATAAATCATTTTGCGAGCATTTTTCTTCTGACTCGCTTAACAAAAATCAATATTTAAGGCTAGCTGAGAAGTATATCCCTAATGCTAGATATCCTATATACTATTTCTCATGAATTTGGCTATAATATAAAAAATAATTTTTCAAATCGGACAGGTAGTTCCAGAGATTAGCGCATTTAAACAAACAGAAAAACAAAAAATTCTTCCACTTTATTATTATTTTCATCAAATGAATAATCGAGAAATGATTGTTTTGCGAATGTTTATGTTAAATAACATCAACAGTCACTTTAAGTTCACAGCTGAGCATAACTACGACATACCATATAGAAAAGTAGTGAATTTACAGCCTCTATATGTCCCACAGCTGGGTGCAAGTTGCCTCTTATTTTCCTAAGGTTTCCTTACGATGTTTTTTTTACCGATGAACACCAATAAAATTTTTATTTACCAAAAAACACCGTGAGGAAATTTGGACGTCATAGAAATCAAAAATAATTTGACAGCATGTGTGAAAACCATCAACGAGCATTGTGGCAACGTGGAGGACTATTTCATACTCCGAAACCTCTCCACCTACTAATAAGAAAAAGCTTTTACCCTGCAGTGTGACTTATGTACATACTATTCATACGTAGTACTCAGAGGTAGTAATGACAAAATAACAAATTGGTCTTCTATTGATAGAAAACTTCTACATAATTCAAAAGAAAGAAAAATACATTTTCATTGTTTTTCTGTTTGGAGCGAACAAATGAGCTGCGAACTAATGAGAAAAATAAACTTTGGAACATAATTGAGATTTGTGAGGGTTGGCAACATGCCAAAGTATAGAGAGCAATGAAGGTTAGTTTAATCGATTAAAATTCATGGAGTACCGCTTCAATCTGAAGCAACACGTTGTTAGCCGAATAAAATATACTCGTATATGCTACATCTTTTAGTAATATGTTTAATGTGTTACTTAATAATTAAATTTTAGTGTGATTCACTTAAATGCACAAAGTAATCCAGCCCACTATTCTGATATGCTTGCATCTTTTGAGTCCCGTAACATTCACGCAATTCTCGTCTCCGAATCTTGGTTGAAGCCATGCTTACCATCAACTTCATACTCATTACTGGGAATCCGGGATTTCATCTCATTCGCAACGACCGTATTGGTAAGGGGGGTGGAGGGGTGGCAATTTACCTTCGTTCTTACATTCCCTTTACTATTGTAAGTTTGTCCACTCAGCCTCCTCCTTCTAATGCGGTCGAGTATCTGTTTATTGAAGTTACTCTGTCTCATACGAAAATTCTTCTAGGCGTTTGTTACAGTCCGTCTCTCCACATTGATTACTTCTCCTCCTTTGAATATTTATTAGAAAATTTGTCCCCGTCCTATAGTCACAACATAATTATGGGTGATTTTAATACATGTTTACTTAAAAGAGACAATCGGTGTAAGAAGCTACAATCGATTGCGCAGGCGAGTAACTTACATATATTACCGCTTTCTGCTACACATAACCTTCCTGATTGTACCCCATCTTTAGTTGATCTAATTATTGTGTCCTCACCTGATTTTGTCCTGAAGCACGGCCAACACGAGGCTGATGTTTTTTTTGAAGTGACAGAAGCCTCTTTGTTAAGGATGCGGACTGCAAGATCAGAAAGTGGTGTGTTTAAAATTATCCATTTGACTAACTGTGGTAAATCACTAGCATTTAGCTTATTTGGAGTGGTTATCGGGAGTGTTTTTTAGTATGGTTATGTTAATAACGTTACTGATATTAAGAAAATGAGGCTTCTTCCAAGGAATGCCACAAAATACGAACCTTAGCCACGGGCATGCATCGACCACCATCTAGTTGGAATGCGCCCTACAATTAGCTTACCAGTACGAGGCTAATACTCAAGAATCTTTCTTTTCAACATATTTCCGGTACTTCGACCTATACGACCAGGCCATTTCCACTTCAGCTCACTCACATCTATTTGACTATGTTGGTTACTCTGGTCCTACTCCGAGAGCAGATCAGCCATAGCTCGTTGATGGACTTTAAGCATCCTTATACAGCCAGCAGTGAAGGAACATGTTTTAGATTCATAATATGTCTTCACTAGCAACACACACTGGTTAAACACTCTTCGTTTTAGTTGTAGAGAATACTGACCTCTTGGTTGAAGTTGGATTCACCTATTTACCTAAGATTCCATTCAAATTTATCCTGAGAAGCCAGGCTTGAAAATTTTAATTTTTTAAAGATTTTTAGTGAAAATGGAGAATAATAGTGTTCCTTGTGATGAATTGAAGTGTGTTAAAGTGCTAATCGGCGAGGAAAAGGTAAAATCTTTAAGTTTTGTTGAGAAAAAACAGCTCATATCCATGCCGAAACCAACGCCTGATCTGTGTATTTCTCAAACGAGTAAAGCCCACATTCGGCAATTTAATAGATCTGTTTACAAAACTCATTGGATTGTCGGCTGCTCACATACCAATAAGTTGTACTGTTGGTGATGTATATTTTTTTCCAACGAAAAAACAGCTTGTAATACTACTGGATATGATGATTTAAATAACTTATCTGGAGCCATTAAAAGGAATATGAATTCTCAAAAACACATGAATGCGGTAATTTCGTTTAGTAATTTTGGAAAAAATCGGATTGAAACATCTTTGTCGCGTCAGTTATCCGAGGAAATTACAAAACACAACATGCGTGTTGATCACAACCTTAGTGTTTTTAAAGATTAGTCGATATTGTTTGCCATTTAGCACAACAAGAACTTCCTTTCAGAGGTCACGATGAGTCGAAAACTTCATTAAATAGAGGCAATTTTTTAGAAATTGTATCGCTTCTTTCGAAGTACGATCTCGTGTTAGAAAAACATATGCAGCATCAACAAAGCGACAAACGGCCGAGTTATTTATCTAGTACAATCCAAAATGACATTATTCATTCTCTCGCTGATGTAATGAAAACTCGAAGCGAGTACGAAGTAAAATTGTCAAAATTCGTTTCAATTATTATTGACGAAACTCCCGATGTTAGTCACAGAGAGCAATTGTGTCTGATTCTCCGATATTATTATGGAAACGATATTCATGACCGTTTTATGGGGTATGTAGATGTGTCTGAAAGTCGCACAGCAGACACACTTTGTAATATCATATTGGAATTATTAAACAAACATGACTGCACCACAAAACTAGTTGCGCAAAGCTATGACGGTACAAGTGTCATGTCCGGTGTCAGAAATGGAGTCCAAAAAAAGTTAAAGATGTTGTCCAATTTGGTGTAATGCACACATTTTTTCATTAGTTTTATCTAAATCTTGTAACAGGATTGGGGAAGTCAGCACTTTTTTTTAGCCCTTCAGGCTTTATTTAATTTTTTTAATAACAGCACAAAACGGTCGTCTTTTTATGATGCACATTGCAGCAAAAAATTGCCTAATGCCCCCGCAACTCGTTGGACGTAAACCTCACGAATTGTGAATACAATATTTGAACAAAAAGATAATTTGATTAATTTGTTTTCGGATATGTGCGACAATCCACAGAACTGGGACGGCGATACGATCTTGGCCGCCGAGACGCAATGTGCGCTGTACTCAGACAGAATACAAACGACTTTTTGTTGAAATAATTGATAACATATCTTCAGAAATTAATGGCCGATATTCTGAAATTTTCAAATTAAATTTTTTTCCAATTGTTCAATAACAAACTATTCGAAAAATATCGTTCAGATTTTCCTTTAGAGGCATTAGATTCATTATTTGAAAATTACGCAAACCGTTTTGATAAACAAACATTGAAAAACCAATTGATTTCATTGTATTCCTCCCCTGAATTAAAAGACCGCAATGTTTTCGAACTCATTGACTTTATAAACGAAAATAGTCTTGAAGAGGCCTTTCCCCAGCTTTTAAAGTTAGCTAATCTTGTCGTAAATATTCCAGCCACAAGTTACTCCGCGCAACGTGTTTTCTCATCTCTGAAGCGCATCCATACTTATTTGAGAAATACACAAGGTCAAGAGCGTCTTTCAGACTTATCAATTATCGCAATTGAAAAACAGTTATTGGTACAATTAAAACCAACATTTTACGCGGACGTAATTAAATATTTCCTTAAGAAAGAGAGACGATTCGATTTTGAATATAAATAATTTTTTGTTTTAATTTTGTACATAGTTTGTTTGTACTTTGTTCATGCGTTTCTTTTGTTCATGTATTGTGTTGTATGTAAATATCTTTTTCTTTCGCTCAAGCAAACCCAAACGGCTATTTTCAAAGCCACTGAAGGTATGCAATTGCTGATATGTCATACAATCTATCTAGCAGTAGTATGCCTTCTGTGTGCTTTGTTAAACACGTCCTTAACAGCACTGAATATGAAACTGAAGAGTGGAGACAGATCAAGATTGGTGTATTTTTATAAAACTGCTAAAAACAACAAAACCATATCTTGGGCTTGCCCTAGTTTGAAGCCCTAGCTTCGCCACTGTTCATCGCCATGTTAGGCCTGTTCGTAAATATAATTGAGGCCATTAAGCGTTTTACTAAGCTTCTTCAGCGATTATGTCATAATGATTATATCGTCAGCAAATCGAAGATAAGTTGTGTACTCGCCTTTAATCATGATACCGTATCTTTTTTCAGTTCAGTAGCTTGAAAAGATCTTCCAATAGTGTTGAAGAGTTTCAGGTATATGAAGTCACTGTGTACTTTCTGCAGTTAGATAAATTTGGTACTCTAGTTCTGTACTGAGATAGCTATCGTAGTTTTACTGCACAAACACTTCAGCATATCGATATATTAACGGACAATCTGGCACCGCTGTAGAGATTATGGCACCGCCCAAATTTCGTCGAAATCAAAGCCTTTTTCAAGTCCACAACAAAATTAGTGGCAGATTATACTTGCCGCTTTCCGTACAATTTGCCTAAAGGTATGCATATGGTCTATGGTGCTAATACCCTTAAAACTATTTTAAAACCGACTTGTTTGAGAGACTAGAATATCAACATTATCACCCCTTTTGAAAAACAAGATGAAATTAAACAGCTTTTGAAGAACTTTAAGTACCTATTTTCAGAAACTTTGTTGTAACTCTATTCTCACTCAGGGTTTTACTGTTTCTAAAGAGTATTTAATTAGGATAATTTAGGATAATTTTTGTGTTCTTATTTAAATACCCTACGTAACTTAATAAGATTAGAATAACCCATTATTATTTTTACTTTAATCTTTGGTTAGTTATCCTAAATTAAAATTAATGGTATTTGCTCTTAGGGCTCTGTTTTTGAGTTAATTTTAGTACATTAGAACTTTAGTTTTTACACAAATACTTCAAATTATAAGTCATGTTTAGATCCAAATGCCATCACTGACGACACGCAATGATTGTACACTGTTCTCTATAAGTTTTGTGCAATACGTGACAAGATCTTTCGACTGACCTCTGGGACGAAGAAGGATTCATCTAGTCGGACAATTTGTCCTAGGTAACCATACTCGTCAACGATTTCGAGCGTAGTATTCCTTAAGCCGTGGAATGAAAAGGGAGATCTCCCGCCGGACAAGGTATTCAGCCCGGGGGGCGGCCAACGCTCCGTGTGTTAATACGGAGCTGTTCTATATATATGTAATTTCAGAAGTTTGATAGCGCGATTTAGGCTTCGGTGCGTTTTCTTAGTGGTGCGACGACAGAACCGCCACATTACCAACAATTATCGGCAAAGATTTGGCATGGACGTAAAGCAAGACCTTTTTTATTTAAATAAAACTAGTTTTACGGATTTTATCTTGTATATTAACCTAAAAGCTATATATAGCGATAAAATGGATTTACAAGATTTGGAATCTTGTTAATATATGTATATCCGGATTGAAACGAAACTTGTAATTTGATTAATGTAACGTAGCGTCATGCACCGGAACTCAGATTAACTACATTGTGTAATGATTTCTTATATTTACGTGAACACTACACATTTAAATAAAACTAGTTTTACGGATATTTATCGCGTATATTAACTTATTTTATATTCCCGACGTTTCGAGTACTTTACAGCTCCCATGGTCACGGGGGAGACTGAGGTGTTTGACGTCCTAATGTCATAGTTAACCACGGCTACCTCCAGATTAAAAATTATTAATTTTTGTTCCGATATACGCAGTATGAACTTACAGTATCTTGAAGTCTTGCAGTTGTATGCTTGGGTTGGGATTTAATTTTATTAATTATAGGATCCCAAGCAGATGGTAGCACTCAGCCATCTTCTCTATTGAAATTAGAATGTGTTTTGATTTCAATAGCCTCGCGAATCATCGTTGGGAGGAATCGGTGTTCTTTAGCGAGGATTTGTGGTCTATCAAATCTAATGTAGTGACGGGGGTGATCCTGTACATGTTCACAGACTGCAGACTTCCCGGAGCGTCGATTCTTCACATCAGCTATGTGTTCTTTAACGCGGGTTTTTATTGATCTTTTAGTTTGTCCTATATAAGAGAGACCACATTCACAATCAAGCTTGTACACTCCTGCATCTTGCAGAGGGACATTAATGACTGCAGTGTCGAGGACTGTTTATTTTAAAACAATATGCAAAAGGAAGATTTGGAAGCGATACGTCAAGACATTTCATCTATGTTACGTCGAAGTTCATCAGCGCCGAAACCGAATCTACCTAAGGACGTATACAAAGCGTTGAATAACCTACGCAATAAACCAGAACTCACGATTCTCCGCGCAGATAAGGGAAATGCCACGGTAGTCATGTATACGACAGATTATAATTTTAAAATACAAGAACTTTTGTCGGATTCAAGCACTTATAAAAAGGTTTAAAACGACCCAACAAATAACACACTTAAAACAACTAGTGATCTCATAAAGAAACACTCCGAAAAATTAAATCTGGACGTAAAATCGATAATACCTACGTGTGCCAAACCACCGAAGTTGTATGGGTTACCAAAAATACACAAGCCCAATGCTCCACTACGTCCCATAGTTAGCAAAATCGATTCACCAACTTACAGATTGGCTTAACACTTAGCGAAAATACTCACACCGCTCAGGGGACATACAAGAGCACACACAAAGGATTCCTACCATTTTGTCAGCGAGATTAAAGACCTACATCTAACAGACAATGAAACTATGGTCAGTTTTGACGTACAGTCTCTGTTCACATGCTTACCTGTTGAAGACTGCATCTCGATTGCAAATAGAAGGCTGGAGGAAAACAACATGACCATAGAATATTCAGCATTACTTAAACACTGCCTTACATCTGGCTACCTATTGTGAAAGGAGGAATTCTACAAGCAAGTAGATGGAGTGGCAATGAGCTCACCTGTATCTCCCATTGTCGCCAATATATTCATGGACGACTTTGAGGAGAAAGCCCTACTTAATTCTCCCGTAAATCCAAGATTCTCCAAGCGGTACGTAGACGACACTTTCACAATTCTACCTTTAGATAAAGTAACTGCATTTTTAGACCATCTTAACTCCATAAATTCTAAAATTCAGTTCACAATGGAGTTAGAGGCAAACAACTCTTTAGCTTTTCTAGATGTCTTAGTAATTCGGAATCCTGAAAACACCTTGAGCCACACTGTGTATAGAAAAAAGACCCATACAGATAGATATTTAAACGGTGACTCTCATCACCATCCTTCACAGTTAGCTACCGTGGGTAAATCTTTGTTTCAGAGAGCACAAGGGATCTGTGACAGTAAACACCTGGCCGTCGAGCTCCAACACGTCAAGCAAGTTTTGCACGACAATAAGATTCGGGTCCCGCGCCTACGTCACAGTGAACGAGTGAAGCCGGCCACAGTCGAGCGAGTGCCTGCTGTACTGCCATATGTCAGAGGTGTCACTGACAAGATTGGCTACATCCTGAAGCGTGCTTCTATTAAAACATACTTCAAGCCGCCGAAGAAGATTAGTCAGTTTTTACCATCAGTCAAGTGTAATATCCCTCTGCAAGATGCAGGAGTGTACAAGCCTGATTGTGAACGTGGTCTCTCTTATATGGGACAAACTAAAAGATCAATAAAAACCCGCGTTAAAGAACACATAGCTGATGTCAAGAATCGACGCTCCGGGAAGTCTGCAGTCTGTGAACATGTACAGGATCGCCCCCGTCACTACATTAGATTTGATAGACCACAAACTCGCTAAAGCACACCGATTCCTTCCAAGGATGATTCGCGAGGCTATTGAAATCAAAAACATCCTAATTTCAATAGAGAAGATGGTTGGTGTTACCATCTGCTTGGGATCCTATAATTAATAAAATTAAATCCCAACCCAAGCATACAACTGCAAGACTTCAAGATACTGTAAGTTCATACTGCGTAGATCGGAACAAAAATTAATAATTTTTAATCTGGAGGTAACCGTGGTTAACTATGACATTGGGACGTCAAATACCTCAGTCCCCCCCGTGACCATGGGTGCTGTAAAGTACTCGAAACGTCGGGAATATAAAATAAGTTAATATACGCGATAAAATCCGTAAAACTAGATTTATTTAAATGTGTAGTGTTCGCGTAAATATAAGAATACCTTTTTTATCTATGTTAATTTTAAAACCTATCCGTTGTTAGACACTATTGAAATTATTGAGCATAGTGCTAAAAGTACACAAATACTTTAAATTACAAGTCACGGCTACGAGATGATCACGACTGAGTTAATGATCAACATCGAAAAATTATTGATGATAAAGCTAATTAGGTGATCAATATTTATTTATTTAAACTTCATACAATATAATGTATAGGCGGATGAATTGAGTGAATCGAACTTGCAAACACGCGTCGTTAAGTAAAACTGCTGTGTTACTTTGCTCAACCGACACAATAATGAAGGGATTTTAAATCGAATCATTACTTGTGATGAAAAGTGGATACTGTACGATAATCGGAAGCGCTCGTCGCAATAGCTGAACCCTGGAGACCCAGCCAAATCCTGCCCTAAACGAAAATTGACTCAGAAAAAGTTACTTGTGAGTGTTTGGTAGACTAGCGCCGGTGTCGTTCACTACAGCTTACTAAAATCTGGCCAAACGATTACGGCAGATATCTATTGCCAGCAACTGCAAACCATGAAGGAAGAACTAGCTGCTAAACAACCGAGATTGGTCAATCACTCTAGGCCACTGCTGCATCACGACAACGCAAGACCACACACTGCACAACAAACAATCACTAAGTTAGATGAGCTATAATTGGAATGTCTGCGACATCCACCGTACTTCCCGGACCTTGCTCCAACAGATTACCATTTTTTCCGGAATTTGGACAACTTCTTACAAGGAAAAAAATTCAACTCCGATGCGGCAGTCCAAACCGCCTTCAAAGAGTTTATTGATTCTCGCCCCCATGTTTTTTTTTAGTAAAGGGATCAATGAACTACCTATGAGATCGCAAAAGTGCATAGATAACAACGGTGCATACTATGATTAATTAAATATATGTAGGCGCGTCTATAAAATAATTTCCAGATCTAGAGAAGGTTTTACTCTAGCCAAGCGTCGTGTCTGTGGTAACGTGGCAACCGTTGCTGTTATATAGGATTTTGAAATTAACGTCATCGGAAAAGCGTACCATATATTTGCGACGAATTGCTAACGATCTGTTCATTATATTTTCTTGTACTTGTACTTTATGTTATAACGCACGAATATTTGCGCCATCCATCATGAGTGCATCTGGGATGATCCTCTTTCGCCTACATATATTTTACAAAAAAAAAATTGACTTTATATTCCTTCCGTACAAAACGCCAATTTCATATGTAAGGACCTAATATATTAATATACATACATAATTAAATACTACTAATGAGATTATTCATCCAGTTTATTTAAGTAATGTTCGCGAACTTTCTTCTTGAATGCATAACGATTATTAGCCGTTCTTATTTCAAGAGGGAGTGCGTTCCAGAGGAAAACAGACTGTAGAGTGAAGGAAGAATACAGGAAGCCAGATTTATGAGAGGGACACTTTAGTAAAAGGTTGTTCGAAGAACGCAGGTTCCTGTCATGGCTAGAGCAAAGGTACTGAAAATGAGAAGTTAAGTAAGAGGGGGGAGTAGGAGACATCAGAATGGAGTATAGGGTTGTGAGTGCGCGCATACTTCGTCGCTGACGAATGGGAAGCCACTTAAGTTGGGAACGATAAGTAGACACATGGTCATACTTACGAAGATTAAAAATGAATCGAATGCAGTTATTAAGAAGACTTTTTTGTTTGTCAAGAGGTTCTGCATTCAGGTCAAAATAACACACATCACCGTAATCAATCAGGGGTAGAATTAAGGATTGCACAATTAATGCTTTGGTCCCGGATGGAAGGAAGTTTCTCAGGCGGTAAAGAGCCCGCAAGGTACCGGTGACTTTCTGGCTAACATTTGTCACTTGGGCATACCAGTTCAAAGTGGAGTCAATGTTTAAGCCAAGATCTTTAACAGAAGAACATAATTCCGAAACAGAACCTTTGAAAATGATCGCGGGTAGAGCTGTAGTGTCTATTTTTTAATTGTGCGATGGATTTTAGTAGAATTAATATGGATAAGCTTTTGAAAGACGCATCGCTTATAGATTTTACGCCATTAACAACTGCAACCACTGTAGATGATAAAGTAACTATTTTCAATAACATAATTCATGTTTTGTATGATAACCATGCTTCTGTACGTAAAGTAAAATTACGACGTCCACCAGCCCCCTGGATGGCTGAAGAGGTACGGAAGGCCATGACCAGGCGTAATCGAGCCTTTGCCCGGTTCAAGAGGAGCAGATCTGAGGAAAACTGGTTGTCTTTTAAGAAGGCCAGAAACAGATGCAATCAGATGGTACGTTCTGCAAAACGCCGATTTATCCATAGCAATATAAGTAATTCTTCGCCAGCTGATGTGGAAATTCCTTAGTTCTCTAGGTGTGGGTAAAACACCTTCTTTGGATTGTGGTTTATCTCTTTCTCACGATGCTTTAAATCTTCATTTTGCTTCTGCTTCTGCATTGGACCTATCAATCCGATCCCAAACAGTCGCTTACATAGCTTCAATTCCGTCTCCGCACATACCAGTCTTTCTTTTAACCCTGTTGATCAGGATGAAATTAGAAAGACTCTTCTGGCAATAAAATCCAAGGCTGTCGGTTGCGATGATATTAGTAGAGCCATGATTATTAATATCCTAGAACACATTCTCACCCGCAATTACTCTTATTGTTAATTTTTCGCTTGACTCGGGTCAGTTTCCGAGTCAGTGGAAAAAAGCTTTCGTAAGACCCCTTCCTAAAGTATCCAATCCTACACTTCCCAATCATTTCCGCCCCATATCAGTTTTACCTTTCCTATCTAAAGTTCTGGAAGCCTGTGTTCATAAGCAAATTCCAATTTCATATATAAACATAACCTGCTAAGTACTTTTCAGTCCGGTTTCGTCCTGGTCACAGCACTACAACTGCCTTACTTAAAATAACTGAAGATATTAGAAGGAATGGAAAACAAGAAAGTTACAGTTGTGGTGCTCGTTGACTTTTCTAACGCTTTTAACACAGTTGACCATGATATCCTTCTTGCTATCCTTTCTTATTATAGGTTTGCACCGTCAGTCCTGGAATGGTTCTCATCTTATCTTCGCGGACGTCAACAGTCTGTCCACGTGGAGCAAATAACCTCACAGTGGGTTGACCTGGTTTCTGGCGTACCGCAAGGCGGTATCTTTCTCCTTTAATCTTCTCTATATTTATTAATTCCATCACATCTAATATTGATTGTTCGTACCATCTGTATGCTGATGATCTACAATTTTATGTACAGTCTGACATTTGTGACATCCATAACGCGATTAACAAATTGAATTCCAATCTCAAGTCAGTCCGTGATTGGTCCATGCGCTTTGGAGTGTCTGTTAACCCTACGAAATGCCAAGCGGTGATTATGGGTAGCTCAAGGATGCTTGCAAAATTGATCCCGCTAGCTTACCTCCCGTCTGTTATAATGATCGCCTGATACCGTTCTCTTCCTCAGTTAAAATCTTGGTCTCCATATTGATAGTACTCTGTCCTGGGGGGTTCATATCACCGAAACATGTCGTAAAGTCGCTGGTTCTTTACGTTCTCTTTATCGCTTGAAAAATTTTCTCCCCTTTAAGACTAAAATTATGCTTGTACAGTTACTTATTCTACCGATCATTGATTATGCAGACGTGTGTTACTTGGATTTAAACCAAAATCTTCTTAACAAGCTAGAGCGCCTACTAAACAATTGCGTCAGATACATTTTCAATCTTCGTAAATTTGATCATATCTCTCACTATCGCTCTCGCCTTAAATGGCTCACTATTAAACAGAGGCGTGACTCTAGAATTTTGCTTGTTCTCTTCTCTATCTTAAATGATCCATCCACTCCTTCTTATCTCAAGGAGAAATTTCAGTATATTTCCTCAACGCATGATAGAACTCTGCGGTCCTCATATAATAATAAACTAAGTATCCCACTACATTTTACTAATTTTGTTAGTAAATCCTTCACCATTCAGGCTGCACTGCTCTGAAACTCCTGCACGATGACGTCAGAAAAACATCTAATAAGACTGCCTTCAAAAGATTGGTACATAAGCACTTTATTGATAGTTAATATGGTCAATTTGGTTACCTTTGTTGTTATTTTATTTATAGGTTTATGTTATATATCTATTTGTATTTATAATATGTATATATTTATGTATCTATGTATTTGTATGTAAATATAATATATTGTCTGTATTATATTTTATAGTATATAAGCTTATTGTATTTTTATATATAATATTAGTTTATTTTTAAGTTTATCAGTAGTTTTTTTTTGTTTTTCCTGGATTTACTCTATTGTTCATTTAATTTGTCACCTATCACTTAATTTCCACACGTCCCGGGTTGACTGGGAGAGAATGCCTAAGGGCATTAAGTCCGCCCTTTGTAGTCCTTTTATTAAGGTGCAATAAAGTGTAAATAAATAAATAAATAAATGGCTACCTAGTATTATTGCCTGACACTTGGATGGATTAACAGTTAAACCGAACCTGTCAGACCAGCTCTTAATATGCTCTAGGTCCTTGTTGACCATATCCACCTCGGCGGACACACAATCAACATTCGCCTGTGCGTATAACTATAGGTCATCAGCATACAGATGATACGAATAAAGATGATAAGAATACTGAAGGTTGTGGGTGATAAATACTGAAAATAACAATGGAGACAGATTATCGCCTTTAGGGACACCAGCTTTTATGTCACACCAGCTTGATGCAGACTCACCAATGCGGACCGACTGCTGACGTCCCCGAAGATAAGTTGAGAACCAATCCAGTGCTTCGGAAGAAATCATGGAATGGGAAAGGATAGAAAGTAGGATGTCATGACTGATGGTATTGAAGGCGTTAGAAAAGTCAACCAAAGCCAGTACAGTGACTTTGGTGTCCTCCATGCCCGCTTTAATGTCACCAGTGACCTTAAAAAGAGCGGAAAAAATATTATTGTTATTCTCAATATAAAATTTAAAGCAAATGAAGAATAACTAAACTTACTACGAATATTATCTAAACTTGTAATTATCTATAATTTAGATTATTACATCTTACGCTTCTGAGACTTTACAAAATTATGTTGCTGCAGTAATTAATAATACATTGAGTTTTAGCTCAAGCATTTAAATACAAATTTCTTGCAGATTACTTTTAATTATTATCATCATCATCATTGTAGAACTACCTTTTAACGACGAATATTTATTCGTCGAATATTTATTCATTGCAGGTAAGCTTGACCCGGTTGTCACTCCATCAAGTGGAACCTTTATTTTTATATATTATATTTTGTTTATGGAGCAATGCCTTAACATACACGCATACTCGCGGGGGTAAGGACGGGTTAAGCTGGACTGGCTAAAACCCTATGGTGTTACACAATCTTAAATAATTTGCATATAGGCAGGGCCTTGTGAACATTTTTGGACACATCTTCAGTCCCATTCGTTCCGGACAGCCCTCCTCGGAAGGGTACAACTCCATTTTCTTCCTCTTCGGGCAAAGCACGCTAGACCATTAGGCGTGTAAATAGAGGCCGAGGGTAAACGGCCTTTATTTAAATCTGCACCACGGACCTCCGCAAGTCCATTAAGTGGTGGTCATGGGGTCAGGAAAACGATTACCCGTAAGCACCAGTCTTCCCCAAAGCGGCGAATCTGGTTTATGGCACCACCACCGAATCAGTGGTAAGGCCGCGTGATAGAACCGGAGAATAGGGTAAGTGGCGCATTACCCCCTTCTTTTTCCGCGACTATACTTTGGATAAAGAGGGCAAGGTGAGAGTACAACCCTTCCGTTGCAGTCCACCAACACGTATTCACACGTGTCCGGAGTGGGCTCGTTAAACCGATTCGGAACAGCCTGGTTTAGCCAGCCATTCACCTTGTACCAGCAGTACCTAGTGCTGTGTATATGGGTTCCGATCATGTGTGTTTGTACGGTAGACTAAGAATTAATGAATATGAGAAGATATCATAAATTTATGCGATTTGCTGGTTTTCCTAAACGAGAACACTTGGGAACTCCATTAGAACGAGGGAAATCACAAAATTATCACAGCAAGAAGGGTAATTCAGGTCCGATATATTTAAAATGATTAGTTTTTGGAGGCCATATTTATTTAACCACTATTTCGGAAAGTAAGTTTATGGCACTAATAGGACGACAGGTTATTATATAATTCTCTCGCCCATTATTTGAGTTAATTTCATCTTCTTTTAGCGTACGTTGTTTTAAAAGTATTATATTAATTAAGAGTTTACACCAGTAATAAAGATCCAATATTAAAGTCTGCATTTAGTTATTTAAATGCAATTCATTATGTAGATAAAATAAATTAAAGTCTTTATGTTTATAAATGAAGCCCTTTCAAAGAAAAGTTTGTTGATCAAATTAATCCCAATTAATTCCTTTATACTGAGATGTTTTATACAGAATTAAGTTTATAATTAAAAACCGGTTCCGCTATTAATGTTAATAATCAAAAGATATTTCCAATTCCAAAATATCTCATAATAAGTTTTACTTTTATTCAAAATAAGTTTTATTTCCTCTTTAATAAAATAAATAAAATACGATAAAATTTTAACAAAATTTCACGGCATAATAATTATTATTAATATATATTTTAAAGAATACTAATCATGCTTATGCTAATATTCCCGTTAACTACCTCAAGTAAGTTTTGAATGCTAGCGTTGGAACCAATTTACGACAGTAATCGAATGGCTAATTTGAAAGCGACAGTAGTTAAAAGCCGTATAGGCTTTTAACTACTGTCGCTTAAATTAGTTTTTATGCTTCTCTCATAATATCATCTTTCCTTATTACGTATTTTTAAATTTTCTTCTTAAGTCTTATAATATAAGTAACCCGAATTGGACTCCCGCACTAGCATTACTGAAGACATTTAATTTAAATGAAATGAAATTAAAATTATAAACCAATTTACCATGAGCTTATAGATGAAGGGAAACGTCCATCTAATGTTCCCATAACGCGTACGTAGTCCTCCAATACACATTGTTAGGGCTTCGCGAACCCCAAATCCCTTTCCGAAACGAGAGAAGGCTAGACATTAAAATATCGAGAGGCTGTTTGCTTTTAATTCTGGAATTTCGAGATGTATTTAATTTTTTCATAGAATTCTAATTTTTACAATACCCATATGGTATATTATAACTAATGTATGTAGCGAAACAAACCAATTGGGTATTTAAGATTTTTTCCTTTGTTTATGCCTTATGCCAAATTTTAGTTTCTGAGTCACCTAGAAGCTTCTAGGTTTTTGATAAGCGAGTCAGTATATCAAAATTAGTGCATTGGTTTAACGTTAATAATCTACATTTAAACGGAAATAAAACTAAATGTATTAAATTTACAACAACGAATGTTAAAAATCTGGGTACCAATGTGTTTTTAAATGGGGAAGAACTGAGCCCTGTTGAATCCACTGTTTTTCTTGGCATCACTCTCGACGCAAAGCTTCAGTGGGGCCCCCATATATCCAAACTAGCAAGCAGACTAAGTTCTGCAGCCTATGCTGTAAAAAAGATTAGAGGTCTCACTAGTGTCGAGACAGCTAGATTAGTTTATTTCAGTTATTTCCATAGCATAATGTCTTATGGGATTTTGCTATGGGGAAATGCGGCTGATTCAAAAACTATTTTTGTTTTACAGAAGAGGGCCATTAGAGCTATTTACAACCTAAAACCGAGAGAGTCTCTTAGAGATAAATTTAAAGAAATAAATATATTAACTTTGGCCTCTCAGTATATTTACGAAAATTTAATGTATGTTCACAAAAACAAAGGTAGTTTTAGTAAAAAAAGTGATATACATTCTGTAAACACTAGGAACAAACACAAGCTAGTGATACCAGTTTCTCGACTCCATAGAGTCAGTAATTCATTCTTGGGGCAATGTACAATATACGCTATTACAACAAGGTCCCGGAAAGTGTACAGGCTCTTTCTATTACCAAGTTTAAATGTTTTGTTAAGCTGAAACTGTATAAAAAGGGTTATTATAGTATAAATGAATATATGATTGATAATAACCCCTGGGAATGAGGTGGTCACTACCAAGCAGTTTCTAAAATAAATTTTGTACTTAAATAGTTTGTACAACCATTAATGTAAAACTTACTTTAAAAAAAAAGTCCCGCTGGGTTTCTTGCTGGTTCTTCCCAGGACAGAGGTTTTTTTTTCGAACCAGTGTTAAAGTAAAAAAATGACTTTCAATAAGAATTACACATGTAATCTATATTGAATAAAAAATTATTCTATTCTATTCTATTCTATTCTATTCTATTCTAAGTAAGTTATAAAAATGGCTATTTTCAGATATTAATAATTTATATTTTTATAAATAAAAATGTAATAAAAAGATACTCGAGGGAATTTATTAGATATATTCGTATAAAATTGCAATGTATAAATCTTATAGTTAATTATATTATTTATTACATAACTATAACATCATTACAGTTCTATTAATCAATGAGGTGCTATAACTAACCTATACTGATACTATACTAATTTGTAATATATGATTATGTAATATTATACGAGTATTACACACTACCGGTATGTCGTCCTTTTCTTTTCCCAACTTTGCTATCATACTGCCTTGTGTCTAAATATGTATTGTAAGGGGTATCTAATAGAATTGATCGCCATACTAGTTATATAAATACATAAGAATAAATTACTGAGTACTTTAGTTGAATTTCTACAAAAACATTTTTCAAGATGAGTTTACTATAACTCAAATAATTATATAAACTCATAACTTTGTTTAAGACAAATATTGTAATAAAAAGTTTTTCGATGAGGTTTAAAGAGTTTATTATCTCAAAAAAGAACAAAAATTCACTTATATGAGACTTAAAAATAACATAATTGGTAAAAATAATACATTTATATACGGTGACTTATATGAATAAAGTTACATAAATATATTCAAATTAAGAAAGCACTGTTTTTAAATTAATGTTTGACAGTGCTTTTTTAATTTATCTTTAAATTTTGAAAAAGATTTTTCATGAAATACCTCGTTCGGTAGGCTATTGTACAGTAGCGCTCGCTCAAACTGAATAGTTTTCGAACCATAGGTTTTAGTCCTAGCTTTTGGTAATTGCAGTTTATGTTTGTTTCGTGTACAGTGTTTATGTGATTTAGTTTCAAAATTAATTTGTGCCTGTATAGAATCTGAGAGAATTTTTCTGACTAGTACGCACGTTTTGTATTTGTATAATTGACTTATGGATAATGTATCAGTTTTTTTATAGAGTTCTTTAGTCGGAAAGCGGTAGTCAAGTTGGAATAAAGAAAAAGAAAAGTTAATTTAGGATCCAAAACTAGACCAAGATATTTTTCTGATTCTGTCTGTTTAAGTTTTTGGTTATTTATTGTTAAGGGATCGAATTTAGGAACTTTTTTGTTTTTTTGCAGTAAAAACCATGAAAGAAGTTTTAGCAACATTTATAGTGAGCAAATTTATTGAAACCATTCATTCAGTGTATCTAGATCTGATATAATCTCTCGGATTGATTCTCCAAAATAAAATAAGCAAGTATCCTCAGCATATAAAGATACTTCTCCCGTCAATCCAAGGTTGCCGATGTCATTTATGTAAGTTAAAAATGACAGAGGGCCAAGGATAGCTCCCTGTGGAATACCACAAATGATATCAAATGGATTACTTTTAAAATTTTCGATTTTCACTATTTGTTGTCTACTTTTTAGGTAAGATTCAAGAACCTTCAAAGCTGATCCAGATACACCAATGTTTTGTAATTTATTGAGCAAGATAGAGTGTGAGACGGTGTCGAATGCCTTTTTCAAATCAATTAATATACCTACAACTATCTTCTTTATTATATAAACTAATATTGACAATATTAGTTTTTATTTTAGTAATTAGATCAATTGTAGCCGAAAGAGTATTTTATCTGGCACGAAAGCCGTACTGGCCTTTATAAAGAAAATTTGATTCTGTTAGATAATTATTTAAACGTACATATAAAATCCGCTCAAATACTTTTGACAATACGGGCAAAACTGATATGAGGCGATAGTTCCCAGGGTCAGATTTAGAGCCAGCTTTGTGAATAGGGCTAACTTTAGCTACCTTCAGGCTATCTGGAAATACACCATTTCTCATACATCTATTGATACATGAACATAAATTATCACATATTAAGTCATTAACACACTTTATTGCTTTAGGCGTTATACCATCTATACCTGAACTTGCATTATTATTTAAGTTTTTGATTATTGTTTGTATTTCATTTTTTGTACATATTTTAAATTCTGAGAGGTATGTGTGCATGCATGAGTTTGTATAGCTAATATATGCTATATTATTATGATATTTCTGTGGAAGAAGCTATTAAAAGTTTCACATACTTCTGTTTCATCAATAATGGTTTTACGTTTAGGGGGAGCAAAATAATTTTAATTTTGTTAAATGCAAAATTGTAAATTAGGTCCCACATTATTTTAGGTTTGTTGTAGCATTTAACGAAAGCAGTATAGTAAAATTTATCTTTTTTTTTTAAGGAGAGGGGGCAAACGAGCATACGGTACACCTGATGGTAAGTGACTATCGCCGCCCATGAACAACTGCAGCACTAAGGGAGCTGCAGGTGCGTTGCCGGCCTTTTAAAAAGGAGTAAGCTCTTTTTTTGAGGGTCCCTAAGTCGTATCGGTCCGGAAAAATCGCTGATGGTAAATTATTCCACACAGAGGTCGTACGCGGAAGAAAACTCCTAGTGAAACGTACAGTGGTGGACCGCCAAGCATCCAGATGGTGTGGATGGTATCGGGAGTTTCGGGGAAAACTCAAAACGTGCACTCCCCGTAGTAAATGCGAAAGAAAATGCAAAGGGATGCAACATCTCTTCGCAGCGCCAGAGAATCGAGCCGATCGGTAAGGACTCGGTCGTCGACGATTCGAGCCGCTCTGCGCTGGATGCGGTCAAGTGGAAGGAGCTGACACTGGGGAGCCCCAGCCCAGAGATAGGAACAGTACTCCATGTGAGGCCGGACCTGCGCCTTATAAAGTTGCAGGCGGTGTGCCGGCATGAAATACTGTCCCGTTCTGCTGAGCACGCCAAGCTTTATAGAGGCCAATTGGCCTTCTCTTCCAAGTGACCACGAAACTGCACGTCACTCGATATGTCGACGCCGAGGATTCCAATACTGGCTGAGGCAACAAGGGGAGTGCCTTGAAACTGAGGAGATACGATAACGGGGTTCTTTTTAGTGGTAAACGCGCAAACTTGTGTCTTCTGAGGATAAAACTGGACTAGTCTTAGTCGCCCCCAATCCGAGACTTTGTTCAGCAACGACACGACTCCAGACACAAGTTTGTTCCAAATTAACGGCCAATGCCTCTCCCTTGGACTCTACAGGTAGAACAGAAGATCACCAGCTGATCGACCCCGACGAAAACCGCATTGAAGGTCACTAATAAGCTGGTGATCCTCAAGGTACCGCATGAGCTGGCAGTTTATAACGGATTCCATTATTTTGGAGAACAAGGAGGTGATGGCGATAGGCCTATAGTTAGACGGGTCTGAGCGGTCGCCTTTTTTAGGGATCGGGTGGACAAAAGCCGTCTTCCATATTTTCGGGACTACGCCTAGGGAGTAGGAGTACCGGAAAAGACGCGTTAGAACCGGTGCCAACTCCGGAGCACACGTCCTCAGCACAATTGGGGGGATTCCGTCAGGCCCACTTGATGTCCAGGGAGAGGAGTGCTTTGTGAACCCAGCGCTGTGTGAACCGCACATCCGGCATGGAGCACTCACACCACGGGATGGTCGGCGGTGTGCTCCCCCCATCATTTAGAGTCGAGTTGGACGCAAAGAAAGAGCCTAGCAGATCGGCTTTCTCCTTTGCGGCATGGGCCAGTGAGTCGTCTTCCCTGCGCAGAGATGGAAGAGATGGCTGTCAGAAGGTCCCTTGGCTAGCCTTGGCGAGAGACCAGAATGCACGGGTTCCCGAAGGAAGGCGAACTAGTTTCTCGCCAATTCTCTCTATGTGTTCTGACATTGCCTTGGCAATGACTCTTTTGAAGAACCTGGAGGCGCTGCTGTTTACATCCCAGGACGTTGATGCCTCAGCCCAGGCCCGGTAGCACTCCTGCTTGTAGCGTAAAGCAATTTTACAGGAGCGACTAAACTATGACTGAGATCTGTCTCCGATGAGCACCAGAGAAGAAGGAATAAAGTTCCATACCCTGAAGTACCACATCAGCAACGGAATTAGCAATAACGTTGGGATCGTCTGACGAGAAGCAAACTCGCCCCTAAGGGTAGGATGCAAAGAAAGACCGCATCCCATCCCAATCGGCCGACCTATAGTGCCGAACACGGTGGCAGCCTGCAGAAAGCAACCACGATTTCAGCGTGAGTGGCACCTCACTCCGGACTAGACAATGGTCCGAAGAGCCAAGAGGGGCATCGACGGAGACCTGATATCTGTCCGGATGAGAGGTCAGCAGAAGGTTCAACAGGGAAGGTGCATGATCCTCCACATCTGGAATCTGCGTAGGCGTAGTAACCAGTTGTGTCAGACCATATGCCAAGGCAAAATCATGAACAGATCTCCCCGAATTATCGGCTAAACGTGAACCGAGCCATTTGGCGTGGTGGGTGTTAAAATCGCCAAGGATCACGATCTCTGCGGATGAGACCTGTTGTAGCAAGGAATCTGTAGCTATTTGGACGTGGTCGATGAGTCGGTCTGTTTAGGCATTACCGCTATAGGACATATAGAGGTACCCGTAGACGCGCGGATGGTCGTCGCTGTCTACGCGTAGCCAAAGGATAGATAGGTCCTTCAAGACTGCCGAGGCGTCAAAAACAGATGTCCTCTCTGACGTATACGCAAACTCCGGCCCGAGGCACAAAGGAGTGTTCCAATTTGTACCCCGGGTAGGAGAGATACGAAGTATCAGCCGGAGAGGACACCTGTGTCTTGGTCAGAAAGAACAAGGCCGGCTTCGCCGTCTCGAGATGTTAGTGGACGGCGTTTAGGTTCGAGTGAAGTCCCCTGATGTTGCAGAAATTCACGGATAGCGTGACAGGCATCGCCTTGGTCTTGTTGCTCAATTTGGCCCGAGCAGTTATTGTTTTGAGCGGAATTTTGCCTCCCACCCTCCAGAATACGCGGGGCAGCCTGAGCACCCACGCTCAGGAGTGGAGTAGCTTGGTAGTGGATGCTCAGCGAGGGATTCTCCAGGGGTGCTGGTACCTTCCTGGGGTACCACTACCATGTTGATGAGGGGGGGGGGGGAATTGGGCCTCCGGCCACCTGCACTCACCAGACGAAACGCAGAAGCAGAGCTTCCATTTCACGCCGGTATTATGTGAGGTCGTGGTACCAACCCGGCTCGAACCAGCCCATACGTGCAACAGCAAAAGCTGCTGCGTGGCTCTACCACCGCTAAAAACGTTATCGTTATCGATTTAAATATTTAACGTACGTTATCGTAACGTTATCGATTTAAATATTTAACTTACATTACGAGTAGTATTTATTATATTAATAGACGGCCAAAAATTTAAGATATCACTAATTGGGCATCTAAATATAGTTGCAGCATGAATGGGTTGGCTCGAAGGAGAAGGACCACGCTCTCATCATAGAATACCAGCGTAAAATAGGAGCGATAATACTGATATATTTCTTATGGTAAGTGTAGAGAACCGGGTGCTCTTTATGGTTAGTAATGGGCATTCTATCTTAGTCCTCAGTGGTGACAACGCATTAACGCGTAAATATCGTAATCACAAACAAGAATTTTCTACGAATTTTTTATACTATGTATACTATTCTACATCTGTTGTGTGATATCTTAATACAAAACTGACAAAAGACTTTTCAGTGTAATAAGCGATTAATAACATTTTTTTTAATTATCAAAACATAAAGATCGTAAAGATAAAGATACTCATATTTATCTCGAAATCCATTGCGCTGCTTATGATATAATATTATATGATAGACAAATTTTGTCACAAATTAGAAGCGATGTTATGGTTATAACAAAAAATAACGATCAATATTAATTTTGGATTTTTCTGTTTACTTGTATTCAAATATACCGCAAGAAGTAAGAAATAAATATAAATAATAAATTTGAGTTATATTGTAAGATTTGAAGGGAAAATAAACAAGGAATTTATTAGAATGAACAAGCACATGAGATCGCGTAAAATTCAGATCAGTTGTGCAAAACATATTTAATATTTAGGTTTCTTGCAACAGCATTAAAACTAAAAAGGGTGTAAGATTATTTACGTAGCATCAATATTAACAATGTTTCATAAAGTAGCAGTTTGGGTTTTAAACACATAACTATTATACGCGCAATACATGTTGCTATCAGTGACAGTTCAGTTTTACCAACACACAACCAAGAGTTCTTATTTCGAACATCACATGGTTATCATCATCATCATTACAGTCCTAAAGTCTACTGCTGAACATAGGCCTCCCCCAAGGAATGCCACAAAGCACTGCCCTGAGCCACCTGCATCCACCGACTTCCTGCATGTCTTACCAGGTCGTCACTCCATCTAGTGGGGGGTCGACCTACATTGCGCCTACTGGTACGAGGCTACCACTCGAGAACCTTTTTTTCCCCATCCGTTGTCAGTTCTTCGAGCTATATGGCCGGCCCATTGCCACTTCAGCTTACTAATTCGTTGGGATATGTCGGTCACGATATGTCGGTCACTCTGGTTCTACTGCGGATATCCTCATTTCTAAGTTTATCACGCAGAGAAACCCCGAGCATAGCCCTCTCCATTGCTCGCTGAGCGACCTTGAGCTTCTTCATACGGCCAGCAGTGAAGGACCACGTCTCAGTTCCATAAGTCATCACTGGCAACACGCACTGGTTGTACAACCCCCCCATCACATGGTCACAACTAATGAATTGTGGGCTTTTTAACGTAAGGTACGACCACTCAGACAGAGGTCAGCCGTCAAAAATCAAAAAACAATCTGGCCGGAACTGCCGAATGAGTTGAAAATGGTCAATGCCACTATTAACGGAGAGCTACTATAAAACAAAAAGTGATAAAATTTTGAAAAAAAAAAACAACTAGCCGATGGAGATATAGAGTTTCGTAAAATAATTAAAAATCATCTCATATATCATTGAATAATTATTTCAATAATTAAAATGCATTGAATGATATTAGTTCATTTTAATACTAAGTGGTGTGACGCTGCAATTTTAAAATAGCTAGATAATTATACTTAAATTTATATTAAAAATTACAGATATTGTTGAAATGTGAATAAACTCCGTATTGTAAATAAAGTGTTAAAGGTACGAGACGAAGAGTATAATAACTGTTCTATAGAAGAAGTACGAAACGTGTACGCAAGTGGTAACACTTATATCAGAGTAGTTCATTTCCAGCAGCATAGTATACTATTTACGGGCTTATGAAGAATACGAAGTAGTTTTTCTGCTATAATTTTAACATATTGCTTAACAGATCTGACTTCTTTCATTAAAAAAAAAAAAAAAAACTCCCAAAAAACAGCATAAATTTTATATCAACATCATCATCGTTTACTACTACTAATTTCTACTGCTGAATCCAGGCCTCCATGGACGCCACAAAAATCTGATTTTATATATTAAGTTTCAGATGAAATATGGAATATAATTTTAAGGCCCTACGACATATTTTAAGAGATTGGAATTCTTGTTAGTTTGCATAAAATTCAAATATACATGATACATAAGGATATAAAGCGCCGAAATCCGAAAATAATGTGCGTGAGCAATTTACTTTGATGACGATATAATAAGCTTAACAGATGTCGTTATCCTTTATGATGCACCTTTGGAAATTATTTTTTAATAGCCTGATTCTATATCCCTCAGACAAAACTCTTGGTTTCCTTAATAAAGTAAATGTAGAGTAGCCAGTAGAGGTAAGCGATCGTGTCTACGAAATTATATTGTAGAGACTTGTAGAAGCTCCTGAGAAACTCTTGAAGTCTCCCGCTCTGAGACGTTCTGTACTGCCGAGTCTTACTACTGCTAGGTATAAAATAATATATGACAACTTTTGTGATAATACCCAATAACGTCTGCGTAGAATGAATCATTTAATCTCGCCAGGAAGTAATTTTTGGGGCATGGCTTAGATAATGCCACACCAACCGTGCTTTCTTGACAAGATACACTGGCTTTCGTACCGGGAAAAATGAAACATAACAGGGGATGAACTGATTTTATCGGCAGTAATATGTAAAAGTATAAGTCGCAGGCATAAAAACCTCTCAAGGCAGAAAAGGAACTCTACCATCTTTAAAAGCAAACAGTGTAGTCGCGGTGTAAGGGGATATCCGCACTACCCCACATCATGCCATGTGTGTCATATGACGGATAAAAAAAACTGAGATTGCCAACCCGGCTACCAAGCGTGGGGATGCTATGGCTAATATCTCCCGCTATGACCGGTTTAAGGGGGAGGACTATGTCCATAGGTGGACTTTTGATAGACTGTAATGATAAAGAATGATGAACACCTCTGAAAAAAATTGGCAGTAGGCGTGGTTTATTAAGGCTAGTGTCATTAAAATGTCATTGCAGTACCGTAGTTTTTATGTTGATTATATTTGTTGCAGAAGTTAGGGTGACAAATTAGCACAAAATACACCTGATTGTAAGTGGATGCTGTCGTCGATAAACAACTACATCTAACCGCGATTAAGAATAAAAATACAGATGCTTTTTCACCCCCAAGGACTAAAGTTGATTGATTCGTTACCAGTAAAAAAGAATACGAAAGCACTGCAGAATTTGTCCATATGTGAGGTTTATGCACGGTCTAAAATACAATATTATTAAGAGTGAGCTCATGGTGTGCAATTCGTACTATTTGTGACTTTAGAGGATGTTTCTTTTTTTTATAGGATAGGGTGACAAACGAGCACACAGTCTACCTGATGGTAAGTGATTACTGTGACCCATAGACATCTTAATCTATCCTCAATAAAGTATCAAAATGCAGACGCGTTGTCACCCGTGAGGACTAAAATGGAATGCCACTTTTCCAGTAAAAAGGGTCTCCGGTTCTCTACACTCACCATACGAAACACAGCAGTGATAAGCAGTTATTTTACGCTGGTATTCTGTGAAAGCGTGGTCCTTCCCCGGTTGAGCCGAACCATTCGTGCTACAACTATACTACTAATATAGCTGAAGCATGGCTCTACCACGTATAACGAGTAACTGAATTTAAGTACTTCGGCCATGTTTTTACTGAAGACATATAATTATAACTTACTAGCTGGTACCCGGCGCGTTACTGCCGCAGAAGAAAAATATTTGAGGAAATATCGTTTTAAATTTGTAAGAGTTATATCGTTTAATAAGGAATGATAATACATTCATTGAAGTTGAAAATAAAATTGTCGGTACGATACGCGCGCTACCTACTGTAATTTAATTGTACTATAGCTATAACCTTGTCGAAAGTACAAGCAATAAGTTGACAAAGTTTTACCGCAATCTGATGAATGGTATGGCAGCGCATAAAATACGAACAAAAATATTAGTTTTTATATATTAGATAACAAAAAGTAAAAACCAATTTAGGGATCAAATTTTTTCTTCTAATTTATATGGGATTACCTATTAAACAAAAAAAAAAAATATCATCAAATTTGGTTCACAATCTGCGAAGCTATCGCGTAACATATTATATAAAAAAAGCATGCACTCGAATTGAGAACCCGCTCCTTTTTGAAGTCGGTTAAAAAGATCATTAAAACATTGGAAGAAAAGGAGGGTGTTGGCTGTTCACTGCAACATGCTGTTCCGCCGGTTCATTAATTTTATTTTGTACCTTTAACAAATTATGGACTACATGTGCAATAAAGTATATTAAAAATAAATACATTTTTATTTTATTTATTTTTATTATGCTGTTATTTCATGCTGGTATTTGGTGCGAGCGTGTTTCTTTTTCGGTTAAGTTGATCCGTTAGTGAGGCCTCACCCTCATGCGGTGCACCGTGATAATTGGTGGACTAAACTTTGACGATCAACCAATTATGGAAAATCCGTCCAAAAGACCAGAATCTAAATTTAAGTAAGTAGTGCTATCAGAGCTTGGGATTTGGGTTTTCGTATAACCAACCCAACTACCCAGTGTGTGAGTTTGGGAGCTTACTGCAAGTAATGAACATTATAATATAATTATTTTGGAAATTTTGGAAATTCAAGAATAAGTGATAATAATTAAGAAGAAAACTTTTTGTTAAGTATCCAGTATAATACTGTACTCAGTATTATATTTCAAAATCATTATATCATCACTATCACGTAGGAGGCCTTTGAAGTACATACATACTCCTTATTGCGATTAAAATTCTGATGACTTTCACAGCTAAATAACAACGTGAATATTTTAGTTTTACAGTATTTTTTGTAAAAAATAGAAAAGAGAACTTATTATTTTATGGCCGATTAGTTTTAGTCTTTACTTCGACGAATTGCTTTTAAAAAGATTCTGATAATGCTAGGCATTAAAGCCTGACATCCCGTGACTACTGACTGCTACGTTTTCAAATAAACTTAAAGATGTGACGAAGTGAATAATGATATATCAAAATTAGTGCATTGGTTTAACGTTATAGTTCGGCCGTTCAGAGAATGCGTTCCTGACACGTCGCGATTGAACTGACGACGTAACTTTGTAATGGCGTTGCAGTTACGATAAAAATATTTTTGCTGGTTGTTTACCGTTTTAACAATTGATGAGCATTAAAACAACATTATTATAACAATAATCAATGAATGTTATAATTTTGTGCCAAACTGAGTGTCAAATAACTTGGTAAACAATATTTTTCTAAATCTATACTGCGCTATTACAAGGTTATGTCAGCGCTTTATATTTGTAGTGCTGTGCTAACAATAACAGGCAACAACAGTATCGTAATCTGTTCTTATACAGTTATACTTTATAAAATAATACGTTTTGTTTTTCTTTTTAAGAATTTGAAAATAATGGACTATAAGATAACTTTTATAAAATATAAAAATAAAACTACGACCAAACCGAACGCGCGAAAGAAAGTAGCATTTTTATATTTAGGTTGAAAATGGTAACCCCAAATGGCGTTATGGGCCGCCATTTTGTGACGCTAAAACAGTCGTCTGTTGTCGTTTCGTGCGCATAGACCACGTTCTTCAAGTGTTTTCGATCTGTTTTTATTTGATTACCCGGCTTTCGTTTAATGGACTGTTTCTGCTTTTCAAACTGATATCGGCGCTAAATCGGACTTCGATTGTGTTTTGTATTGCGTTATTTTTACTTTTGGTGCATAATAATGCCTAAACGTGGACAAACATTGAAAAGTGGAGCCCGTGAGTTAATCATCAAGCTGCAAGATTACTTTGAGCGAGAGCGGCAAAATGGCGGACCCCTGTTACCTGTCGAACAAGTACAAGAACGCGTCTCTCAGGCGCTTGGAGTTAGCAAACGAACGATAACAAATATTAATAAAGAAAAGTTCGGCTCTACTGGCACGGAAGTTAATATTTTACGTACTCCGAAGAAGAAACGTAGTACTAAACCCGTGACAGATATTGACACCTTTGACGCCGATGCAATCAGAAATCATATATATGGTTACTATTCCAGAAATGAATATCTCAACAGGAAGAAGCTTTTGGCATCGTTAAGAGAAGCTGGACTGTTTAGCGGGTAAACTGTTTAACCAAAATCTTAAAAGATATTGGTTTTCGTATAAAAACAGACAAAAGAAAAATTTTATTAGAACGATACGACATAATTTTAAAACGGATAAGTTTTTTGAGAGAAGCAAAAAATATTATATAATATAACTATATAAAAAATATTATATAAGATAACTGGGATAATGTCGTGTTCATTGACGAGACATGGCTAAACGCCAATCACACGGTTTCCCGTTCTTGGACGGATGATACACAAGCGTCGACGTCGAAAGTACCAATCAATGGGTAAGGGGGCCCGTCTGATAATATGCCACGCAGGTTCTGCAAAATACGGCTTTGTGGAGAACGCGTTACTGGCATTTCAATCAAAACCCACAAATGACTACCACGAGGAAATGAATGCCACTACATTTAAAGAGTGGTTCCAGAACGTGCTTTTGCCCAGCCTACCAGAGCCTTCTGTAATATTCATGGATAATGCCTCCTATCACTCGGTTCAAATACAGAAACCACCTACCCAAGCTAATAAAAAATAAGAAATGGTGGCTTGGTTACAAGCAAAAGGCATTGACGCAAATATGCAGATGCTAAAACCAGAGCTAATTAAATTAGTTAAAGAAAATAAAGCGGCAAATGTGCGATACGAAATCGATGAACTGGCTCTGGAGTACAGTCATCGCGTTCTAAGAATTCCACCGTATCATTGCCAATATAACGCGATTGAGCTAATCTGGGCTCAAATAAAAGGTTACGCCGCCCGCCACAATACTTCCCCGCCATTCAGCACGAAAAGATGATGACCCTATTAAAAGAAGCCTGCGGGAAGTCACAAGAGATGACTGGGCAAAGGTTGTTGAGAAGACTAAAACCTGATTGTGGAACATTTTGACCGAGATATCAGGATTGATTCTGTTATTGATAATAATATAATTATACATGTAGGCGAAGATGATGATGAAGACACCACCTCCTCAAGCGAATCGGAGTCTGATTAATATTCTGTACGCACATTCAATTCAATGTACTTTATTGCATAGAAATACAGATTGTAACTTTGTAACAAAGAATAAATAAAACAATTTTATTATATTAATATTACCTTTTTTTTGGTTTCCACTTAAATTACTAAAATATAAATTTTAAATGATTCCGCCAATTTAAAACGAAAATAATCTTAAAAATAACGCGGCGGTTCATTTTGGAGGAACGGTAACGAACTCAGTGTTATGTTGTGCCCATCACTAGTCGTGGCTAAATGATAGGTGTCAGGAACGCATTCTCTGAACGGCCGAACTATAATAATCTACATTTAAACGACAATAAAACTAAATGTATTAAATTTACAACAACGAATGTTAAAAATCTGAATACCAATGTGTTTTTAAATGGGAAAGAACTGAGCCTTGTTGAGTCCTCTGTTTTTCTTGGCATCACTCTCGACGCAAAGCTTCAGTGGGGCCCCCATATATCTAAACTCTGCAGCTTATGCTGTAAAAAAGATTAGAGATCTCACTAGTGTCGAGACAACTAGATTAGTTTATTTCAGTTATTTCCATAGCATAATGTCTTATGGGATTTTTCTATGGGGAAATGTGGCTGATTTAGAAACTATTTTTGTTTTGCAGAAGAAGGCCAAAAGAGCTATTTACAACCTTAAACCGAGAGAGTCTATTAGAGAAAAATTTAAAGAAATAAATATATTAACTTTGGCCTCTCAGTATATTTACGAAAATTTAATGTATATTCACAAAAGCAAAGGTAGTTTTAGTAAAAAAAGTGATACACTTTGTAAACCCTAGGAACAAGCACAAGCTAGTGATACCAGTTTCTCGACTCCACAGAGACAGTAATTAATTCTTGGGGCAATGTATACGATATTACAATAAAGTTCCAGACAATACACAAGGTCTCTCTTTATTACCAAGTTTAAATATATAATTAAACAAAAACTGTATAAGAACGGTTATTATAATATAAATAGAATACATGGTTAATAATAACCCCTGGGAACGAGGTGGTCGCTTCCAAGCTGTTTCTAAAATAAATTTTGTAAATAGTTTGTAACCATTTATATTGTAAAATTTATTTAAAAAAAGTCCCCCTGGGCTGCTTGCTGGTTCTTCCCAAGACAGAGGTTTTGTTCCGAACCAGTGGTAAAGTAAAATAAAAAAATGACTTTCAATAAGAATTACATGTAATCAATATTGTATAAAATTATTCTATTCTATTCTATTCAAAAACAGTTCGCTATAAATCATCATACAGTCATTTTTCCTGAAACTCAAAGTTTACAACCACACACTGGTTATACAAAGTGTAGCAATAACAAGTGTGTGTTGTCAGTGAAGAGATGGAGAGGGCTATGATAGAAGCTTCTCTGCGTGATAGAATTTAAAATTTGGATATCCTCAGTAGAATCAGAATAACTGACATAATCTGCAAAATAATCAAGCTTTTAACGTGTTTATTTTTCATATGAAAGAAAATAACTTTATTTCTTGTTATTTATTATTTATTAAAACCTATTCAATTCATAATCAAGCGGTTAAAGTATTTATACTCGTACCTTCCATAAAACATTGCTTAATAAACCACGCATAAAGGTAGAAAACAAAATTTTAAAATCTTTTTTAGTATTAAAACTAATTAACGAAATAGAACGTATTCCTCTTCTTAATCCAATGAATTTTTTGGAAGTACCTGTTAGTTAGTAAAATTCAATAAATAAAATATCTTCACGAAAACACAATATCTGAGTTCTGAGTGATTATTATTATATATTGCCTGTAATCAGACTATTATAAAATAAATGATATTCTTTTGGTATATGACGTGACCTTTACAAAGATCCATAAGGTCTTTGTGTTTATTTTTGTCAATTGGCATTGGTTTTTCATAAGCACTGACTAGAAGGAGATCCACCTTTTTTTTCGTGTGTTCTTCGGTTTATTCGTGTAGTTAATCCATTTAACAGCATCGTCTTCATAGTTGTACTTAAATATAATTTTAAAGTGATCATTTCCTTGAATTTTAATTTTACTTACATTGTTCATGACATTTAAGTTCCATCGCTAGTAGTTTTCCAATTATTGCAGTGCTTGAAATGTGTTTTAAAATCAAGAATCAACTCCTGTGATATTTCAATGACATTATAGGGCTTGCCATTTGTTTTAGGTCTCAGGTATAAATAATCCTGTCTTTAGTCTGTCTCTCGATCAAGGCATGCATGCTGTCCCCTTCGTTTTGGGTATGACCAATTGAAAACGACAAGGAAACGACGAATAATAGTTATATTAAATTTGTTACATGCATACATATACATTAAAAATACGACTCTTTTTCGATTCTGGCCTCCACAATTGTCAGACCAGAAACGATACTCTTTTATACCTTTGGGTATTGTCATAAAACATAAACATAAACAGTCACGCCTGTCACCCAGAGGGGTAGGCAGAGACTACGGACTTCCACTTGGCACGATCCTGGCACACCTCTCTCGCCTCCTTTACATCCATATATCTACGCATACACGCTCGTCGGTTAAGGGTACTCCTAATCTGGCCCATTTTCAATATATCGCCAATTTGGTCGATAAACCTTCGTCTAGGGCGTCCCTTTCCGACTCTGCCGTTCACTTCTGCAGCATAAATTTGCTTTGTCACTCTTTCTTCGTTCATTCTTTCTACATGACCAAACCACCGAAGCATTCCTTTCTTAATCATGGTCACAACGTCATCTTGCAAACCACACTTTTCTCTTATCACACTATTTCTCACCCTGTCATTCAGATTCAGCCCTAGCATACTCCTTAATGACCGCATTTCTACAGCATTTATTCTACTCATGCTTCTTCTGCCAGACCCAACTTTCACTACCATACATTAAAGTAGGGACTAACACAGCATTGTGAATTACCAAACGTGCCTTTTTTGACACATTCTGACTCTTCACAATAGCGTGTAGAGCCCCATTCACTCTATTTCCTGCGTTCAGTCGTCGTTCTATATCCTTATCATATCTACCATCCCTACTAAATAAATATCCCAAATATACAAACTCATCCACTTGCTCAATCAACTCCTTCTATTCTTATTTCACATAACGTTTTACTTTCTTCTCTTTCAAAACCATCACTTTCGTCTTACTTGCGTTCACTTTCATATCTCTTTCTTTTAATGATCGGTTCATTAAAGTAACCATCATTTGCAACTCGGCCGCCGACGAAGCAAATATGACTTGATCATCGGCGTACAAAAGGCATTTAACGGTTAACTCACCCATTCTCAACCCACATTCTTCAACTTTCAAAGTTTGCAAACAACTGTCCATGAATAGGTTAAACAGCCAGGGGGAAGCTACACAGCCCTGTCTGACACCTTTTTGGATGCCAAACCAGTCCGAGTAGACCCGTTGATCCTGACACAAGCACTAGAGTCCCTATAAAGAGACTTCAATGCCTGTATCAAACCAGCGCTCAAACCAAATGAGTTAAGTGTTTGCCATAACTCATTCCTGTCCACTCTATCATAAGCCTTTTCCAAGTCCATGAAAGCACAAAAAACTTTCTGGTTTTTGGCCAAAAACTTCTCCGCAATCATGCGCATGGAAAATACTTGATCCGTACACCCCATTCCTTTCTAAATCCAGCTTGCACATCCCAAATTTTTCCATCAGTTTCTTCCATAACTCTTTCAATTAACACCTTAGCATACAGTTTACCCACAATGCTAAGCAAGCTGATACTACGGAAGTTTTACAGTCCTGCTGTGACCCTTTTCCTTTATATATTGGGACTATAACGGCTTTGATGCATTCTTCCGGTACCCGCTTCAGTTACCAACATTTATTAAACAAGGTGTACAGCAGGCCTGCCACCACTCCCTCTCCAGCCCTTAACATTTCGGGTGATACTTCATCATATCCGGCTGCCTTACCTGCTTTCATGCTTTTCATTGCTTTCATTATTTCATCTACACTTATCTCCTACCTCTCTCCACTTCTTTCGGAATTTCTTTTCACTTAATTCAGACGACCCTTCACTCATAAACACGCTTTCAAAGTATTCCTTCCATCTCTTTAAATTCGAAACTTCATCATTCAGCATACAGCCATTCTCGTCTCGTATAGCATTCATTCTAGGCTGTTTTGAATTTCCCTAGCAGTTCTTACGAGTTTCCAGAACATTTTAATATTTGCCTGGAGTTATCAGATATCCTTCTATCATTCTTATCCGTTCTTTCTTGCTTTTCCTTTCAACAACTTCTTTTACTCTCTTATTTATAAGTCTAAAGTCTGCCTTTTTCTTTCAATCTCATCATTCATACCGCCAGAATTACCAGCTTTGGTTGCCAGTAAATCTAGCCATGCTCTTCTTTGCTTCAACTTCCATCCGAATCTCATCATCCCACCACCACGTATTATTTTTCCTTTCATTTGTTCTCTTACTTACACCAAAACTTTCTTAACATTATTCCATACAGTCTTCAGGTCTAAATCATTCATACATATTTCATTCAAACCATTTATATTCTCTCTCAGTCTACATTTATACTTCTCTTTCACACCTTCATCTTGTAACCTCTCTGTTCTTATACGCTGTAACGCAGTGGTAGACACAGATGTCCGATGCCGCCAACGCCTGAATAGACCATTAATTCGGCATAAGACCAAGTAATGATCCGTCCTACGTTGGATCCCCGGTAAACTCTTGTATCTACCACTGCGTCCGCATTCTTTCATCCACAATTATGAAATCTATCATGCTTCTATCGTTACCTCTTCCCATGTATACATGTGAATCCTCTTATGGCGAAAAAAAGTATTCGTCACAAAAAGATTCTTTTCCTCACATACGGCGAGGAGGTCTTCACCATTCTCATTTACACTTTCATCGCCAAACATTCCTAATATCCTTTCATAACCAGACCTCTTCACCCCAACCCTTCCATTAAAATCTCCTAACATAATGATAATTTCATTTCCTTACATTTCATCAACACCATCCTTACCATGTCCCAAAACTGCTCTCGGATATAAGTGGGCTTAGACATGTCTGGGGCGTACACCCTCAGCACAAACAACTTCTTTAAGCCCACTTTCATTCGTATCCATAGCAGCCTTGGGCTTACACATTCATACTCTTTCACACATTGACCCATTCTTTCTGAAAGGATGACACCGACTCCCTGGCATGCCCGCTCGGTCTCGTCTACACCAGACCAGTAAGCGGTATACATGCCATGCAGTGGCATCCTTTCCTTTCGTTTCGTCTCATTTACACATAACACATCTATTCCTCTATCATTCATCATTTCGCATATTTCATCCATCTAATCATTCATTGCTCCATACATTCAGCGTAGCCAGACGGGCCTCCGCAATCCACTTTTCGCCCCTCCGGGAGACAGAACGTGACGGGTGGCGAACCTCGTCGCCGGTTTTCCTCCCGGAGATTCTTCGCACCCCTGCCCCATTAAAGGGGCGCCGGGAACTCGGGGCCATTTCTTTACTGTGTTGGCTCATGGTGCGATCTAAGGGGGTGGTAGATTTTACGCCGCTACCATACGGCGAGGAGCCGAGTCTATCCTTGTTTATTTGTTTGTTTGTTTATTTATTATCCTCGGCTTTGTCGCTCGTTTAGCACCACCCGGGGGACACGTGTAGGGTGGGCCTAGGGTTAGGTGGTCGAAGCCTACGGACGCGAGCGACTCATTTTAATAAATTTATAAACACAGCTTGCAATTTAATTAGCTCCCCTTTTAGCTATCTGTTGATGCCAAGAATAGCAAACCTTGTAAAGATACCATATCAAAAATGGTAAAATTTTACATGGACGATTTTCTTTTACAATAGAATGTACATACATTCCCATGAGGTACATTTAACCATTTCTGTAAATCAAAAGTACATGCTAAAACCTCTACACTTGCATTGCTGATTCCTTATCTATTTTTTTTAATTTTCTAGCTGTTTCCTTTTCTTTCAAATGATTTCTTAGTTTTTGTATTTTTCTTCTTCGGTAGTCTGTGTTTTATTTCAAACTAGCTGTTCCCACCGACTTCGGCCGCGTTAAATTTAGGGTATTTTTTTTTTCGCGGAACCCTAATTGTTTTTCTAAAATAAAAGTAGCCTAAGTTAATCCTTATAATATCAGCTGGGCCGATTTTGACGGAACTGGAACGATTTTGATTTTTGACGGAAGTTTCGTCAAAATCGGTCCAGCCATTTCGGATATTAGGAGGAACAGACAGACAAAAATTTAAAAATTGTGTTTTTGTTATAAGTACCGTATACACTTTCATATGCATTTAGTAAAAAGCTGTTATTTTGATATTACAAACAGACACTTCAATTTTATTTATTCGTATAGATGTATAGATGTGTGTCATTCTTTGCATGCGTCTTTTTTGGGCTTATGAAAGGCAATATTTATATTTTAGATTACAATATCACGATATGTTACGATATATATTACGATATTTTTTTTACCAGAGTAAACATTTGAATCAAACCACTCCTCATAAAGCTTCTACATCTTGGGAAATGACAATGAGCCATCCAAATACTTACATTTCGAATCTTTGCGAGTGTAATGAGCTTCAAAAGGCGCGAGAGCTTCAATATGATCAATCACACCACGTACCATATTGGATGTTATAGTTTTTGGACGGCGATCGGATTCTACAAACACTTTTCCACCATTAAATTTTTCTAGAGCAGTATAAACAAAGTTGAAACTTATCGAGAAGGTTCTAAGAAACATTGTTTTACAAAAGATATTCTTGTTATCTCTGCATTGTCATTTGATTCCAACCATGGTAAATAGTATTAAATAGTGTAAAGCCGCTTCAAATTTTCAGAAACAGTTAAACGCACTTTTGGTATTTTCATAACGTACTTAGTGATATAGTCCCGTTGTCGTGAATGATTGCCAATTCTACAAAACATTTCAAAAATTATATTTCGGTTCTCTTCTCAAATTATATCATAAAATTTTTGACAGCAGTTTTTAGAACCAGGGCAGAATGTATTTTTCCATTTCTACTGGTGTACTCCATACCTTTATTCATTTTATATTTTCTCTGGCTGTTCCTCCATTCTTGCTTAAATTACTCCCTTAAGCAACACTTGTCCTTTTTAATATTTGAACTTCACTTGCGTCGATTGCTTGGCTGATTAGGAGTAATTACTGCAGAATCAGTATCTTCTATATAAGACCAATCGCTGGTATGATTATCAGATACAGTTAAACTAACGTTTATGTAACTTTTTGCACTAGAAACGAAATTGCTGTTCTTAAGTCCATTTACAGGTATCTCGATAGATGAGGATTCTCCTGAATTTTCTATTATTGATGGCGAATAGACTCAATAATACAATCAGGAAATATGGAGGCTTTGGATGTCAAAATTTCTAGAATCATCATCATCATTACAGCCCTTCACAAGTCCACTGCTGAACATAGGCCTTCCCCAAGGAACGCCAAAAAGCACGGTCCCGAGCCACCTGCATCCATCGACTTCCTGCATGTCTTACCAGGTCGTCACTCCATCTAGTGGGGGGACGCCCTACACTCCGTCCGCCGGTACGAGGCTGCCACTCGAGAACCTTTTTCCCCCATCGGTTGTCGGTTCTTCGAGCTATATGGCCGGCCTATTGCCACTAAGCTTACTAAACCGTTGGACTATGTCGGTCACTCTGGTTCTACTGCGGATATCCTCATTTCTAAGTTTATTACGCAGAGAGATTCCGAGCATAGCCCTCTCCATAGCTCTCTGAGCGACCTTGAGCTTCCTCATCCGGCCAGCAGTGAAGGACCACGTCTCAGTTCCATAGGTCATCACTGGCAACACGCACTGGTTGTACAGTCTCGTTTTCAAGTTTTGAGGTATACCTGACGAGAAGATGTACCGTAATTTCCCGAACGCTACCCAGCCGAGTTGAATCCGTCGATTGACTTCTTGGTCGAAGTTGGACTTACTTAGTCGGAATATTTGTCCCAGGTAAACATACTCGTCAACAACTTCGAGCTTAGTGCTCCCAACAACTACCGGCATAGGTGTGACATGGACGTTATACATGATCTTTTTTTTGTCCATGTTCATCTTAAGACCTATCCGTTGGGAGGCACAATTGAGGTCATTGTGCATAGTGCTTAGGTCCTCCAGCGATTCTGCCATAAGGACTATATCGTCAGCAAATCGAAGGTGAGTGATGTACTCGCCATTGATGTTAATACCGTATCCTTTCCAGTCCAGTAGCCTGAAAACGTCTTCCAATGCAGCGGTGAAGAGTTTCGGGGTTATAACTTCACCCTGTCTTACACCTCTCTGCAGTTGGATAGGTTTCGTACTCTGGTTCTGTACTCGGATAGCCATCGTAGCCCTACTGTACAAACACATCAGCACTTCGATATACCGACAGTCAACTTGGTACCGCTGGAGGGACTGCAGCACCGCCCAAATTTTGACGGAATCAAAGGCTTTCTCATAGTCCACATATGCCAGACATAGAGGCAAATTGTACTCCTCGGACTTCTGTAAATTTTGCCGAAGTGTATGTATGTGCTCTATGGTGCTAAAGCCTTTTCAGAAACCGGCTTGTTCGGGAGTCTGGAAGTCAACGAGTCTCCATGCGAGACGATTCGTAATGACTCTCGAAAACAGCACGTAGACGTGGCTCAGAAGGGAAATCGGTCTGTAGTTCTTCAAGAGAGCGTTGTCGCCTTTCTTGAATAACAAGACCACCGCACTTCTGCTCCAAGGCTCCGGTGTAGTGCCACCATGGAGAAAGGAATTAAAGAGCTTCTGAAGGACTTCAAGTACCGGTTTTCGGCCCGCTTTCAGAAGCTCCGCTGTAATTCCATCCTCGCCTGGGGCCTTACCGTTTTAAAGGTGCTGGAGAGCCATTCTAATCTCGCTCATACTGACGTCCGGAATATCGTCGGTATAGTGTCGGATGAGACTTGCACTTGGATGGTTACTCACACTTGCGTCGGGCTCCAACGATGATGTGTATAACTGCCCATAGAACCTCTTAATCTCACTTAAAATCTCAGGTGTCCCGGAAACGATGCTGCCACATTCGGTCTTCAGCTTCGATAGTTGGCTCTTTCTGGCAGACAGATCTCTAGCAAAGACTTTAGAGCCCTGGTTCCGCTCGATCGCTTCTTCAATACGAGCAGTGTTAAAGTTGCGTAAGTCCCGCCGCATGCATTTGGAGATCTGTCTGTTCAGTTGCCTGTATGTTGTCAAATCTACGGAAGACTGCAGCTTCATTTCTCGTCTAACAGCCATGAGATTAAAAGTGTGATTGGAGAGTTTTTATGCTGCGGCGGGTCTTGCAAAACTTAGCTCCGACCGCATGGACAGTTTCCACGAGCTTGTCATTCATGTCGTCCACTGCATTGCAATCTTCTAGGCCCTGAAAACGGTTTTGTAGCTCGAGCTGAAATGTTTCGGGACTCTGTATTAGAGCACGAGGGGGACGGAGCGTTGATTTCATTAGATGCGACCTCTCCAACTTAACGTTTAAGTTCAGTGTGCCTCTAATCATTCGGTGATCGCTTCTAGCTTCGAGGATTCCGATGCTAGCTAGGGCAGTAAGGGGAGTGCCTTAAAACTGAGAAGATAGGACAAAGGGTTCTTTTTAGCGGTAAACGCGCAAATTTGTGTCTTTTGGGGATTGAACTGGACTAGATTTAGTCGCCCCCAATCCGAGACTTTGTTCAAAAAAGACTCGACTTCAGACATAAGTTTGTTCCGGTACCCGGCGAGGTTTTCCCGAGAAATATTGGCATGGCCGGTGTATAAGGCATCACCAGTCCTTTCGCATGCATACGAAAGCACTGGTGATGCCTTATACACCGGCCGTGCCAATATTTACCAGCTTGCAACATATCACTGATATTCAAAAAAAACAGCGTTGGTGATAGCACGCAGCCTTGTGGAACACCAGCTTTAGTAGGCTTGTAATCAGAGCGTGCACCGTCTACTACGACCTTGATGCTCCGATCAGCTAGGAAACTGGTGATCCAATTGCACAATTTCGAAGGGAGCTTCGAAAGAAGCGCTTTGTGCCAGACCCGATCGAAGGCCGTGGCTATGTCCAAACTAAGGGCCAATGCATACCCTTTGGACTCTACTGCCCGCCCATCTATGAGTCAGGTAGACCAGAAGATCACCAGCTGAACGACCCCGACAAAAACCGTATTGACGGTCACTAATCAGCTGGCGATCCTCAAGGTACCTCATGAGCTGGCAGTTTATAAGAGACTCCATTAGTTTGGAGAACATGGAATTGATGGTGATAGGCCTGTAGTTGAACGGGTCTGAGCAGTCGCCTTTTTTAGGCATCGGTTGGACCAAAGCTGTCTTCCATGAATTCGGGACTACGGACCTTGGGAGTAGGAGTACCGGAAAAGATGCGTTTAAACCGGTTCCAACTCCGGAGCACACGTCTTCAGCACAATGGGAGGGACTCCATCAAGCCCACTCGACTTGCTGACGTCCAGGGAGAGGAGTGCTTAGCGAACCGAGCGCTGCGTAAACCGCATATTCGGCATGGAGTACTCACACCGCGGGATGGTCGGCGGTGTGTTCCCCCTGTCATCTAGAGTCGAGTTGAACGCAAAGAGAGAGCCTAACAAATCGGCTTTCTCCTTTGCCGCATGAGTCAGTGAGTCGTCCTCTCTGTGCAGAGATGGAAGAGATGGCTGTCAGAAGTTCCCTTGGACAGCCTTGGCGAGAGACCAGAATGCATGAAGGAAGGTGGACTGGCTTCTCGTCAATTCTGCCGATGTGCTCAGACCTTGCCTTGGCAATGACTCTTTTGAAAGACCTGGAGGCGGATTTATACTTCTATTTAACAGCGCTGGTGTTTACATCCCGAGACGTTGATGCGTTAGTTCAGGCCCGGTAGCACTCTTGCTTATAGCGTGATGCTATTTTACAGGAGCGACCAAACCATGGCTGGGATCTGCTTCTGATGGGCACCACAGAGGATGGAATAAAATGTTCCATACCCTGAAGTACCACATCAGCAACAGAATCAGCAACAACGCTGGGATCTATCTTCCGGCGAGAAGCAAACCCGCCCCCAAGTGTAGGATACAAAAAAATACCGCATCCTATCCCAATCGGCCGACCTATAGTGCCAAACACGGTGGCAGCATGCAGAATTCAACCACGACGTTAGTGTGAGTGGCACCACACTCCGGACAAGATAATGGTCTGACGAGCCTAAAGGAGCGTCGACGGAAACATGATATCCGTCCGGATGAGAGGTCAGCAGAAGGTCCAACAGGGAAGGTGCATGATCCTCCACATCTGGAATCCGCGTAGGCGAAGTAACCAGCTGTGTCAAACCATATGCCAAAGCAAAGTCATAAACAAATCACCCTGCATGATGGATTGAACGTGAATCGAGCCATTCGGCGTGGTAGGCGTTAAAGTCGCCAAGGATCACGATCTCTGCGGATGGGATCTGCTGTAACAAGGAATCTGTAGCCATTTAGACGTGGTCGATGAGTCGGTCTGTTTCGGCATTACCGCTATGGGACCTATAGAGGCATCCGTAGACGCGGGGATGGTCGTCGCTGTCTACGCGCAGCCATAGGATGGACAGGTCCGTATCTTCAAGACTGCCGAGGCGTCGAAAACAGATGTCCTCCCTGACGTATACGCAAACTCCAGCCCGGGGCACAAAGGAGTGTTCTAATTTGTACCCCGGGTAGGAAAGGTATGAAGTATCAGCCGGAGAGGACACCTGAGTCTCGTTTAAAAAGAGCAAGGGCGGCTTCGCCGTCTCTAGATGGAAGAGGACAGCGTTAAGGTCGCTTGCCCCGAGCAGTATTAGCCGTGAGCGGAATTTTTCCCCCTTAACCCCCAGAATAAGCGAGGCAGCCTGAGAACCCATGCTCAGGATTGGAGTAGCTTGGTCGTGGATGCTCAGCGAGGGATTCTCCAGGGGTGCTGGTACCCTCATGGGGTAGTTTTTCGTTTAATTCCGCTATCATGTTGATAGGGGAATTGGGCCTCGGGCCACCTGCACTCACGTGGCTCTATCACTATTAGAAGTCAATCTCATTTTTTGTCGAACGGTCGGGGCTCGACCAGGAGCACTTCCTATGTGGCCGCTTCTGGAAGAAAGAGTTCATCATAAAGAGTCACTTTTTCTCCATGAAGTCAGCCAGCTGCTGGCCCCTTAGGTTCCGTTGCCCTAATCCGAATTTCCCTACTTACAGATCACCGTTCTCTCCTGTGCCTAGTTTTGCGTTGAAGTCTCCCATTAACACCGTATAGTAGGTTTTGGAGGAATGTATGGCTCTAGAGATATCCTCCACCTCCTCATCGGGGTGTGCCGAGGTTGGTGCGTAAACCTGTATGACCTTCAGCGAATACCGTTTGGTGATTCTGAGTATAAGGTACGCAACCCTCATCGACACACTCCCAATCTTTACAACGTTGTTAACGAGAGACTTGTGGACGATAAATCCAACACCTCCTTGGGACAGATGGTCGCCCTCCCGGTGATAGAACAAGTTGCCGGATTCGAGGATTACCGTGTCCTCCCCCTCTCTTCGGAACTCGGATAATCCTATAATATGCCAGCGCAACTTGTCTATCTCTTCTTCCAGCTCCAGGATCTTCTCGTCAGTCCTCAGGGTGCGTGCGTTATAAGTTGCCAGGTCGAGTCGTCGTAGGTGGCAACCGTACCTCCACTGGAGATTCTTAGCACCCCCTGCCCCGCCGTTACCATGGTCGCCACCGTAGCCAGGAATAGCGAGGCCGTCGGGGACTGGGGGCCGTTTATTTGTGTCGTTGCTCATGGGGGGTATATTGCCATAGTTGCCACGCTTGGCGTGCGGGTTGGCAACCGCAGTTTTTTATTGCTTTTTGCTTTTATCAGAAAGGTGCTGCTGCCCATCTTCTGCCTCAGTTTCGCTCTGTCGCCTCTTACGACACCCACGGGAAGATATGGGGTAGTGGGTATTCTTACCCGCTACTACACGGGGTAATTTTTTTAAATTTTCTAGAATACGTTGACTAAATTCTAGGTCAACGTGATCGATAAATGACAGTTCATCCTTGGTAAAGTAAGCACCAGATGGCAATGGGGACTCTGAAAATAAAGTAAACATGCTCTTTATATCATGCCATTAATGAGGCAAATTATGGCAGCACAGACTGACAGACAGACGACAGTTTAAAATTAATCCCTTTACTACTAAAAATTAGAATATTAAGTCATGTGTAGTATTACTGTAAACTATCACGACTTAACCCAGTATAGAATGTACAGAACTTTTAATAATTTATAATCTAAAAATAATGTGATCATTTACTGTAATAATAATAATTTATATAAGCTAATGTAATGAAAAACTTAAACTACTTACCATTTTTATGAAACGATTCCACTGACTCGTTATTTTCAAAATTTTCGTGAATACCTAATATAATTTGAGTGTCTTAAATCTACTAAATTAAGCATAAGTTTTGCTCTAGCGTTTTGCAGTGTTCTCTCCATGCTTATTTTAATTAAAATATAGTGACTTTATAAATCAAATCTATATTGATCACGCGAACGCTGTATACTGGTCCAGTTTGCACATGTCGCTCAAAGTACCCCACCCGCGTCCCGCGTATACTGAATCCGAGTAGTTAGCTTAGAGTACGTCGTATTGAAATTTTAAATAACACAACATGAACCAGTATACGTTAGATTAGTTCCAAAAGTATTTATAAATTTAGGATTTTCGACATAGTCTGATAAATAACATGTTTTTACAATCAATACCGTCAAAACCTGAAAATGCCTAAAATGTTAGATGACTTACTATACTTAAGAGCTACCGTAAATTAGTTTCAGAATGGAGTATACGCTATCTTGGAGTATATCTAGATACGAAACTCATACTCGATAGGCACATCGAAGAAATATTAAAGGAAACCTATCGTATGTTAGGCTTCGTTACAAGTATATCAAAATCATTTAAACACAAAGATACTCTTGTCTGCCTTTATCAGTTATTGGTCATATCCCATCTAGAATATGTGTCCCCCATTTGCAATGCATTCTACTTGATTTATGAAGATAAAATTGAAACGGTCCAAAAGAAATGCTTGCGCATTGTCAACTATCGAATGCATTCATCTCGCGATTCGTATAAAAATCTCTTAAGAAAATTTCAAACGCTATCATTAAAAGATCGATGCTCTTTAATTGACGCTACTAACATTTAGGAATATCTGTGTTGGTGAGATTAAGTGTTCACGATTATTGTCCAAAGTAAGCTTTCGAATACAACCCAAAAAAAAAACGATCAATAAATTCGTTTCATATACCAAAAACCAGGACCAATATTAGTAAAGAACACTAGTATACATAATTTGTGTCCTCCACAATAAAATGCTTAACGACATCGACATGTTCTTTATCTCCCGTTAGGCATTAAAAACTCAGTTTATACTTTCAGATGTATTTAGTAAAACGCTGTAATTTTGACATTACAAACAGACACTTCAATTTTATTTATTTGTATAGATGTACTTGTTACCCTACTTGTTGTGCAGATGATACCATTTAAGATCTGCTTCATAATTTACATATGTATGTTTTCAGTGAGACAGTTTGTAGGGAACAACAACCCTTGTTTATTTTACTTTGTATGATTTTTTATATCTTTTGTTTCTGTTTTTTCTCCAATATTATACATAAATAAATAAAATCATGAAGATGCTGCTGCCTATTTTCTGTTTCAGTTACCCTAAATATAAGTTGCTTAAAATCTAATATGTAAAGTTTTATTTTCGTTTGAACCAATACTATCAAATATAGCTTTCGTAATGGGAAGTCAGATTCAAACTTAGTTAATAATGCCGCCTTCAAAGAAAAACTCTCAGCTTCAAACCACATTTTGTTGTTTTTCGATTTACAGAAGGATATTTTTTCGATGAAACCTAGGAATAGACCAACAATCATAGATTTCAAACTTTAATAGAGATAAATAATGAAGTCTTATTGTGACGTTTTCCTGGTAGAATTGGAGGTAAACGATAGTTTTCAAATAATTGAGAAATGCCGTTTAATAATGAACTACATTTAACATGATCCTTCTGTGAAATTTAAATACATATTTTTGGCGTTACTATGACACGTGAAAATTATTATACGAAAATTTATATTCGAATTGTTAATAAAGTAATTTTTATAACACTGTTTTATTATAAACTTACAAATAAACACATTAAAACGGTATAGGGATATTTTTAATAACATTTAACAACTAAAAATACTGGCAACTTTAAAAACTATAATAATAAAAAAACTAGTAATTTAATTATCAAACAGTCCTACTCACGCGGTATCGTGCCAAGAACGCTGGCTGCGTTTCCCCGCTGAATGGCTATACTTAGCCTTTGAACGAGAAAAGAGCCAGCCCTCTAATCACCAGCAGCAACGACCAGCCGTGGATGGAGTTCCTTTAAGAACTTCACCGCACGTGGACCCCACGGACCGATAGTCTCTACAGCAAATGGCACAAATATGTAGTCATCTCTCAGAGACTCATATTTGCGCCACTTACTCAGTTCAGCTGCCTCGGATGCCGCCCCGGCTCTAAACGAGGTACCCCTGAGATGAGAGGCCCCCAAAGTATCTACGCAAGTAGCATCCCATACTAGGGCTTTACCTCTCTCCCAAGGGACCAATGTCATATCGTCGGGTCTCCTGCCATCGTCTCTAAATATTCCACAAGGCTCTAAGACCGAGGAAACATTTATAGAGACAAGAGCCCTTCGGATTACATCGTTCAAAGAACCGTGCCGTGAAAACCTAAAATATTTTTAATATCAATTTGTTCGTCATTTATTCCAGATTGATTCCAAATTTAAATAAAATGTGTTGGTGGTGAAAATTGAGTTAAACTAGAGGGAGCAAATTAATGTTTTTTTTTTTTGTTGAAACCAACTGTATAAACATCTTTTTGATTTAACTTGGGTTGATTGTGACAATTTGATATTTTATTGCAATGCAACGTCAACATTTAACTGGAGAATAGATATTAAGAACAGTGGGAATGCTGCACGCTGGTGCTTTTCAACGTGATGTCGTTGCGGCAATAAGCACCAGGCAAAATGTGATTTCGAGGTTGTGGTCACGCTATCGTGCCAAGGGAGGGGTGGCGGAGAGACATCCAGGACCAAGCCGTATTACTACATCCAGACAAGACCGTTTTTTTGCGAATTGCTGCAAGAAGGCTACCAAATGTTATGGCAATGCAATTGGTCCAAAGGCTACAGCCTAAACACCAGGTGCTTGTGAGTAATCAAACTGTGAGGAGGAGACTGCACAAAGTCAACCTTCATGCTCATAGACCACTTCGGGATCCAGCTCTAAGAAGAGAATATCGTGGACGGTGACCGCAATGGGCTAGAGAACATGTGAACTGGGAACCGCATCAATGGTCGTTGGTGCTTTTCACCGATGGATCCCGATTTGGTTTTCATCCTGATTTGAGGAGAATACGTGTGTGGAGAGTTCCTGGTCGTACAAGCTGGCTTTAACACGGTCAACAAGTTAATCGATACCAAGGTGGTACAATTATGGTGGGGACAGGAATTCGTTTTGGTGGAAGAAGGGACCTCATTTGGATACAGGGCACTATGACGACTGGAAAACACCATAATGAGGTGCTAAAAGTTTTGCCACATCGAACACAAATGGGCCAAAATTTCCTGCTTATGCACGATAATGCCCGTTCACATACGGCCGGGGTGGCCGTTACACTGCTAATGTATATACAATGCCGGTAGGTCTCCAGGTTTTGTTTTGCTAGGACTGACATCTAGTGCCAAAAGTAACGTTGACAGTTGTGCCAGAGACTAACTAGTTTTGTGCCCACAGTAAACGTCGTAGATGGTTTTTACTCATTTGTTGACAGAACACTATTTTTAATTTTGTTGCATATTACACAACTATATAACAACAACACTAATATATAACATATTATTTAAAAAATTAACTTAAGATTTTCAAGTGCTACTTATTATAAAATTATTGTACCGGTATACATATTATTCCTTGATTAATTTTTATTTACTATTACTTATGTATGTTATCATATCCCTTTTGTATAAACGCTGGTAGGTAATGAATGTCAGCAGTACATATTTATTTTAATAATTGTTGTTATAGGTTTTGTTTTTGCGCTTTTAGTTTAAGTTTTTTAAATTATTATTTTTTAATTAACTTGTAGTTTTTGTGAAGATAATGTCTTTAGGTAAGAGTGATCATAATCAAAGGTCCTCATCTTTCTCTTCAGCATCCGATGTATTGAGTAGTAACGACAGCTTTGTAAGCATACCATCTTTAAAAGAAATCTTGACTCCCATTTTATACAGTTTAAAAAAAACAATATTGTGCATATAAATGCACAGAGTATTCCGGCTCATTACCCCCATATGCTGGCCTGCTTTGACGGTAATAACATTTATGCGATTTTAGTTTCGGAGTCATGGTTAAAGCCATGTCTTCCATCTATTTCCTATTCCCATCCAGGATTCCACTTAATATGCAATGACCGGACTGTTCAGGGTGGTGGTGTTGTTGCTGTTTATCTTCGTTCTTATGTTCCTTTTTATTGTCGTCTATCATCACCTCAATCTCAAAATCAGAACGAAGCGGAATACTTGTTTATCACCTTTCGCACACCAAATTACTTCTTGGAGTTTTTTACAGCCCTTCTTCTTCAGTGGACTATTTTACAACTTTGGGTAGCCTCCTTGAAGAGCTTACTACTTTTTACGCACACACTGTACTAATGGGTGACTTTAATACCTGCCTGCTTAAAGACGATGTCCGCTCCCGTCAGCTTAACCCTCTGGTTGAAGCAGCCAATTTAAATATTCTTACCCTTTCCGAAACTCATTTTTTCCTAACTGCATCCCTCTCTCTTTGATTTAGTCATCGTTTCTTGTCTTGACCATGTTGAAAAATATGGTCAATGTGCTGCTAATGCTTTATCATATCATGATCTTTTATTTCTTTCTTATAAAATATGACCTCCCAAAGCCAAATCAAGGATACATCTGTAGCGTAATTTTGTGGGAATAGATTTGGACAAATTACAAGAAGAAGCTTTGAACACGGATTGGAGGGTTATAACAAACACTTGTACTGTTAATTAATAGAATCAGGCGTTACTTTGCGGAAATCCATTATATTAAAGTTGGAAAAATTTACTTTGCCAATATCCGCTCACTAAAATAAAATGATCTGTTTTACCTAGTTTGAAGGGCACCTCACGCCCTCCCTCAATTGCGTGCACTATACCCGCCACCACTAATCTCAGCACCACTACTCCCACCACCAATACACCAGGAAAAACACACCACCGACGATAATACGACAAGTGTTTCGCTTCTACATGAGGCATCTTCAGGTGTAGTAGACTCTGCGGTGGCTGACCGGTAAGTGAGAGGCGAGCCAAAAACAGCTGTTATTTATATAACACGGCGACGCAACCAATCGGTTTGTTATTAATTTAATAGCAGGCGGCTGCTGCGTACGTCAGGTGGTGATTAGTCGCATGTTTTATCACATGACGCCGTCGCTCGGTACTTAAGTGGGGAGCCGTTGCGTCGGCGAGTTATATATAGCAGCTGTTTTGCTTGCTTGCTTGCTAGTTTATACTACTACCAGGCCTGTCACACTCCGCGCTTTAGGCATGAAAATATACCTACGCTCCGCGGCCCAGTATGCGGGGCTAATTCCGTGAGGTTGTCACGCGCCCGCTCGAGCTGACGCTCGCCTTACGTTAACATAAAAAGTATTTTTCTCTAATAAGTATTTAGGCACTTTTGATATTTATTTTTGAGTTTTTATTCAAGTATTGCCTCTCAAAAAGTCAAAAGGTACTGAATAGCATACGGGTGCTTAAATAACAATAGGAATGTCGACTTTTCATTCTTAATTGTTCCTAAGGATACCGAAAGGTAATATATTATTATTTATAGGTAGATAATTAGGTACTTAGTTACTGACGCCATAGTTACAGATTTATTATTTGATTAGTGACCCGACCACAGCTTCGCAGTTTTCGATTTTTTTGCGTATAATGCCAATGACCTTAAAATATCGTTCGGTGTAAGTAGACCTCCCAGTACTAGTGACTGCCTACTTATGCAAGATCAGCATATACTGGTTTTGGTCTAACGCTTGGTCGATAAAAGAAAGAGAGTGAAAGTAGCAGCACTTCTCATTGCCACTCGTTTATTAATAATGAAGTCGCGTGTAGCATGTTTGTAAATAGCAAAAAATGTGAAACAGACAAGTGACAGCTCCGTGGCGCAGTGGCTTAGTAATGAGTTGCAGCGCTAAGGGCCACGGGTTCGAATCCCGGACGGAACAAGTATTTGTATGGCCTACAAATAATTGTTCTGGGTCTGTTCTATGTATGTAAACTATCCCTGCGATACAGGAGAAAATCCTAGTGTGGAGGTAACGTTTTTTAAAAAGAGAGGAAGAAAACACCTCAGTCCCCCCCGTGACCATGGGTGCTGTAAAGCACCCGAAACGTCGGGAATCAAAATTAGTAAAATTAAACGCGATAAAATCCGTAAAAATAGTTTTATTCAATTATTCAAGAGAGGAAGAGAGACAACTAATGAAATAAAATTTTATACAAACGACTTCAATATTAATACGCATTATTAAGGGATAACTACAAAACTACTGGTCAGATCTTGATCAAATTTATATGGGATGTATAAATTATAAGCACCAGCTTTCAAATAAAAATAGAATCATCAAAATCGATTCACCTAGAAAAAAGTTTTGAGGTAACACACATAAAAAAATACAGACGAATTGAGTACCTCCTCCTTTTTAAGTTTGTTTCAAAGACGTTCACGTTGTTATAATCTTATTTTTCCACGATGTTGCATATTAACCTTCCTCACATTGAACAATAAAGTTTTTATAATCAGCAAATAGATGGCTCCGTGGCGCAGTGGCTTAGCAATGAGTTGCAACGCTGGGTCCGCGGGTTCAAATCCCTCACGGAACAAGTATTTGTATGGCCTACAAATAATTGTTTCGGGTCTAGATGTTTGTCCTTGTGCAATTTATGTTTGTTAACTGCCTCCAAGATACAGGAGTAAATTCTTGTATGGGGGTAACGTTTTTTTTAACAAAATAAAAGAAATACTAATACATTGCATAACACCTCGGTGTATTCTACTATATACCAACTAATATCAAAGGATTCAATTTGTTTTCTGACAACACCTAACCCTACCGTAGAAGTGGTCTTAACAAAGGCGTGTAACGGGCTAAGTGATACAGACACTCGCACGCGGACATAAGGTGCATTTTGATTTAATACGCGCGCCGCATAATTTTTTTTTCGACGATATAAACGGTAGGCTAATTTCACGAAGGTCACTTCTGAAGCGTGCAAAGTATTATGAACATTAGCTACGTTGTAACTAAGTTTAAATTCGCAAGTTTGCTATCAGAGAGTGATACTTCTGTTCTTGTACTATTATTTAGTCTATGCTACTACTACTACTTTATACTATGCTTTCTACTGTGTCTTATATCAAGTCCTCCCTACCTCAAAGAACGTTTCCAATTTCTCAGCTCTTCTCATAACCTTTCCCTTCAGTCCATAGAAAACCTTTCCCTTGTATGTCCCTTGTACCCCTACTTTTTACAGTAAATCTTTTTCAGTTCTTGGAGTCAAGCTTAGGAACTCCTTACTACTAACTATAAAACGTGCTCAAACAATAGACTCCTTTAAAAAGCAAGTTAAGAAACATTATCTTATCTCTTATTTCTCCCTCCTCCTTTCACCTGTCACGTTATGATCACTAGTCTGTCAATAAATTAAATTTCGGTATGTTTAATTATTTATATTTTAGATTTTAGATCATAATATTATTTATAGTGCACTCTACTCTTTCATTAATTTTTCGCTTCTTTTTATTGCCTTTTTGGGTTGTCTGGAAGAAATTCTTGTATTGCAATATGTTACATATGCCTATTGACCTTGCATACCATCACGTACACACCCACCATACAACACCGCCGGCTAAGCAAATTCCTTAAAGACGGGACTCAATTCACTTACGTTAATTAAAAATATTCAACATAGTGTAAAACCCAAGGTTTAATTGTTAAGATCACCCAGTATTTCTGTAAACTCACATCGTCACAGTAGTTAAGTTAGCTTGTAAGTTAGGAAATAAAAGTAGTCCATTATTCTTTGAACTCACATTGTCACAGTAGTCCATTATTCCTGTGAACTCACATTGTCACGTTAAGTTAGCTTGTAAGTTAGGTAGTCCATTATTCATGTGAACTCACATTGTCACAGTAGTTAAGTTAGCAAGTAGCAGTAGCAACTTAGAAAATAAAAGTAATACAGGAAAAAGTCTTCGTCTCCTTTTACTTCAACCCTCCCTAAGTTACCGCAAACGTAAGTAATAAGACCGCCTTTTGGATTTCACACTGTATGTTTCTTATTATGTTGTTTGATTTTTGTTTTTTTAGTGTACAATAAAGGGTATTGTATTATATTGTATTGAGGTAGCAGCGTGGTTGCAAAACATAATGTCACAGCACTAGAATCGCCAGCGCAATCCCCAGATTTAAACCTTATGGAGAGCATGAATATGCTCCAAAGAAGAGCTCTAAGGGGTTTTCCTGAAAATCTGGTTACAGAGGAACAATTTTTTATGCATCGCAGTAGGATCTGGGACAATATTCCTCAACAGGATTTTAACATTTAAATAAAACTAGTTTTTACGGATTTTATCGTGTATATTAACTTATTTTATATTCCCGACGTTTTGAGCACTTTACAGCATCCATTGTTACGGGGAGGACTGAGGTGTTTGACATCCCAATGTCATATTTAACCACGACTACCTCCAGATTAAAATTATAAATTTTTGTTTCGATCTACGCAGTATGAACTTATAGTATCTTGAAGTCTTGCAGTTGTATGCTTGGTTTGGGATTTAATTTTATCAATTATAGGGTATCAAACAGACGGTAGCACCCAGCCATCTTCCCTATTGAAATTAGGATGTTTTTTGATTTCAATAGCCTCACGAATCATCCTTGGAAGAAATTCGTGTACTTTAGCGAGCATCTGTGGTCTATCAAATATATTGTAGTGACGGGGGCGATCCTGTACGTGTTCCCAGACTGCAGACTTCCCGGAGCGTCGATTCTTCATTTTTTATGGAATATGGGTGACAAACGAGCACACAGTCCACCTGATGGTAAGTGGATGCTGAGGACCATAGACATCTACATTTATCCTTGATTAAGAATCAAAATACAGATGCGATGTCACCCCTGAGGACTAAGATGGAATGGATCGTTTCCAGTAAAACCGGTTCTCTACACTCACCATACGAAACACAGCAGCATTAAGCTGCTATTTTACGCTGGTATTCTGTGAAGGCGTGGTCCTACCCCGGTCGAGCCGATCCATTCGTGCCATAACCATAATATAGCTGCAGCATGGCTCTACCACGTTGAATATTAGCTATGTGTTCTTTAACCCGGATTTTTATTTATCTTTTAGTTTGTTCTTCATAAGAGAGACCACATTCACAATCAAGCTTGTACACTCCCGCATTTTGCAAAGGGACATTACACTTGACTGATGGTAAAAACTGAATAATCTTCTTCGGCGGCTTGAAGTATGTTTTAATGGAAGCACGCTTCAAAATTTAGCAAATCTTGACAGTGACACCTTTGAAATATGGCGTGTTGAAGCTCGGCGGCCAGGTGTTTACTGTCACAGATACCTCGTGCCCTCTGATATAAAGATTTACCCGCGGTAGCTAACTGTGAAGGATTGTGATGAGAATCAACGTTTAAATAAGTCAAATAACCATATAATACTAATAAAATACGATAAAAATAATATAATTTTTTAAGAACTTTTGGTTTAATAATTGTTTTCTCTAAAATAATCCATAGTTACACACTGTTATCTCTTTACACATTATTTTACTAATTTGATCGTTATTCTTTTTGTTATTACTACTTAAATATGAAAAATATGAATTAAAAAAGTATAATATAATAATAATATGAAACGTATCTTTGTAAACTCCGATTCTTATTCATAAATTATTCAGTTCATGAAGTGTGGTAAAAGAAATGTAATTTTTGTTTTGGTATCGAATGTTTCAATTCTTACGCGAGGGCGTAACGCTTTGTTCGCTCCGATCTCTTTGCGACAGGCAGCTTATGTAATTACCATTTTATAACACACAGCTGCTTATATTTTGTCGGTGCTTGATGAACCAAAAATTTGATAGATTAACAAAAAGCATTTAATACATTATTGACTACAGTTAATAAAAGCTTAGTTAATTAACAATTTAAGTCTATCAGAAGATTGTAATTAGTTCGTGTTTCATATTTCCTTTTTGAATGATTCCCTTCCATAATTACGCATAAATAAATAAAGTAATTAACACTAAAACCTTACGCAATCAAATCTGTAAATTTTGAAACGGATTGTTAGCTATCTTCAAGTGGTCTGAAGTTTTTAATTTTTATAAAATGAGGAAAACATAATAGTAAGTAATTTGACCATAGTTTGTTTTTAACCATGGATTGTTATCATGCGTATTTGAGGTAATAATAACGGACAGTGCTTGAGTCAAACATAATTGGTTTAAGCGATAAGGTTGACATACACGAGTCACAATACCTTGATATCAAATGCAAAATTACTTGCGGTTTTGTCCAGTACTATTCACTTTAACTGAACTTTTGAGTTAGGCTTAAAGTGCAGCCAGTTTGGGGGTTACTTATTAACGGGAGAAATGGAGTCATTGATCTATACGTGTAATAATAAAGTGTAGTTTTGAATTATTTTCATACTTAAGTAGATACTTTTGAAATAAATATAGAGTTTAGGCAGAATGTTTGCTTAACCGCACGAAGTTAGGTCTGTGAAGTAAGTGAGCCTAACGATTTTAGAACGCTATCACAGGACAAAACCTTTGCACTTATTCTAGAAAATTTCTCATTTCATATTTTTTATTTTTTATCTGTGCATAATGTTCGTTCCTAAAACAGAGACCCATATTTAACATATTTGAAATATTAAATTTAAATGTTGTGCTAATACAACCCCACACGACTTATTTGAACAAAACAACAATCTTCCTTTTGGTTTTCCTTCGCAGGGATATACGAGTAGTTAGTCTATATCCCTAGTCCTATAGGACTAGCAATATCGGTGGCTTTAGCGCGAATTGTTCGGCTCAACAGGGGAAGGACCACGTTCTCACAGAATACCAGTGTAAATTAGCAGCTTAAGGCTGCTTTGTTTCATATGGTACTAGTGAAGAACCAACGAATCCACTTACTGGCAATCTATTTTAGTCTACAATGTCACGTTTCTGCATTTTGACTCCTAATCAAGAACAGATCACGATTGTAATATTAATTTGTATGTCAAGTTCTTTAGGATTATAATCAAATTGCTTTGTCATTCAATTCTTATTCTCTAACTGCAAATATTTAACAAAAACAGACAAAATAATTAAATTATCCTTATCATTGTGTATAAAATTAATTAAAAAACCACAGAAAGAAACGTTCTCAAGTGGCAGCCTCGTACCTAGTGCGCGAATAAGCGAAGTGTAGTACGGCCCTCACTAGATGGGGTGAGGATCTGGTAAGTGATGCAGGAAGTTGACGGATGCAGGTGGCTCAGGAGCGTGCATACTTTGGGGATCGCCTATGTTCAACAGTAGACTTGTGAAAGGCTGCTATGATGATAATGATATTAGATATTCCCACCCTACCATCAATTATGTTTAAAATTTATGTCATACCATTTTCTCCCCATGTAAAGAACCTTGGTCTGTATGTTGATGGTTGCTTAACATGGAACAAACATATACAGGAGGTGAGTCGCAAAACTACTGGAACTTTGCGATCTCTATATCGATTAAAAAACTTTCTTCCCTGACGGGAGTAAAATCTTAGTATTGATATACTAATATTTTACTTGTCCAGTCACTTATTCTACCAATTATTGATTATGTCGATGTGTGTTGCTCAGACCTGTCTCAACATCATCTTAATACATTGGATCGTATACTTAACAACTGCATCAGATACATTTATGGTCTTCGTAAATACGACCATGTATCTTCTTTTTGTGCTCAGCTAAATTGGCTGCCTATCCGTTAGCGCAGATATGTTAGAATACTCTGCACCCTTTTCACAATTCTGAACGATCCATGTGCTCTCGAGTATCTGAAATCCAAATTTCAATACCTGGGAGATTCTCATAATCGTTCTCTCCGTTCTTCGGCTAATCTTAAGTTGCTCACTCCTTTACACCGTACTGGTTATTTATCTCACTCTTTCGCCCTCACGGCCATCAGACTCTGGAACGACATCCCTCTTGACATTAAAAAAAATCCAACAAGTTTGTTTTTAAAAATCAAGTCCGTAAGTGAAAAAATCGTTGGAAGTTTGAACTAACACAGCTCTTATTTTCATATACATATGTATATTTCATATTTGTTCTGACATAGATGATATTTATATGTATTGTGTATATATGTACTGTAAGCACGTATATGTGTATGTATATATTTATATATGTTTATGTGTGTATATGTATATTTATATGTATATATGTATATACAATATTTTTTAGCCGCCAAGGCCGTCTTCACTAAATCAGAAGGGGTCGTGACGGAAAAATCTTACACTTTTTCTTGTCTAGCCCCCATCCGCCAAATTCGTACCGTCCGATAAGGAACTTCGTTCCAAAAAATATTAAAATTTTTACAGTAGAAATTATTTTTGTATGTATTTATTTCGCAACGTAAATTACATAAGAACTCTGCTACAAGCTTTCAAGTCGACAGAAATCTTTCAGGAACCTAATATTTTATTTATAAGCTTTGAAAACATTTTATATAAGCGTTCCATCCTGCCATTGTTTTGAAAATGTATATATTATGTATGACGCCACAATAGAGCAGTGGCTTAGTGTTCGACCCGGCGCGGCGCTGTGGGTTCGAACAACAATTGTAAGGCCTACAGAAATTATTCACAGAATTTATATGCGCAGTATTCACAAAAACATACATACTTACATACAAAAATATACATACACAAATACAAATATACGTAGTATAATATACATACATTTCTGTATTACTCCGTGCCATTTTTCTCATGCCAAAATCTGATTCAAAACCTTTTCTATAAAAAGTTATTACTAACTAGCTGGTAACCGTAGCATTGCTGCCGTAGAATAAATAATTGTGGAAGTATCGTTTTAAATTTGGAAGAGTTATATTGTTTAATTAGGAATGATAATACAATTATTTAAATTTAATGATTTATAATTTTCAAATAAATTGTCGGTACGATGCGCGCGCCACCTCATCATTATCATCATTACAGCCCTTCACAAGTCCACTGCTGAACATAGGCCTCATACCAGGGTGATGCAACTTTGTATGAAAGCCGAAAAATCTGCACACAATCATGGTTTTGTCAATGTTCGTGTTGGGCTTGTTAAAATAAAGCGAGAAAAAATATCGCTGTTTCTTTCCTTCATGTTGTTTTAGATTGCCATTTTAAAAATTAGATACAAAAATTCATATTATATCGGAAGAAACTAAAAATGTTAATTCTGTGTTAAACTTTTTTTGGTTTGCTCTTTAAAGTATAATTACATACATATTACTCTGAGATTTGCACAATTAATTTACCTATTAATTGATTAAAATTAAATTATTAAATATCAGCAGAATTCTATCAAAAGAAGCCATGAATCAATAGAAGAAAAAAAATGACATTTGTTTGTCAACATTGAGTTCTATGTACTACGTACTAGAGAAGCTATTTCAAGCAAAAAATGTGCACTACTCTGTTTTCGCGCGGGAGATAGTAGATTTTAGTCTATGATTGTAGATAGCGTGGCATATAAATGAAGAAATTTATTTTTTCTCTTGTAATATTATTACCTATTTATTCACTTGAACAACAAATAATTTTACTTATTTGACTACTGAATTATTAATTACGTTCAGGTTTAAACTTTAATTTGAAATCTCGTATTATTAGCGCAGCTCCACACTCTATGAATATTGAAGCCACATTAAATGATACTAAAGGTGTACGGATTGCAGTACAGTTCATTTGAACATAGTGAATGTTCGGAATGCCAAATCTAGTACGTAGTACATATATATCGATGTTTGTTTTCATATTGAAAATATTTTCTGAAATTTATTCAAATTTATTTCTTAGGTTTAAATTTTAATATTTATTATTGATTTTTGCTTAAATTCAGTTATTATGGGCTCAGAATACTTCATTTTCGTTTGTAGGCGAATACACAGTCATAATATCGTCGTGAATATACAGTAAAGATTTTTTACAAGATATTCACTATAAACGATTTTATTATTTCAAAATTTTATGCACGATGTGTGATCATCATCGAAAGTAAGTTAAGTGTTGTGCAAATAAAAAGCACAAAATCATCTGATCACTTTCTACAGGTTTCCTATAATAGGAAAAGAAAAACTAATGACAATATTGTGGTAAGTCTATAAACATTTTGAATTTATTGACCGTTATTTGTAGGGATTATTACTATATTGACTCGAATTGTATCTGTTTCAGATCACGTATTTGGGCTGAGTTAAGTTTTCACCATGAGAATTTTGCTGATTTAAATTTAAGTTAATGTTCTGTGAAGAATAACTCTCTGACAATAATATGTGTTGTATATCAGTAACAAGCGTGGAAATATTATGTGCAAAAGCAATAAAAAACATGAATAATAATGTATAGTTTATAAAACAATCTGTCTTCCAGAAAATAAAATTACATAACTATACTTATTTATTGTTTTATTTTATCCCACATACTAATCTAAAGTATATTCGAGTAATTTTGGTGCAACCTCTCAAATATATGGGAATTTAATCCATAGGTTTGTGAGGCTTGGGCCAAAATTACTCGAATATGCCTTAAATAAAAAGTTCAAAGTTACAGAATACAAAGGTTTGAAATTCCCGCTAAAAAGTTTTATATGGGCGCCCATCGTAGCGCTTTTAGTGTACACTCATAAACACGTGTTTCCGTTTTTTAGTATGAAGTTTGCGTTCTTCTCTTGCTAGAGAGTAATTGTGTTCTGTGCCTCATACCACAAAGCATGGTCCTGAGCCACCTGCATCCATCGACTTCCTGCATGTTTTACCAGGTCGTCACTCCATCTAGTGGGGGTCGTCCTACACTTCGCCTACCGATACAAGGCTGCTACTTGAAAACCTTTTTTCCTCATCGGTTGTCGGTTTTTCGAGCTACATAGCCGGCCCATTGACAATTCAGCTTACTAATCCGTTGGGCTATGCCGGTTTATGCGTTTACTATACTCACTATACTAACGGGGCAGTCATACATAAAATACACAAACTAAAAATTTTAAAACAATAGCATAAAACGTGAACGCAGATACATAACAAAAAACAAAAACAGAAAATAATTAAATAATTTTTTAGTAACAAAAGCACTTATCCTACGTTAGTTTACAATCTAATTTATAGTACTTTTAAAAAACATAACACATGTCACCCGTCAACAGTCTGGCCTCCGTATTGCCTATGTGTACACCATCACTTCCAGACAGGGCTGTTCAGCTTATCAGCCAATGTGTTTAGGAGGGTGTTGATGCTTGTCACTAGTCTGCTCATCATAGACGCGGAACGCTTGCGGAGAGATCATCGACACAAGCATCTGCAAACAGTGCCGATAGTATCGAGGCAATCTGAGCACCGCCCTCATCACAATGTTATACTGAACACGCAGTGCACTATAGATCCCCTGCGCTGCTTTACCACTGGCTTGGACAAAAACCTCTGTTCTGGGAACAACTAACAGAAATCTCAGCGGGACTTCTTTTAAACATATTATAATATGGTGTAGAATTTAATGTGAAAACATTTAGGAACAGCATGGTAGCGATCACCTAATCCTCAAAAGTAATTATCAATCGAGAAAACAAGAAACCTCTTATCTAATAAGTAACAACAAAATATAAATTTTCTTATAGATTGAAACAGGCAACACAAAAAATGTCATTATCCGGTAAACATTTACAAATACAAAAAATATTTAAAAAGTTAATTGCTTTTTACAATTGTTGTATTTTAAACTCTACAGGGCCAACGGCTTTACGTGCTTTCCGAGGCACGGGGGTGAAACACTATCAACTTTCTGACTCCGGATTTCTTGATAGAAAAACCCAATAGTTGATTTTGGTCCGACCCGGGATTTGAACCCGAGAACTCATGATCGGTAAGCGCGATCACTATACTAACGGGGCAGTCATACATTAAATACATAAACTAAAACACAAAACAACAGATTTAAAACAATAGCATAAAACATGAACGCAGAAACATAACAAAAAAACAAAAACAGAAAATAATTAAATAATTTGTTGGTAACAAAAGCATTTACGTTAGTTTACAATCTAATTTAAAGTACTTTTAAAAAACATAACACATGTCACCCGTCAACGGTCTGCCCTCCGTACTCTATAAAAATAATCAATTAGCTTGTTTTTCCATTACAAGTAGGTTGGAGTTTTAGGTATAAAATACGTGTTATCAATATGTTTACAATTTAATCTGTATATGTATGCATACATATACTCATAAATACACATAATGTAGAAATAGATATGTACATATGATATGTGACATGATTTCAAAATAATACGAGAGTTATACCCTAAAGCTTAAATAAATTCTCTTATTACCGTTTCGATCCAGTGTCTTAATTGACAAAATGAGAAGTTATTTGGCTGGGTGCTGAAAATTTGCCTGCGAGCTTGATTCATTATATTATTTATTAAGACATGATTTAAAGCATAAATTAAATTACTGAAAATAGACGAAAGCGCATTTGCGCAGGATAATTTGTAATAAATGGAAAGAATTAAAAATATGCATAAAAGAAAAAAATGATTAACCCGTAAAGCTAATATCGTTATAAATTATCCTAGAAAGCTTCCGGCAAAAGGTTATGTTTATTCCCTCGCTTTCATTTTGAGTATTTTAAACACATTTTTATGAATGTTTTTCTTATCATTGATAAGTAAAATAGGTGGTAAAAAGGAGTAAAAAAAATATTTATAAAGAGACTTTAATAAATGATAATTTGGGATATGTATTCCTGGCACATTTCGATCATTAAATAGTTAATTTTATTAAATACTTGACCGTTCCGCACTGTGTAGTTGGCGACTTAAAATCTAATTCTTGATTATCAGCCTGTAAGAGTGTCTTTTGCATTAGTCTCTCCCATTGAACATAATAGATGCCATAATTACCACACTTGAGATATGGCGTTCGTAGTATCAGACGTCTTACGCCTTTAATGTGGTTCTCCTTCATTTTTTTGGGTATTTTAAACCTAGAATACGAAGTACCAATACTGGTCAGAGGCTACGAGATCCTTAAATGAGCGATACTTGCTTTTATCTTACGTAAATATTTTCCCGGCCCGTCCAAACATTTATTAGAATCGAAAATGATAAAGGAAAATTAACAAATAGGCCTGTAACCAGTGTACAGTTTGAACTGTCGGGAAATGAGGGTAAATTCCTCACTATCTTTAATGTATGTTGTAACAGTAGGTGCATTGACACTTGACAGCAGAAATTAGAAAAGTGGTACTAATCCAGACTGGATTCAGGACAGAAAAGTGTCTTTATTCACCTCGTAAACCATCCTTAGATATATGTATACTGTAACCCACCAGATGCATGTGGCACGAGACTTTGTGAGACGAGACAGATATTATTTTGTGTTAAGCTGCATACTATAACGATACCGATGATGATAATGACTGTGATTCGATATTTTTATAGTTTTCAAAACGTCGAAATAATACGAGACGCAATAGACTAAAATTTAAAAAATTACATGATAAATTATGAATCTTCTAGGCGTAGAAAGAATAAACAGATCGATATTTTATTCCTTGATAAATAAACAAACTAAAACGAATGCTCGAATCTAAAAAGAATTTATTTACATAAGCCTTTGTGTTCGATAGACTATAATGTTTCGAATTGCTTCCTCTTCGGCTTTGTGATTTGCAACCCGAGCAAAAAACGTAATAGTAGACCTCATAAAGATTTCCACATTCATTTGTTTTTTTTTTTTATCGGGGACAAACAAACAGCCAGTGTTACCGTACAACATCCTATACCAAGATGCGTGAATCTTAATCAAATTCTAATACGAAGTGTTATGGTCATGTCTGTTTTTTATTCACGAGGTCGTAATCTTATCTTTTCCTCCTTTTGATATTGTTATGTTTAAATAATTCTCAGATTAGAACAGACTAATAATTATAAATATTATTATATAAAAATATATACAGACGTCTCAATTAGACTTCATTTCATCCACGACCGGCGTTGGTTGGTTATTTTCTAAAATTACTTTGTCTATCCAAAAAACTTCTTGTAATCCTTTGAAACATTTTGCAAAAATACTTGTTTAAGCTATTTTGTTGCAAAGTGTCTTTATGAGTCGAATTATTTATTGTTGATTATTTGATTATGGTTAGAAAAAAGTTTAAAAAAATGAAATAATAGATTTAAAAGCTTTGCCATGGTCGATGATTATCTTTTTAAGACAATTTATGTTCACTTTTCAAAATCTTTGACTATTTATGTAATAGGCAAGATAGTTTACATAACGTAACAGTTAAGAAGTTAGTTTTAAATATTTCATTATCGTTATAACGCTATTCCAGTCCACTGCTGAATATAGGCCCGACTTGATATCTCTCATATTACCATTTTCGCTAGACTAAGCGTAATTATAATTCTCCACATGTAGTAAGTAATGAGATACTCAGTTTTATTTAGTGAGGTACTCACTTTTATTTATTTTTACCGTCTTTATTGTAATTGGCCTATTTCAGTTATTTCAGTATTTGACATTTGAGGACATAATATGAGAGATTGTGCTATAACTAGGAGCTTTAATTGTGGTTGCAGTATCACACGCCATGCACCCATAACGCTACTTACAGTCACATGTCTGGATGTTTTCGAGCTGGCAAACATCCAATTAGTTATCCCGCCATATAAAAGATACTCCAAGATTTTTACTCAAATAAGTCGATTTTCTCGATCATCTTTAATATATAAATACAATTATATTTATATTTTTTTAATATATGTCGTAGCATCTTAGTATCCGTGGTAGCTCCAGGGCTAAGCACTAGCCGTAAATTTGATGGCATAAAAGCAACCCAGGTTCGATTCCTGCTAGCAATAATGAAATTGCAATTTTAAGAGCTGATAAACCATTCGCTCGATGGTGAATAAAATTTTTCGAGGACATGTAAAATTCTCCAACACACTAGGGATGAATTGCTCCATACCCACATTTAAAATAAGATCATGTGTGCTCTGCAGTGGAACTGATTAGTTACTTAAGGTTAAATAACTTTACACTAAGCACACAAAGCTCAAAACAGCTCAACACGTGCTTCACGATAAGGCTTGATCTCCATTCTTTTTAAGCTTTCTCTCGATATTCTTTTGCTTACAATATTTTTCTAGTTGAACAGTACCTGCTATTTTTTATTTTTGTTAGATCTGACATGGCGGCTTAAAAGAGTCTACTACACCATATCATCGCGTGGGTGTTATAAGAGGCGACAGAAGGAAACTGAAATAGGAAATGGGCAGCAGCATTTTCCTGGTAAGTTGGTTGCGGTTGCCCTCCACCTATTTTGAAACGTGGTGACTGTGGCAAATAGCCGCCTATGAGGCAATCTATGGAGGAAGCCTATGTAGAGTATTAGACTTTTGATAGGATTAGGTAATGAATTAATGAACCTCGCCATTCCATGGGTTAAATATCAGACAATTCTTACATTGTTTTGTCTTCAACGGGAGATTGTAATATTAGATCCTTACATATGAAATTAGCGTTTTGGCGTACTGACCACTTTGATCTGAAATATCTCCTCTTTGGTTAAAAATTCCAAATTAAAATTTATAAATTCATTTAGCTGCTACATTTGAGTTTTGGAAACAGTCATTCATTTGTTTTTTTCTCATTATTTTATTCTTTGACGTCGCTTATTACCGCACAATGGAAAACATGAAATATCGGTATATTTACGAGTACGAGTTCTACCGTGGCACCAGTGCTGCAGAAATAGCTCGAAGGATTAATGATGTGTACGGCGCTGATGTTGCAAAAGAAAGCACGATACGTTTTTGGTTTCAACGTTTTCGTTCTGGAAATTTCGAAATTCAGAACGAACCCCGTGGACGGCCGGAGACCAAAGTGGAAAATGAAGAATTAAAGGCTATTGTGGAAGCGGATCCATTACAAAGCACTTCAGAGATAGCTGCAGGCTTCGGGGTAAGTGACAAAACTGTATTAATCCACTTGAAACAAATCGGGAAAGTAAAAAAACTTGAACGATGGGTACCTCTTGAATTGAGTGAATCAAACTTGCAAACACGCATCGACTGCTGTGTTACTTTGCTCAACCGACACAATAATGAAGGGATTTTAAATCGAATCATTACTTGTGATAAAAAGTGGATACTGTACGATAATCGGAAGCGCTCGTCGCAATGGTTGAACCCTGGAGACCCAGCCAAATCCTGCCCTAAACGAAAATTGACTCAGAAAAAGTTACTTGTGCTCTAAAAAGGTGGACTAGCGCCGGTGTCGTTCAATACAGCTTTCTAAAATCTGGCCAAACGATTACGGCATATATCTATGGTCAGCAACTGCAAACCATGAAGGAAGAACTAGCTGCTAAACAACCGAGATTGGTCAATCGCTCTAGGCCACTGGTGCTTCACGACAACGCAAGACCACACACTGCACAACAAACAACCACTAAGTTAGATGAGCTACAATTGGAATGTCTGCGACATCCACCGTACTCCCCGGACCTTGCTCCAACAGATTACCATTTTTTCCGGAATTTGGACAACTTCTAACAAGGAAAAAAATTCAACTCCGATGCGGCAGTCCGAACCACCTACAAAGAGTTTATTGATTCTCGCCCCCATGTTTTTTTTAGTAAAGGGAACAATGAACTACCTATGAGATAGCAAAAGTGCATAGAAAACAACGATGCATACTTTTATTAATTAAATATATTTTACAAAAAAAATTGACTTTATATTCCTCCCGTACAAAAGGCCAATTTCATATGTGAGGACCTAATATATATTCATTACTATAAATAATGGTGAACTAAATGATAAATTAAATACATATAACAGTTTAACCAAAAGGAAAAATTCATGTTCATAAAGGGATAAAAAAGAAAGGAAAACCTTCCTTTCCAACTCTTTGTTATCACCACTCTTGGCTCAGAGCCAACAATAGGAAGTGTTTTCTTTAAGACAATCATTCATTAATCTTATATCATCAGTTCACGCCTCATATACTCATACTATAAAAATAGGATATTCCTCATTCATTCTCAAAGTGTTAAAATCTATAAGAAGATTAACTATATTTCAAATTTACAATTTTCGTAACTTCACAAAATGTATTATGAACATCAAACATATTTATTTAAAATGCAATTAATGTGAATTGAAATACATCAATTAACATAAAGAATGGTCAATAAATGGAATAAAAAAGTCAGTACTGCAAACCTCATATAATAATTTGGGCATGTATTTTGTTTGTGTAATATACGAATTAACTATTTACTATAATATAGGAAAACGACTAACGCACAGAACACAATTACTCTCTTACCGAGAGGTCTAACGTCTCGAAACGTCTAATGAACAATATATCTAATTAGCGAAACGTCTATGTTGGAAAACGGCCATCTATAGATAGTAAAACGTCTAATGAGCAAATATTCAGTTTCTCAAAATGTTTGGAAAATAAGGCGCAAAAACTAAATAATAATAATATGGGGACACAGGGCCGTATAATACGAGTATGTGCGTACATTATCCTTGGTCTCTACTCGTAGTATACCATGTATTTTTATTAGTAACACTTATGGCAATAAATGTAATTTGGTTAGCATCTAATATAAAATATCAGCGACAGTAGGTTAAGGTGCGCCTGTGGCGGGTCTTGGCCACTTTAAAGCCGCGGATTTTTGTTTCTTATATAAGTAAGGCAGAAAGTGTAATGTAGTGGGTGAACAATTAAAGAACTTGCATCCACTGTTGAGTTAAGCCGTTGTTGCATTTAAAATTGAATGGACTAAGTTTTTAAACCAGAACATATTTTATGGAAACTGTTTAACGGAGTAATATTTTTTTAACTGTCCATGGTGAAAAAAAGTTATATAGCATATAGCGCATAATTAGGCAACGACCAACTACGGTCTCGTTGAATGAAATTAATAGGGTGACTATAGTATGTAATGTCACTGGTCTGTGTATTATATGTCTATGTTTATTAAAAATAGTGATGTACATTCTGTAAATACTAGGAACAAGCACAAGTTAGTTATACCAGTTACTCGACTCCAAAGAGTCAGTAATTCATTCATGGGGCAATGTAATCGCTTTTACAACTGTTTGCGACGACATATAGTGATTAAATTAAAAACATTATTTAGTGACGCTATTGAGTGCAAAGTGCAAAAGAACGTTATTTATAACATGTTTCTAATCATTAGCATAAATATAGAGCATTATTTGTAATCGTTAGTATAGTGTTAAGATAATAATGTAATAGAACGTCTTTAGAAAAACCTTAGTTGTGCAACACAAAACTGACCAATCAGAGTGCAGTATACAATAGAACAATCGGTCGTTGCGCAACGTGAGACCCGAAATTAGCTTGAATAACTTTTATGTTTTAAAAGTAAAAAAAATAATATATGTAGTTAATTAGATTAAGACTAATACTTTAAGAAAATAAAGAAATGTTTCTCTCTGTGTGGTTCATTTCCCAAATAAAGCTAAGTTAAATAGTCAATACTCTCAAAAATAGAGTATATTTGGGATATTTTTATTAATAACCTTTTAGACCTTTTACTGTTTAAAAAAGTATTGTTAAAACCTAATAGATAATTACAGTACCTATCAAGTCATATATAACACTCTAGAATTATAATTTTAATAGTAAAAATAAAGTTGTACGGTAAAGCTCCGGAGTAAGTAAGCGGCTCCGGAGCCCGGTTAAATAGTAAGAATCTCCTAAGTGTGCGTTGTTTGAGGATTAATAGTTGTCCCATTCAACGGCCGGTACGAGAGAGGAGAGACAGAGGAGAGGGAGGAGTACAGAGAGAGGCGTCGAGGTCACCGGCCCTTAGGCAGATTCTTGGCACTCAAGCGCGTTCGTGCCCTTGCGTGTCAGTCGCGTGCGCGAGTGCTCAATAAGCACTTCCCCCAACCCTTTCATAACGAAAGGGGTAGGCAGTGCCCCAAGTGTTGCGGTCAATCACTATTCTCCCTCCCTCACCTCTCACGTCGTTCATTTCGTCGGCTCGTTAGGTAGGGATATAGACAGGACATGGATTAGATTACCACTGACACATGACGGAAAGGGGAAGGGGGATGGCTGAGGTGCCTCAACCAACGGAAGAGGCCTGGAAGGCAAGTTATCCGCCTATAATAGCGGAGTGCCTCCCAGAATGGACAAAGCACTTCGACGTGCTCAACAAGAAGTTGGGGCACCCTCCAAATTCGCGTCCATTCGGGAAGGGGATTCGTTTTACCCCCAGAGCCCAGAGGAATTCCGTACAATTCAACGGTACATGATTGAGATATCGGAGAAAATACCAGCCATGTCCTGGTACTGTTACACCCCGGAAGAGGAGAAACCCACAAAAGAAGGCATCCAGGGGCTACCAGTTGACACTAATTAGACACACTACATAAGAGCCGGCGTGCCACAGGGCAGCTGCCTGTCGCCAATCCTGTACGCGGCCGATATCCCAAATCTGGCAGGACATCTGCGTGAATGGGAGGATGATGTAGAGCTGGCTCTATACGCGGACGATAGCGCCTACTTCACATCGTCCAGAAGAGCCCACATAGCCACTGCCCGGATCTACACTCACCATACGAAACACAGCAGCATTAAGCTGCTATTTTACGCTGGTATTCTGTGAAGGCGTGGTCCTACCCCGGTCGTGCCGATCCATTCGTGCCACAACCATAATATAGCTGCAGCATGGCTCTACCACGTTGAATATTAGCTATGTGTTCTTTAATCCGGATTTTTATTGATCTTTTACTTTGTTCTTTATAATAGAGACCACATTCACAATCAAGCTTGTACACTCCCACATTTTGCAAAGGGACATTACACTTGACTGATGGTAAAAACTGAATAATCTTCTTCGGCAGCTTGAAGTATGTTTTAATGGAAGCACGCTTCAAGATGTAGCAAATCTTGACAGTGACACCTTTGAAATATGGCGTGTTGAAGCTCGGCGGCCAGGTGTGTACTGTCACAGATACCTCGTGCCCTCTGATATAAAGATTTACCCGAAGTAGCTAACTGTGAAGGATTGTGATGAGAATCAACGTTTAAATACGTCAAATAACCATATAATACTCATATAATACGATAAAAATAATATAATTTTTTAAGAACTTTTGGTTTAATAATTGTTTTCTCTAAAATAATCCATAGTTACACACTGTTATCTCTTTACACATTATTTTACTAATTTGATCGTTATTCTTTTTGTTATTACTACTTAAATATGAAAAATATGAATTAAAAAAGTATAATATAATAATAATATGAAACGTATCTTTGTAAACTCCGATTCTTATTCATAAATTATTCAGTTCATGAAGTGTGGTAAAAGAAAAGTAATTTTTGTTTTGGTATCGAATGTTTCAATTCTTACGCGAGGACGTAACGCTTTGTTCGCTCCGATCCCTTTGCGACAGGTTTTCCTCTAGCTTATGTAATTACCATTTTATAACACACAGCTGCTTATATTTTGTCGGTGCTGGATGAACCAAAAATTTGATAGATTAACAAAAAGCATTTAATACATTAATGACAACAGTTAATAAAAGCTTAGTTAATTAACGATTTAAGTCTGTCAGAAGATTCTAATTAGTCCGTATTTCATATTTCCTGTTTGAATGTTTCCCTTCCATAATTACGAATAAATAAATTAAGTAATTAACACTAAAACCTAACGCAACCAAATCTGTACAATTTTAAACGGATTGTTAGCCATCTTCAAATGGTCTGAAGTTTTAAATTTTTATAAAACATAAGGTGACATACACGAGTCACAATACCTTGATATCAAATGCAAAATTACTTGCGGTTTTGTCCAGTACTATTCACTTTAACTGAACTTTTGAGTTAGGCTTAAAGTGCAGCCAGTTTGGGGGTTACTTATTAACGGGAGAAATGGAGTCATTGATCTATACGTGTAATGATAAAGTGTAGTTTTGAATTATTTTCATACTTAAGTAGATACTTTTGAAATAAATATAGGGTTTAGGCAGAATGTTTGCTTAACCGCACGAAGTTAGGTCTAGGAAGTAAGTAAGCCTAACGATTTTAGAACGCTATCACAGGACAAAACTTTTGCACTTATTCTAGAAAATTTCTCATTTCTCATTTCATATTTTTTTTTATCTGCGCATAATGTTTGTTCCTAAAACAGAGACCCATATTTAACATATTTGAAATATTAAATATAAATGTTGTGCTAATACAACCCCACACGACTTATTTGAACAAAACAACAATCTTCCTTTTGGTTTTCCTTCGCAGGGATATACTTAGTCTATATCCCTAGTCCTATAGGACTAGCAATATCGGTGGCTTTAGCGCGAATTGTTCGGCTCAACAGGGAAGACCACGTTCTCACAGAATACCAGTGTAAATTAGCAGCTTAAGGCTGCTTTGTTTCATATGGTATTAGTTTAGAACCAACGAATCCACTTACTGGCAATCGATTTTAGTCTACAATGTCACGTTTCTGCATTTTGACTCCTAATCAAGAACAGATCAAGATTGTAATATTAATTTGTATATCAAGTTCTTTAGGATTATAATCAAATCGCTTTATCATTCAATACTTATTCTCTAACTGCAAAAATTTAACAAACAACAGATAAAATAATTAAATTATCCCTATCATTGTGTATAAAATTAATATTGAATTGGCTTAAAAAACACAGAAAGAAACGATCTCAAGTGGCAGCCTCGTACCTACTGCGCGAATAAGCGAAGTGTAGTACGGCCCTCACTAGATGGAGTGAGGATCTGGTAAGTGATGCAGGAAGTTGACGGATGCAGGTGGCTCAGGAGCGTGCTTAGTGACATACTTTGGGGATCGCCTATGTTCAACAGTAGACTTGTGAAAGGCTGCTATGATGATAATGATATTAGATGTCAATCATGTTTAAAAATAATGTCATACCATTTTCTCCCAATGTAAAGAACCTTGGTCTGTATGTTGATGGTTGCTTAACATGGAACAAACATATACAGGAGGTGAGTCGCAAAACTACTGGAACTTTGCGATCTCTATATCGATTAAAAAACTTTCTTCCCTGATGGGAGTAAAATCTTAGTATTGATATACTAAAATTTTACTTGTCCATTCATTTATTCTACCAATTATTGATTATGTCGATGTGTGTTGCTCAGACCTGTCTCAACATCATCTTAATACATTGGATCGTCAAATACATTTATGGTCTTCGTAAATACGACCATGTGTCTTCTTTTCGTGCTCAGCTAAATTGGTTGCCTATCCGTTAGCGCAGATATGTTAGAATACTCTGCACCCTTTTCACAATTCTGAACGATCCATGTGCTCCCGAGTATCTGAAATCCAAATTTCAATACCTGGGAGATTCTCATAATCGTTCTCTCCGTTCTTCGGCTAATCTTAAGTTGCTCATTCCTTTACACCGTACTGGTTATTTATCTCACTCTTTCGCCCTCACGGCCATCAGACTCTGGAACGACATCCCTCTTGACATTAAAAACATCCAACAAGTTTGTTTTTAAAAATCAAGTCCGTAAGCATGTGAAAAAATCGTTGCAAGTTTGAACTAACACAGCTCTTATTTTCATATACATATGTATATTTCATATTTGTTCTGACATAGATAATATTTATATGTATTGTGTATATATGTACTGTATGCACGTATATTATGTGTATGTATATATTTATATATGTATATATTGTATGTACTTAAGTATATATGTATATGTATATGTATATATATATATATATATATATATATATATATATATATATATATATGTAAATACGATATTTTTTATTTTTTTATTTTTTTAGCCCTTTCTATTTTGATTACTGTTGCACCGCCTCTTGTTTGTCTATCTCTGTTTAGCCTAATGGTTGACTGGGAGAGAATGCCCTATGGCATTAAGTCCGCCATATGTACAACTTAGTGTATGAAAAACAAAAAAAAAAAAATAATGATGATGATGATAAAAATAAAATAAAACATGCGTGAGTGTCGTAGAACACCCGTTTGGAACGAAGTTCCTTTCGTAGTATATTATTATTGACAAATGTATTATATTATTGATTAACAAATACAAATAAATGAATAACTAGCGTCTATTAAAATGAAGCGTCATTAAAATAAAATAATATTTCTTTCATGACAAGACAAGAAAAAGTGCGAGGGAGATGGATATAATTTCATCTCGCTTCCTTATAGCCGCCAAGGCCATCTACACTACGTCAGAAGGGATCGTGACGGAAAAATTTTACACTTTTTCTTGTCTAGCCCCCATCCGCCAAATTCGTACCGTCCGATTAGGAATTTCGTTCCAAAAAATATAAAAAATTTACAGTAGAAATTATTTTTGTATGTATTTATTTCGCAATGTAAATTACATAAGACAAAATGTTTAAGTAGGAAATCTGCTACAAGCTTTCAAGTCGACAAAAATCTTTCAGGAACCTAATATTTTATTTATAAGCTTTGAAAACAATTTTATTAACCTTTCCATCCTGCCATTGTTTTGAAAATGTATATATTATGTATGACGCCACAATAGAGCAGTGGCACAGCGTTCGCCTCGGCGCGGCGCTGTGGGTTCGAACAACAATTGTAAGGCCTACAGAAATTATTCACAGAATTTATATGCGCAGTATTCACAAAACATACATACTTACATACAAAAATATACATACACAAATACAAATATACGTAGAATAATATACATACATTTCTGTATTACTCCGTGCCATTTTTCTCATGCCAAAATCTTATTCAAAACCTTTTCTATAAAAAGTTATTACTAACTAGCTGGTAACCGCCGCATTGCTGCCGTAGAATAAATAATTGAAATAATTGTGGAAATATCGTTTTAAATTTGGAAGAGTTATATTGTTTAATTAGGAATGATAATACAATTATTGAAATTTAATGATTTATTATTTTCAAATAAATTGTCGGTACGATGCGCGCGCCACCTCATCATTATCATGATTACAGCCCTTCACAAGTCCACTGCTGAACATAGGCCTCATGCCAAAAAGCATGGTCCTGAGCATTCCTGCATGTTTTACCAGGTCGTCACTCCATCTAGTGGGGGGTCGTCCTACACTTCGCCTACCGATACAAGGCTGCTACTCGAAAACCTTTTTTCCTCATCGGTTGTCGGTTCTTCGAGCTACATAGCCGGCCCATTGACAATTCAGCCTACTAATCCGTTGGGCTATGCCGGTCACTCTGGTTCTACTGCGGATATCCTAATTTCTAAGTTCATCACGCAGAGAAATCTCGAGCATAGCCCTCTCCATAGCTCGCTGAGCGACCTTGAGCGCCCTCATACGGCCAGCAGTGAAGGACCACGTCTCAGATCCATAAGTCATCACTGGTAACACGCACAAGTTGTACAATCTCGTTTTCAAGTTTTGAGGTATACCTGACGAGAAGATGTGTCGTAATATGCCAAACACCACGGCGGAGTGACAGAATAGGTGTTTTGGTATCGCACCACTGCGCCATTCATCCTGCTTTCTTTCTAGGGCCAGGAAGGCTGGCGTTATCGCACGCTCGTTTTCCTTGTCCCACGGCCTCTGTGTGGCAGATTTGAGGAACGTCCGTTGCACAGTTGGAGATAGGAGTTGCATAAGAAGGCGGAACTTTGGCTCACGCGCGCCATGTATGTGTAATAAGGAGAGAAATTTTCCTTTTCCGGTGAGGTATTGTGTGAGAAGTTCTACAATAGTTCTGTCGATATGCGGTAAAAGTAGAGCACCACGGAGTTTTGCAAGCTCAATAAAATGCGACTTAATCCCCGTGAAATGGGTATGCGTTCCACTTCCCCACGAAAACATGGTACATGAATATGCGAACTGAGGCCTCCGATTTACTACTAGCTCTTTTATTTATTCCAGGTCAGGAGTGCCTACATCCCATCTCTAATTTCAGTAAACTATTGCTGTACTAAGAGTGATACAGCTCTGATTTTCAATTATAATATAAGATTATATAAGTGGTAAAATTAAAAATTTTGTACAACTGACTTCATTATAAATAAAATGAGAACATCATCAATGTAGTCGAAGTCAATTAAAAACGCATTTTTAAGGATAACTCAAAAACTACTGGTCAGATCTTGATCAATTTTATATGGGACCAATGAGAAGCACCAGCTTTCAAATAAAGAATCAAAATCGGTTCACCTAGAAAAAGTTCTGAGGTAACACACATAAAAAAATACAGAAGAATTTCCTCTAGACCTCCTCCTTTTTTTGAAGTCGTTTAAAAATTGAATAGATTAAAAATTGAATAATTTTTATTGAGTATAGATTACAAGAATACTCAATGAAAGTCATTTGTTTGAATAATAATAAGCTCTTTATTTCAGACTCCTCATGTGCAAAATTGCAAAAATTATTAGTAATGTCTTCCAGACCGAATTCCGGTCACAGCGGCCAGACCCAACGGAGACTAGCCTTCTGCGCAGGACAGGATTATACCGATCGAGTGTATGCGCCAGCACAAGTGCACTCTCTATTCCCTTACTATAGTCCGATATGAAGGCAAGCCGACACGATCGGAGAGAGATCAGGTGCAGGGCCAACGGCTTTACGTGCTTTCCAAGGAACGGGGGTGAAACACTATCAACTTTCTGACCCCGGATTTCTTGATAGAAAAACCCAATAGTTGAATTTGGTCCGACCCGGGATTTGAACCCGAGAACTCATGATCGGTAAGCGCGATCACTATACTAACGGGGCAGTCATACATTAAATACATAAACTAAAACACAAAACAACAGATTTAAAACAATAGCATAAAACATGAACGCAGAAACATAACAAAAAAACAAAAACAGAAAATAATTAAATAATTTGTTAGTAACAAAAGCATTTACGTTAGTTTACAATCTAATTTAAAGTACTTTTAAAAAACATAACACATGTCACCCGTCAACGGTCTGGCCTCCGTACTCTATAAAAATAATCAATTAGCTTGTTTTTCCATTACAAGTAGGTTGGAGTTTTAGGTATAAAATACGTGTTATCAATATGTTTACAATTTAATCTGTATATGTACGCATACATATACTAATACATACACATAATGTAGATGTAGATATGTACATATGATATGTGACATGATTTCAAAATTAATGCCTAATACGAGAATTATACCCTAAAGCTTAAATAAATTCTCTTATTACCGTTTCGATCCAGTGTCTTAATTGACAAAATGAGAAGTTATTTGGCTGGGTGCTGAAAATTTGCCTGCGAGCTTGATTCATTATATTATTTATTAAGACATGATTTAAAGCATAAATTAAATTACTGAAAATAGATGAAAGCGCATTTGCGCAGGATAATTTGTAATAAATGGAAAGAATTAAAAATATGCATAAAAGAAAAAAATGATTAACCCGTAAATCTAATGTCGTTATAAATTATCCTAGAAAGCTTCCGGCAAAAGGTTATGTTTATTCCCTCGCTTTCATTTTGAGTATTTTAAACACTATTTTTCTTACCTTTGATAAGTAAAATAGGTGGTAAAAGGAGTAAAAAAAATATTAATAAAGAGACTTTAATAAATGATAATTTGGGATATGTATCCCTGGCACAATTCGATCATTAAATAGTTAATTTTATTAAATACTTGACCGTTCCGCACTGTGTAGTTGGCGTCTTCAAATCTAATTCTTGATTATCAGCCTGTAAGAGTGTCTTTTGCATTAGTCTCTCCCATTGAACATAATAGATGCCATAATTACCACACTTGCGATATGGCGTTCGTAGTATCAGACGTCTTACGCCTTTAATGTGGTTCTCATTCATTTTTTTGGGTATTTTAAACCTAGAATACGAAGTACCAATACTGGTCAGAGGCTACCAGATCCTTAAATGAGCGATACTTGCTTTTATCTTACGGAAATATTTTCCCGGCCCGTCCAAACATTTATTAGAATCGAAAATGATAAAGGAAAATTAACAAATAGGCCTGTAACCAGTGTACAGTTTGAACTGTCGGGAAATGAGGGTAAATTCCTCACTATCTTTAATGTATGTTGTAACAGTAGGTGCATTGACATTTGACAGCAGAAATCAGAAGAGTGGTACTAATCCAGACTGGATTCAGGACAGAAAAGTGTCTCTATTCACCTCGTAAACCATCCTTAGATATATGTTTACTGTAACCCACTAGACGCATGTGGCACGAGACTTTGTGAGACGAGACAGAGATTATTTTGTGTTAAGCTGCATACTATAATGATGGCGATGATGATAATGACTGTGATTCGATATTTTTATAGTTTTCAAAACGTCGAAATAATACGAGACGCAATAGACTAAAATTTAAAAAATTACGTGATAAATTATGAATCTTCTAGGCGTAGAAAGAATAAACAGATCGATATTTTATTCCTTGATAAATAAACAAACTAAAACGAATGCTCGAATCTAAAAAGAATTTATTTACATAAGCCTTTGCGTTCGATAGACTATAATGTTTCGAATTGCTTCCTCTTCGGCTTTGTGATTTGCAACCCGAGCAAAAAACGTAATAGTAGACCTCATAAAGATTTCCACATTCATTTGGTTTTTTTTTTTTTATCGGGGACAAACAAACAGCCAGTGTTACCGTACAACATCCTATACCAAAATACGTGAATCTTAATCAAATTCTAATACGAAGTGTTATGGTCATGTATGTTTTTTATTCACGAGGTCGTAATCTTATCTTTTCCTCCTTTTGATATTGTTATGTTTAAATAATTCCCAGATTAGAACAGACTAATAATTACTAATATTATTATATAAAAATATATACAGACGTCTCAATTAGACTTCATTTCATCCAAGACCGGCGTTGGTTGGTTATTTTCTAAAATTACTTTGTCTATCCAAAAAACTTCTTGTAATCCTTTGAAACATTTTGCAAAAATACTTGTTTAAGCTATTTTGTTGCAAAGTGTCTTTATGAGTCGAATTATTTATTGTTGATTATTTGATTATGGTTAGAAAAAAGTTTAAAAAAATGAAATAATAGATTTAAAAGGTTTGCCATGGTCGATGATTATCTTTTAAGACAATTTATGTTCACTTTTAAAAATCTTTGACTATTTATGTAATAGGCAAGATAGTTTACATAACGTAACAGTTAAGAAGTTAGTTTTAAATATTTCATTATCGTTATAACGCTATTCCAGTCCACTGCTGAATATAGGCCCGACTTGATATCTCTCATATTACCATTATCGCTAGACTAAGCGTAATTATAATTCTCCACATGTAGTAAGTAATGAGATACTCAGTTTTATTAGTGAGGTACTCTTTTATTTATTTTACCGTCTTTATTGTAATTGGCCTATTTCAGTTATTTCAGTATTTGACATTTGAGGACATAATATGAGCAACCTACAATGCAACAATGATTGTGCTATAACTAGGAGCTTTAATTGTGGTTGCAGTATCACACGCCATGCACCCATAACACTACTTACAGTAACATGTCTGGATGTTTTCGAGCTGGCAAACATCCAATTAGTTATCCCGCCATATAAAAGATACTCCAAGATTTTTACTCAAATAAGTCGATTTTCTCGATCATCTTTAATATATAAATACAATTATATTTATATTTTTTTAATATATGTCGTAGCATCTTAATATCCGTGGTAGCTCAAGGGCTAAGCACTAGCCGTAAATTTGATGGCATTAAAGCAACCCAGGTTCGATTCCTGCCAGCAATAATGAAATTGCAATTTTAAGAGCTGATAAACCATTCGCTCGATGGTGAATAAAATTTTTCGAGTACATGTGACGCACTGGGGATGAATTGCTCCATACCCACATTTAAAATAAGATCATGTGTGCTCTGCAGTGGAACGTATTAGTAACTTAATGTTAAATAACTTTACTCTAAGCACACGAAGCTCAAAACAGCTCAACACGTGCTTCACGATAAGGCTTGATCTCCATTCTTTTTAAGCTTTCTCTCGATATTCTTTTTGCTTACAATATTTTTCTAGCTGAACAGTACCTGCTATTTTTTATTTTTGTTAGATCTGGCATGGCGGCGTAAAAGAGTCTACTACACCATATCATCGCGTGGGTGTTATAAGAGGCGACAGAGGGAAACTGAAATAGGAAATGGGCAGCAGCATTTTCCTGGTAAGTTGGTTGCGGTTGCCCTCCACCTATTTTGAAACGTGGTGATTGTGGCAAATAGCCGCCTATGAGGCAATCTATGGAGGAAGCCTATGTAGAGTATTAGACTTTTGATAGGATTAGGTAATGAATTAATGAACCTCGACATTCCATGGGTTAAATGTCAGACAATTCTTACATTGTTTTGTCTTCAACGGGAGATTGTAATATTAGGTCCTTACATATGAAATTAGCGTTTTGTCGTACTGACCACTTTGATCTGAAATATCTCCTCTTTGGTTAAGAATTCCAAATTCAAATTTATAAATTCATTTCCTGGTACATTTGAGTTTTGAAAACTGTCATTCATTTGTTTTCCTCATTATTTTATTCTTTGGCGTCGCTTATTACCGCACAATGGAAAACATGAAATATCGGTATATTTACGAGTACGAGTTCTACCGTGGCACCAGTGCAGAAATAGCTCGAAGGTTAATGATGTGTACGGCGCTGGTGTCGCAAAAGCATGGTACGTTTTGGTTTCAACGTTTTCGTTCTGGAAATTTCGAAATTCAGAACAAACCCGTGGACGGCTGGAGACCAAAGTGGAAAATGAAGAATTAAAGGCTATTGTGAAGCGGATCCATCACAAAGCACTTCAGAGATAGCTGCAGGCTTCGGGGTAAGTGACAAAACTTTATTAATCCATTTGAAACAATTCAGGAAAGTAAAAACTTGAACGATGGGTACCTCATGAATTGAGTGAATCGAACTTGCAAACACGCATCGACTGTTGTGTTACTTTGCTCAACCGACACAATAATGAAGGATTTAAATCGAATCATTACTTGTGATGAAAAGTGGATACTGTACGATAATCGAAAGCGCTCGTCGCAATGGCTGAACCCTGGAGACCAGCCAAATCCTGCCCTAAACGAAAATTGACTCAGAAAAAGTTACTTGTGAGTGTTTGGTGGACTAGCGCCGGTTTCGTTCACTACAGCTTTCTAAAATCTGGCCAAACGATTACGGCAGATACCTATTGTCAGCAACTGCAAACCATGAAGGAAGAACTAGCTGCTAAACAACCGAGATTGGTCAATCGCTCAACAGATTACCATTTTTCCGGAATTTGGACAACTTCTTATAAGGAAAAGATTCAACTCAGATGCGGCAGTCCAAACCGCCTTCAAAGAGTTTATTGATTCTCGCCCCATGGTTTTTAGTAAAGGGATCAATGAACTACCTATGAGATGGCGAAAGTGCATAGATAACAACGGTGCATACTTTGATTAATTAAATATGTTTTACAAAAAAAATTGACTTTATATTCCTCCCGTACAAAAGGCCAATTTCATATGTAAGGACCTAATATATATTCATTACTATAAATAATGGTGAACTAAATGATAAATTAAATACATATAACAGTTTAACCAAAGGAAAAATTCATGTTCATAAAGAGATAAAAAAGAAAGGAAAACCTTCCTTTCCAAATCTTTGTTATCACCACTCTTGGCTCAGAGCCAACAATAGGAAGTGTTTTCTTTAAGACAATCATTCATTAATCTTATATCATCAGTTCACGCCTCATATACTCATACTATAAAAATAGGATATTCCTCATTCATTCTCAAAGTGTTAAAATCTATAAGAAGATTAACTATATTTCAAATTTACAATTTTCGTAACTTCACAAAATGTATTATGAACATCAAACATATTTATTTAAAATGCAATTAATGTGAATTGAAATACATCAATTAACATAAAGAATGTTCAATATTTCATTAGAACTTACAATGTCGTGTATATAAAAATACCAGTCTTCCCTGTTTCTTCACCAATTTGTCTGCGTAAATTGTTTCACTGTTGTCCTCTATTAGACATGGGTCTTTCCTATATTTTTTAATGATTTATCGATTTTATAATTTATAAATATTTATATTTTTTAATAAGATAGGTATGTTTATTCATTTATTTTTTATATCTGTAGAACAAAGTATGTACCTTGTTTTGTAGCATTCCTTGAGGGAGGGCTATTATTGAGGGAGGCACAGACCAACTACGGTGTCGTTGAATGAAATTAATAGGTTGACTATAGTATGTAATGTCACTGGTCTGTGTATTATATGTCTATGTTTATTAAAATAGTGATGTACATTCTGTAAATACTAGGAACAAACACAAGTTAGTTATACCAGTTACTCGACTCCAAAGGTCAGTAATTCATTCATGGGGAAATGTAATCGCTTTACAACTGTTTGCGACGACAAATAGTGATTAAATTAAAAACATTATTTAGTGACGCTATTGAGTGCAAAGTGCAAAAGAACGTTATTTATAACATGTTTATAATCATCAGCATAAATATAGAGCATTATTTGTAATCGTTAGTATAGTGTTAAGATAATAATGTAATAGAACGTCTTTAGAAAAACCTTAGCTGTGCAACACAAACTGACCAATCAGGCGCAGTATACAATAGAACAATCGGTCGTTGTGCAACGAGACCCGAAATTAGCTTGAATAACTTTTACGTATTAAAAGTTAAAAATAATACATGTAGTTAATTAGATTAAGACTAATAACTAACTAAAAGTAAATAAAGAAATGTTTCTCTGTGGTTCATTTCCCAAATAAAGTTAAGTTAAATAGTCGATACTCCCAAAAATAGAGTATATTTGGGATATTTTTATTTATAACCTTTTAGACCTTTTACTGTTTAAAAAAGTATTGTTAAAACCTAATAGATAATTATAGTACCTATCGAGTCATATATAACACTCTAGAATAAATAATAACTGTATATTGTAAAAATTGTAAAATGTGTTATTTTAATAGTAAAAATAAAGTTGTACGGTAAAGCTCCGGAGTAAGTAGGCGACCCGGAGCCCGGTTAAATAGTACGGATCTCCTAAGTGTGCGTTGTTTGAGGATTAATAGTTGTCCCATTCAATGGCCGGTACGAGAGAGAGACAGAGGAGAGAGAGGAGTACAGAGAGAGGCGTCGGTCACAGGCCTTAGGCAGATTCTTGGCACTCAAGAGCTTTCGTGCCCTTGCGTGTCAGTCACGTGCGCAGTGCTCAATAAGCACTTCCCTAACCCTTTCATAACGAAGGGTAGGCAGTGCCCCAAGTGTTACGGCCAATCACTATTCTCCTCCCTCACCTCTCACGTCGTTCATTTCGTCGGCTCGTTAGGTAGGGATATAGACAGGACACGGATTAGATTACCACTGACAGTTGTAACAAAACAAAAAGTTATCCGCCTATAATAGCGGGTGTCTCCCAGAATGGACAAAGCACTTCGACGTGCTCAACGAGAAGTTGGGGCACCCTAAAATGCGCGTCCATTCGGGAAGGGATTGTTTTACCCCTCATAGCCCAGAGGAGTTCCGTACAATTCAACGGTAAATGATTGAGATATCGGAGAAAATACCAGCCATGTTCTGGTACTGTTACACCCCGGAAGAGGAGAAACCCACAAAAGTGGGCATCCAGGGGCTACCAGTTGACACTAATTAGCAGTAGGGGAGGCTATCCGGGCATTAGTATTCCCCATACGCTACGTCAAGCAATCCCCCCCCCCCCCCGTAGAGGCAGATTAGGTGCCTCTACTTTGCGCAACTCGACCACTTAAGCCAGGAGAGGCTAAGTGAGCTGTATAAAATAAACGAGCTCCTCTACATGAGAGGAGTCGTAATAGAAGCCTGGCAAGGACGAGCGGGTCCGGCACAGTACCACCGCTGCCTGGCTTTCGGACACTCATCCTACAACTGCTTTAGACCAATCAAATGCGTCCGTTGCGCCGGGGATCACTCAGCTTAGCGAATGCTCGAGGGGTAGGGACGAAGAAGCCAAATGCACCAACTGCGCAAAGAATCACACGGCCAACGACCGGCACTGCCCGGTCCTGAGGAGGATCGCACGGAAGCAGGGGATCACACTTCCGGGTTTACTTCCGGAAGCCCCGAAGGGGATCCCACAGAGTCACCCGAGGACCGTTGAAATCCAAGAAGACAGGTGGGCAACTATTAGAGGGAAGGGGAGGCAATCAGCCCCCCCCCAACCCCACCCCGACCCGTATCCCAGTCTCAACTAATGGAAGCGGTGGAACCCGCACAGATAAGGGCAACCACCGGGGCATCTCTCCAGCCCCCAGCTAACGACGCTACAGAGCGTCAACTCTCCAAGAAGAGGAAGCGGGTGAGGCGGAGGAAGAGCAAAATACAGCCTTTACCTCAGGCGATTACGTCTTTTTTTTTTGCGGGGAAATCCTCATGGACTGAGACCGGAGGGCGTGCCGAACTCTTACCGGCTAAAACCACCCTGGTGTCTCCTCGCACGTGCGCGTGGGGCCGCGGAATCAAATTCTTCCGCAGCCCCACATTAGTGCTGGCATCTGTCCGCCTGTCTCCTGCACGGGGTAGTGAGGTGTTCAACTACCCGTGCATCGCCTCAGAGGCGCGCGCCGACACCTGCACGCGCTCCGCCTCGGCCATAGCGGACTTCCCGTCCCTCGCCCTGGACTCCATTCATGGGGCCGGAAGAGCGCGCGTAGCGCCCGCTTTCCTGGCCCCAGCGGCGGATCTGGTCTCTGGCTCCGCTGCCAACCAAGTTTCGACCGCGGAGGTAGGAGAGCGGTGCCTCGCAATACCGACACTCCTCTCCCCGCGGCCCCACCACCACCGCATCAACGGTGCGGCCCCATCTGAGTCGCGGAGGATAGGGCGAGTGGCGCATCGCCATACCAACACCTCTTCCTCCGCGACTCCACCTCGGCTGCAGCGGTAAGGGGAGCGGACCAACCCCTCCCGCAGCAGTCCACCTGACACACATCCAGCGGGTCAGCTCACACGGGAGCGGGCCACCGGCCAGCCCTACACCTGGCCAGCCAAGGGGTTCCTCTTTGTTCACCGTGGTAGACCAAGCCACGGCTACTAAGCCCTCCCGCCACGACAAGGCGAGAACCCGTTCGGGGAGGCGATTACCTCTACCCTACCCAAGCGGTTACGATAGCATCACAGGCGCAGGTTACCTCAATAGAAGGGGTACCACAGTAGGTAGAGCTCTGGAAAGGGTTCTACCAGAACATAGAGCCCGCTCTACAGCTAGAGTGCACTCTAACCACAGAAGAAGTACTCAAGCCCAGCCGAGACCAGAGCCAACTACAACCTCTAGACCATCAACAGCCAGCCTCGATAGCGCGGATGCCATCCATAGATTGGTTGGCATAGCCATAGAGGTCGGCACGCAGGTTCTGGCCGATATAAGAGCCGGTACAGACCCGATTACAGCAACAATGAGAGCGTTGGCGCAGCTACTGGCCCGGAATTACGGAGGCGGGTAACCTGTGCCTACTCTACTGAAACCCGGACGAGATACAGCAGAAGATCCATGAACTCTGTACAGTCGCCCAGCAACAGGATATTCAGGTGATCTTGCTGGTAGAGTCTAAGTTAAAACCATCCACGCATCTGAAGCTCCCAAATTACTGGTCTTCCTCAGGGGACCACCTATAGAGGCACAGCGGTTCTAATGAGGAGAGACATCGTCCATCAAGAACTAGACCTGCCAGACTACCAAACGATGCGCTCTATCAGCATAAAAATGGAGGCGGCGGGCGAGGAACTAAGGATTTTTGCAGCATACCGCCTGCCAGGGACTCCATTTTGTTCCTCAGACATCTGGACGGTAATGAAAAGCGTAGCACCTACCATCGTCGCGGGGAACCTAAACGCAAAACACCCGGCCTGGGGATCCAGAGTGATAAACCCGCCGGGTCGTGAACTGTATGAAGACGCTGAGAACAACAGCTACGACGTTTTAGGTCCCGAAGAACCAACGCACGTCCCTATGGACCACCGGAGATGTCCAGATGTATTGGACATCGTGCTCTCTCGGAACGTACATTGCCCAATAGTGGTAGAGGTGTTGTACGACCTGACTTCACAGCACCTCCCAATTCTGATTAGCTTTGGCCTCAAGGCAGTGACTACGCCGCCCAGAGCTTTTAAAACCAAGATTAACTGGAGGCTCTACCAAAAACATCTGCAGGAGAGCCCTCCAGTCTACACATTGATAAACTCAGTGGACCACGTAGGGGCCACTGCAACTAGAATAACCAAGACGATCCAAGAAGCCCTCCAAGCGGCCTCTACGATCGTCCCACCAACAGAAAGAAAAGCTGCCGCGAGAGATATGCATGCAGCTGAAACAAAAAAGAGCACTGAGAAAGCTCTGGGCGCGCACTCGCTGCCCCAGAATTAAAACTAATTTAAATAGACTAACGGATGAATTGTGGGTTGCAATCCAGGCCCACAGAGGAGATGTCTGGGAGCGGCGCATCTGGAAAGCGGAAGAGCAAGATGCGTCGCTCTACAAATTGAACCGACAGTTAACAAAATGCCGGGGTACGACGGGATAACGAACGCTGCACTCCGACAACTGCCCAACAGATCACTTGTAGAGATAGATCGACTCTACAACGGTATACTGCGGACATCCCACTTCCCGGAGGACTGGAAAATCGACAAAGTGATCGCACTACTGAAACCCGGGAAGGACAGGCGTAGAGCAGCCAGCTATAGGCCGATCACGCTGCTACCGCACATAGCAAAACTGTTTGGACGATTGCTGCTAAGAAGTATCCGCCCGTGCACACAACTTCGGGCGGATCAGCACGGATTCAGGAGGGACCACTCGACAGCAAAACAGCTGACCAGGGTGCTGCACTACCTTGCAGCCGAGCACAACGGCGGCCGCACTTCGCTGGGCGTCTTTCTCGACATAGAGAAGGCGTTCGATAACTCTATAAATTGGAAGCACAAACAAGTATGCTTCCTGGTATGTTGCGGCTAGTGGCGTCATACCTTACAGATAGGAAATTCTACGTCTGTGTAGAAGACGCCGAGTCCGCAGCGATACCCATAACAGCCGGCGTGCCACAGGGCAGCTGCCTGTAGCCAATCCTGTACGCGGCCGACATCCCAACTCTGGCAGGACATCTGCGTGAATGGGAGGATGATGTAGAGCTGGCTCTATACGCGGACGATAGCGCCTACTTCACATCGTCCACCACATAGCCACCGTCCGGATGCAGCGTCTGCTGGACCTGTTGCCACCATGGCTGGACGAGTGGAGGATGGCCGTCAATGTTGGTAAGACGACCGCTCTGCTCACCCGCCGCCTCAGAAACCTACCACCACCATTGACGCTCAGGGGCCAAGAGATCGTGTACGAGAAGGCCGTGACCTACCTTGGATGCCGGATCGACAGGATGTTGCGCATGACCGCGCACGTCGATCTCGTCGTCCGCAACGCCAGAGGTGCGCGGGCGGTGCTCCATCCCGTCCTGGCATCCAAGCTACCATTGAATACCAAATTAAAGTTATAAAAGATGTATAAAAGATCCAGACTTATACATACTGCTCCGGCCTGGTACGCACTCCTGAGCGATCGCCAGAGGCGGCGACTGCAGGCCCAGCAGAATTTATCACTACGAACCATCGTCGGTGCAGGTCGCTACGTCTGGAATGACGTCATTGCGGCCAACCTGAAAATGGAGACCATGCAGGAATTTGTGGTCCGGTTAGCGCGCGGCATGTTCGACCGCGCAGACAACGAGCCACACCCCCATTTTAACAACTTGGCACCTTTACATGCCCGGCCCCTGGACGGGCGACCTTTACCAAGAGAACTCCTCTCTATAAAGATTAGAGAGTCGAGTAACAACGCTCAATGTCGCAGATAAGACCAACTTTCACTTTATTGACACCAATTTGCAGCGACCGGGGAACCGAACCTCGGACCGCTGCGTTACTTACAATGCCACGACGGTTCCCACGACCGGTACATAGTTGTGTACCGCGAGGAGAATCTGGGCAATGGGGGATGCCCCGAGGCCCGAGACCTGCTGTGTGCTAAGTAGCACACATGCAGAAGACAAGAATAAACGGTTAAATAGTAGACTATCGCTACCGAATAACAAGAAGAAAAATTAACTGAAGAAATCATCTGAAGAAAATGGTGAACAACTAATAGTTAACAACTTATAGTGAACAACCGATAGTCAACAACCGATAGTAGACAACCGATAGTCAGAAGATTTTCGCCAAACAGTTGAGCCGTCGAACCGCTGGCCACTGCCTTGCTATTCTACCGATAATTCGCGCATTTTCATTGGACGCCCGTTCATATTACCCCAGTCGCACCCACCGACGGTTGACGAACCCTGGAACCTATAGGTGCAGGCCGTTAGCGACTCATGTAGTATCTTCGCTAACATTTACTCCGCGAGTTATACCGTCCGGCACAACAACAAAGTTTCAGAAAATATGCAGACTTTATCTAACAAAAGGTTTAAAATATTTATTGAGCATAAATTGTTTAGTAAGGGTTATTATAGTACTAAAGAGTACATGATTGATAATAACCCCTGGGAACGAGGTGATCGCTACCATGCTGATTCTAAATGTTGTCGTAACGCATGTATAAATATTATTATATTGTAAGTGATGCTTTTAAAAAAAGTCCCGCTGTGTTTCTTGCTGGTTCTGCCCAGGACGGAAGTTTTTTTCCAGTAGTAAAAGTTAAAAATCACTTTCAATAAGAATTACGTGTAATCAATATTGAATGAAAATGATTATTCTATTCTATATAAATGAACACGGCTTTTGGGGTAACCCAAGTGCCACCCCAGCCGCACCTTAATCTACTGATGGTAATATTACAAGATAGGTGAATATTGTATTAGACGCATCGGCTGAATATCATTCAGTCCGCTAGTTGAACGGCACCGTATAGTAAAAAGGCTAGGCTATTAAGCTAGCCTGTTAACTGAAAAGCTAATTAAGTTTAAATATATAAAATAAATTACTACCTACTATCTACGTTGGAATAATTATAAAAATACATGACGATTTAATGTTAATTTAAAACTTGAATTAACTTAAAACTTTTAACGATTTCTTAACGTTTTTACGAAATTTAGTGGAAAAAAAAAACTTCCGTTTATCTCAACAACGAAAAGAACAATTATAAGAATCTCCCAAGTACTGTAATTCAGATTTCAAGTTTACCAGAGCACATAAATCGTTGCAGAGTATTCTAATATATTATCTGCGCTGATGAATAGGCAGCCATTTAAGCTTAGTACGTAAAGAAAAATAAGCGTTGCTGGGTGCAATTTATTTCAAAAATGCCGAATTGTGCGTTAATTACGAGTCGAAAGAACAGCCGGATGTGGAATTTGAATAAAAGTGGTATATCCTTTCACCAATAAGTCGAAACTATTTATATTTTGTGAATATTAGAAACAAAAATAAAGAAATATTGATATGTAAAAACAACAGTACAAGTATGTCACAAAATTTTACTGATACCGGTAAACCGGGAAATATTGTCCTTTGAAATTGTACTTGGTTTAATGACAAGCTAAATAGATGCGATCAAATACTGTGAAAAATAGTAATTTAATGACCTACGAATAATTTGTTATTACATTTTTTTATTAAATTGTAATTTTGTTCCCTTTATCGGTATCTATCATTGAAAATTTTCAATAAAATTTTTACATTCAATCTTCTGTTTAAATAAAACTAGTTTTTACGGATTTTATTGCGTAAAAAAGTAAAAAGTAAAGTTACAGCCTATATACGTCTCACTGCTGGGCACAGGCCTCCTCTCATCCCTGAGAGGGTTTTAGGGCAAGGAAATGTCCGCCGCGCTGCCCCAATGCGTGTTGGCAAACTTCACATGTCTTCGAAATATTTTTTTTTATTTCTCAGACATGCAGATTTTCTCACGATGTTTTCCTTCACCGCCGAGCACGTGGTAAATCAGCACTTAAAATTACGATTAAAAATTTCATTGGTGCCGGCGGGGATCGAACCCGGGTTGCTCGCGTACTGTAAAACTTACAGCGACCGCTAACCATCTGAGCTACCACGGCTCTTTCTATTGCGTATATGACCTATTTTATATTCCTGACGTTTCGAGAACTTTACAGCACCCATGGTCACGGGGGCGACTGAGGTGTTTGACGTCCTAATGTCATAGTTAACCACGGCTACCTCCAGATAAAAATTATTAATTTTTGTTCCGATCTACGCAGTATGAACTTATAGTATCTTGAATTCTTGCACTTGTATGCTTGGGTTGGGATTTAATTTTATTAATTATAGGATCCCAAGCAGATGGTAGCACCCAGCCATCTTCCCTATTGAAGTTAGGGTGTTTTTTGATATCAATAGCCTCGCGAATCATCCTTGAAAGGAATCGGTGTTCTTTAGCGAGGATTTGTGGTCTATCCTGTACGTGTTCACAGACTGCAGACTTCCCGGAGCGTCGATTCTTCACATCAGCTATGTGTTCTTTAACTCGAGTTTTTATTGATCTTTTAGTTTGTCCTACATAAGAGAGACCACATTCACAATCAAGATTGTATACTCCTGCATCTTGCAGAGGACATTACACTTGACTGTTGGTAAAAACTCACTAATCTTCTTCGGCGGCTTGTAGTATATTTTAATGGAAGGACGCTTCAATACGTAGCCAATCTTGTCAGTGACACCTCTGACATAGGCAGTACAGCAGGCACTCGCTCGACTGTGGCCGGCTTCACTCGTTCACTGTGACGTAGGCGCGGGACCCGAAGCTTGTTGTCGGGCAAAACGTACTTAACGCATTGGAGCTCGGCGGCCAGGTGTTTACTGTCACAGATCCCTCGTGCTCTCTGAAACTAATATTTACCCGCGGTACATAACTGTGAATGGTGGTGGTGAGAATCACCGTTTAAATATCTAGGTATCTGTATGGGTCTTTTTTATATACACAGTGTGGCTCAAGGAGTTATCAGGATTCCGAATTACTAACACATCTATAAAAGCTAAAGAATTGTTTACCTCTAACTCCATTGTGAATTGAATTTTAGAATTTATGGCGTTAAAATTTTCTAAAAATGCAGTTACTTTATCTAAAGGTAGAATTGTGAAAGTGTCGTCTACGTACCTCTTGTAAAATCTTGGAATTACGGAAAAAGTTAGCAGCGCTTTCTCCTCAATGTCTTCCATGATATATCGGCGACAATGGGAGATACAGGTGAGTCCATCGCCAAACCATCTTCTTTCTTGTAGAACTCTTCCTTCCACAATAGGTAGCCAGATGTACGGCAGTGTCTGAGTAATACTGCATATTCTACGGGCATGTTGTTTTCTTCCAGCCTTCTAGTTATAATTAAGATGCTGTCTTCAACAGGTAAGCATGTGAACAGTGACTGCACATCAAAACTGACCATAGGTTGATTATCAGCCAGATGTAGGTCTTTAATCTCGCTGACAAAATGGTAGGTATCCTTTGTGCGTGCTCTTGTATGTCCCTAGAGCTGTGAGAGTATTTTCATAAGTTAGTGAATCGATTTGGATCACTGTGGAACGTAGTGGGGCATTGAGCTTGTGTTTTGTAACCCATACGACTTCAGGGGTTTGGCACACGTAGGTATTATCCATTATATGTACGTCCAGATTTAATTTTTCTGAGTGTTTCTTTATGAGGTCACTAGTGGTTTTGAGTGAGTTATTTGTTGGGTCGTTTTTAACCTTTTTATAAGTGCGTACATCCGTCAAAAGGTCTTGTATTTTAGAATTATAATCTGACGTTACCATGACCACCGTGGCATTTCCCTTATCTGCGCGTAGAATCGTGAGTTCTGGTTTATTGCGTAGGTTATTCAACGCTATAAATTCGTCTTTGGGAAGATTCGGTTTCGGCGCTGAACTTCGACGTAACATAGACGAAATATCTTGACGTATCGCTTCCAAATCTTCTTTCCGCATATTGGTTTTAAATAAACAGTTCTCGACACTACAGATAATTTCTTGGTATAGTAATCTTCGCGGTGCATATCAAAATTCATTACTTTCGATAAAATTCTAATTATTGCACCATACAGGGTTTGTTTTGACAGATCATAGACCGTGCTTAATCTATGATCCGTGTTTGTGGTCAACGGTTGCGTTTCGTTCTGACGTTGACATAGATGTTTGACATTTAATTTGATCGTTAATTTTTGATATTTTTCTCTATGTTTGTTTTTCATTCGTTATATTTATTAATTTCTCGTTTATTTAACGTTTCGATGCAAACATTATAATCAAATGTCGTTAAGACTGCCTTTAACTCATTGAATGATGTGTCTATGGATTTGTTTATGTCATGTAGATCGGAGCGTTTTTGTTAGGTTAAGATTTGTTGTTGAAAATTTGAGTTGCTAAAGATACCAAATGGCAGTTGTTAAACAAGGTTTTCCAAGGTTAATGAAAAAACCTTTTAAATTAATTCCTATATATATTTCTAAAATTATATCTAATCTATATCTAATTTATATATCTATAATATATAGATAAAATAATAGATATAGATTTTATAGATTTAGTTTTTTGGCAGACACGAAAGTCGGCAAATGTCTACTAGATCTTTTAATGATAACGGATGTGTTTAGTTGTTACGGCCTAGGTGAATTTGTTATAAATGTTACTATAACATAAACTTTTTAATAAATTTTATTATTCTGTAAATATTATTTTATTTATCATACGAAGTAAGTACCGCCTTCCTAATAAACCAATAATAATGTTTAGTTACTTTTTTATTCGTCCAAAAATTCGTTAAAGAAATACTAATTTAAAGAATTATATGAATATAGCTTTCATCCGCGTGGAATTCGGTCGTACCGCGTTCTCTATAGTAATTTTGAGGATAAAAGGTAGCCTAGCCTTTTTAATGTTTCCAGCTTTCAGAATACCAAATATCGTCAAAATCGGTTGAGTGAATTACCATTTCCTTTCATGGTTTTTTTCCAAAGTTCGCAGTTTAACGACTAATAACGACAAAATTTGTAAAGCCTACTTAGCTGTGATAGTTTAACTTTTTAACTTAACCAGACATCAAACTATCTCAATTTTATCAAAATCAGTTCAGCAGTTTAATCATGAAAGATGGACAGATTTGCGCATTAAAAAAGAAAAGAATGGATTTTACTTTGTACTCTCTTTTTATTTATCTGCAATACATTTTGGCAGCGGCTTATGTTTTTGTCTTATATTTTCTGAAGTAAAATTTAAAATTAACAACTTTAAACAATAGATAACAATATGTTTGGTATGATACAACTTCGTCCGCGTTAATTGATATCTTAACTAAATTTCGATATATATATATGTATATATATATATGTATAAATACGAGTGCAAGAAAACGAATTATATGAAAATTAGTTATTTAACGGTGAAAAATTACTGACAAAAGCTGTAGGAAACTACGGGGGGCAATTGATCAAGGTACTGAATAGCATCAGCTTGCTCGCGCAAGCAATGCGCGGTTGGCCCTAACTTTATCATGAGGCAGAGGTAGAAGAGACTTCACCTCTCCTACGGATGCGCGCTACACCGCTGGCCCCACTTCTTCGCGGCAAGAAAACACACATCACTGAACACGAAGTGCTTATAAAAATCGTTGTTTCTTAAAACTTTAATAACTTTATATTAAATGAAGATATCGCAATATTTTTTTTAGATCAGGCCAAGTGTCTAAGAAATAAAACTTAGAAAACCTTATTGAAATCTATCCAGTAGTTTTTCTTATACGCGCACAACTACAAACCTCTATAATTTTAAAATATATTGGTGGTTACCGGTAAATTACTAAATAATACTACATCCCTAGCTGTGATACCATTATATACTACAGTTTGCTTAAACGCACAGACTAATATGATGCTACGCATCTTATACGTGTTCAACGACTTCTTATTTACAATAAGAAAAATAATACTTACCACCATTGTATTTGCAATTAGTTTGCTCACTATTTACAAATAAATATGTTTTAAAATTGAAACGATTCCTTTTTTTTTTGATGATCGTGAACATCGTTCAATAGTCTAAAATGTGCAAAGAATCATGTCCAGTCTTGACCTGAAAATTTTCTAACGCGTCTAGTGATGTAAAATATCTTAATTGCACTTAACTGCATTTTTTTTTGCTTATTCCGTATCGCATAATTGAATTTTCAAATAAAGCCAGGACAAAGGAAAAAAAGTAATGTTACTATGTTTATTATTCTCAATAGACTTTTGGAGACGGAACGTGTTTTACAATGGCACAAAGGTCCAGAAGCCATGCCAAAAATATAAAAAATTAATAACATGATGAAAAAAAATGAATGAATGACAGGCTGTCATTTGTTTTACTTTTGCATTCGTTCGTTTGCTCTTCCTACGTATTGTACTATGCGATTTTGGATTTTCTGATACCTTTACAACTTTTGCATTTTCCACGGACTTTGATACCTTCCCTTTACGATTAATTTGACCTGGGTTATACGGATATCGATTTAGTGCTTTTGATTGGGATCTAAGACGTCATCGCTCTTGTTAGAAATCGTTATGGAGCCTTCTACGAGATTGCTTTGTATACACTGTAACATATGTGAATATATAAGTCAATGCATATGTGTTAATACGCTTCAGCGTTATCGGCTTGATCAAGCGTGGTGATTAATGCTCATGCCTTCTCTGTATGAGAAGAGGCCTTTGCCCAGCAGTAAGGCAGTATTATGCTGTTATTAGGTATTATTTACTCATCCTTGTCTGTTCATCAGACTTTTAGAGTTCGATAGCTGAAAGCGTCGTCTGACAAGCCGTCTCCTGGAGTCTGATCCGTTTCGACGACAGATTTTGACCGATAATTCAATGAACTATACCTATATTGCTCTAACTTGCACCAAGTGTAGTGTAGACATCAAGGATGTCCTATCATCACGCTTGTATTCTTTAAAACTCAGCATCTGCGGGATATTACTAGAATATAACTGCTGTTTGCGACCACGCGCCGATTTGATGATGATATTACATTGAAGAGGGATTTATTTCAGAGTGATTGTAACTCTCTCAGCAATTAAGAAACAATTTAATTTTAATTATCGTATAGTTTTTGAGGTTATGACAGCTGTCAGACCTTATATGACAGCTGTCCTTATAATCTGACCTGACCTTATAACCTCAAAAACTTATTTACTTAATAGCATTTTTCCCTGGCCTCTAAATGAAAAGATGACAAGTTATTGTGTTATTATAAACAATAATTGTTTTTATGCAATACTAGTTGTAGGTAGACGCGACCTGTAAAACGAATCAAATGACAGGTCAATCAATGTATGGAAAGTGGGCATGATACTTTACGTAGACTGTCAACACCGTTATTCCTTCTCTTTCTTTTCAGAAAGAGACGGTCTGTTAAGACTCGTTGTGAATCCGTTGTTATTGCCTTAGAATAAAGTCTGATCTTATGTGATATAAAAATGCGCGTGTAACATTTATTTATTGAAATTTGCATGAAAATGAGCAAATTGGGTTTCTAGTATTGATAATACGACGTAGCCGCTTGTATGTGTGCTCCCGGCGACACCGGTTCTCGTACAAAATAAGATTGGCAGCCATTCTATTGTGTATTTCAGTAGTCTATGTGTCTGAGCAACACACATCGATATTATCAATAATCGGCAGTATAAGCGATTGAACAAGAAATATCGTTGTATTGGTATGAAGAATTTTTTTAGTCGGTAAGGAGATCGTTAGGTTCCAGTAGTTATGGGTGATGTTGTTCTACATTAAGAAGATAATACTTATTAATAAATTGTAATTGAACATGATTGATAGTGAGGTGGAAACAATCTAGAACTACCTACATTATTAATTGACATTTAGAGGGATTCATATTAATATCAGAGTGGTCCATTCGGAGATGTAACGTCGATTTTTAAGAATAAAATTGCATTTGTAATATTGGATGATCCCAATTGTGCATATAGTTGGTAAGAGCATGTGAGATTTAAGGTGATAAGATTAATAAAAAATGAAATCAGACAAGGAGAGAGTACCGCCGTTGTTGGGCAATTTTTAAGCAGTATTTTATCGAATACAGCGTTGAATAAGTTATTTTGAACGTCACGTTTGAGATGGACAGCATCATTTACTTATTTATAACAAGTCAAAATAATAAAAAAACCGCGGTAGCCAACCCGCCTGCCGAGCGTGGCAGCTACGGCAAAATCCCTTCTATGAACAACTTTGCTAGACTGTTATAACGATGATGATGATGAACGACATTCATATAACGCTTATTTAAAAAAATAATTTAATATTTGCGAATAGCGGCATCGATAACACAATATATTAAGATCTGAGTCAAAAAACGGGAAGGTTCTATATTCGACGTGTAAGTTTGTTTTTCACCGTTCTCCGAATTTGACCGATTTAGATAAATATTTTTTATTAAATAAGTTCTACTCTTAACTAAAATAGTTACATTAAACTATTACCTACTACGTAGGTTTCTACTTTTTCTTGATATTTAATTTTTCACGTTACAAAAAACGCGGTTCGCCACCCGTCACGTTCTGTCTCCCGGAGGGGCGAAAAGTGGATTGCGGAGGCCCGTCTGGCTACGCTGAATGTGTGTGGAGCAATGAATGATAAGATGGATGAAGTATGCGAAATGATGAATGATAGAGGAATAGATGTGTTATGTGTCAATGAGACGAAACGAAAGGGAAAGGATGCCACTGCACATGGCATGTATACTGCTTACTGGTCTGGGGTAGACGAGACCGAGCGGGCATGCCAGGAGTCGGTGTCATCCTTTCAGAAAGAATGTGTCAATGTGTGAAAGAGTATGAATGTGTAGCTCAAGACTGCTATGGATACGAATGAAAGTGGGCTTAAAGAAGTTGTTTGTGCTAGGGTGTACGCCCCAGATATGTATAAGCCCACTTATATCCGAGAGCAGTTTTGGGACATGGTAAGGATGGTGTTGATGAATTTAAGGTAAATGAAAATATCATTATGTTAGGAGATTTTAATGGAAGGGTTGGGGTGAAGAGATCTGGTTATGAAAGGATATTAGGAACGTTTGGCGATGAAAGTATAAATGAGAATGGGAAGACCTCCTCACCGTATGTGTGGAAAAGAATCTTTTGTGACACTTTCTTTCGCCATAAGAGTATTCACATGTATACATGGGAAAGAGGTGATGATAGAAGCATGATAGATTTCATAATTCTGGACGAAAGAATGAGGAGCGCAGTGGTAGATACAAGGTTTACCGGGGTCCAACGTAGGGACGGATCATTACTTGGTCTTATGCCGAATTAATGGTCTATTCAAGCGTTGGCGGCATCGGACATCTGTGTCTACTACTGCGTTACAGCGTATAAGAATAGAGAGGTTACAAGATGAAGGTGTGAAAGAGAAGTTCAAATGTAGACTGAGAGAAAATATAAGTGGTATGGATGAATTGTGTATGAATGATTTAGACTTGGAGACTGTGTGGTATAATGTCAAGAAAGGTTTGGTGGATGCAGCCACCGAAGTATGTGGTGTAACTAAGAGAACGAATGAAAGGAAAAATAATACGTTGTGGTGGGATGATGAGGTACGGATGGAAGTTGAAGCAAAGAACAGAGCATGGTTAGATTTACTAGCAACCAAATCTGGTAATTTAGCGGTATGATTGATGAGATTGAAAGAAAAGGCAGAATTTAGACGTATAAATAAGAGAGTAAAAGAAGTTTTGAAAGGAAAAGCAAGAAAGAACGGATAAGAATGATAGAAGGATATCTGATAACTTCCAGGCAAATATTAAAATGTTCTGGAAACTCGTAAGAACTGCCAGGAAATTCAATACAGCCTAGAATGAATGCTATACGAGACGAGAATGGCTGTATGCTGAATGATGAAGTTTCGAATTTAAAGAGATGGAAGGAATACTTTGAAAGCGTGTTTATGAGTGAAGGGTCGTCTGAATTAAGTGAAAAGAAATCCGAAAGAAGTGAGAGAGGTAGGGAGATAAGTGTAGATGAAATAATGAAAGCAATGAAAAGCATGAAAGCAGGTAAGGCAGCCGGATATGATAGAGTATCACTCGAAATGCTAAGGGCTGAGAGGGAGTGGTGGCAGGCCTGCTGTACACCTTGTTTAATTTACGTTGAAGACTGGTGCAAAGCCGTTATAGTCCCAATATATAAAGGAAAAGGGTCACAGCAGGACTGTAAAACTACCGTAGATCAGCTTGCTTAGCATTGTGGGTAAACTGTATGCTAAAGTGTTAATGAAAAGAGTTAATGAAGAAACTGGTGGAAAAATTTGGCAAGCTGGATTTAGAAAGGGAATGGGGTGTACGGATCAAGTATTTTCCATGCGCATGATCGCAGAGAAGTTTTTGGCCAAAAACCAAAAAGTTTTATGTGTGTTCATGGACTTGGAAAAGGCTTATGACAGAGTGGACAGGAATGTGTTATGGCAAACACTGAACTCATTTGGGTTGAGCGCTGGTTTGATACAGGCATTAAGGTCTCTTTATAGGGACTCTAGTGCTTGTGTCAGGATCAACGGGGTCTACTCGGACTGGTTTGGCATCCAAAAAGGTGTCAGACAGGGCTGTGTAGCTTCCCCGTGGCTGTTTAACCTATTTATGGACAGTTGTTTGCAAAATTTGAAAGTTGAAGAATGTGGGTTGAGAATGGGTGAGTTAACCGTCAAATGCCTTTTGTACGCCGATGATCAAGTCATATTTGCATCGTCGGCGGCCGAGTTGCAAATGATGGTTACTTTAATGAACCGATCATTAAAAGAAAGAGGTATGAAAGTGAACGCAAGTAAGACGAAAGTGATGGTTTTGAAGAAGAAAGTAAAACGTTATGTGAAATAAGAATAGAAGGGAGTTGATTGAGCAAGTGGATGAGTTTGTATATTTGGGATGTTTATTTAGCAGGGATGGTAGATATGATAAGGATATAGAACGACAGTGAACGCAGGAAATAGGTGAATGGGGCTCTACACGCTATTATGAAGAGTCAGAATGTGGCAAAAAGGCACGTTTGGCAATTCATAATACTGTGTTAATCCCTACGTTAATGTATGGTAGTGAAAGTTGGGTCTGGCAGAAGAAGCATGAGAGTAGAATAAATGCTGTAGAAATGCGGTCATTAAGGAGTATGCTAGGGTTGAATCTGAATGACAGGGTGAGAAATAGTGTGATAAGAGAAAAGTGTGGTTTGCAAGATGACGTTTTGACCAGGATTAAGAAAGGAATGCTTCAGTGGTTTGGTCATGTAGAAAAATGAACGAAGAAAGAGTGACAAAGCAAATTTATGTTGCAGAAGTGAACGAAAGAGTCGGGAAGGACGCCCTAGACGAAGGTTTATCGACCAAATTGGCGATATATTGAAAATGGGCCAGATTAGAGTACCTTAACCGACGAGCGTGTATGCATAGATATATGGATGTAAAGGAGGCGAGAAGTGTCAGGATCGTGTCTAATGGAAGTCCGTTGTCTCTGCCTACCCTCTGGGTGACAGGCGTGAGTGTTTATGTATGTAAAAAAATATTGCAAATAAGCCCGTTATACAAGTAGGTTATTGGAAATAAAATTTAAATCTTTATTCATAATAATTTGTAAGCTTTTGATACTTCACAAACTATTATAACCCTCAGAATGAGTAACTTTACGTTTTAATTTTTCACACTCCAGGCGATATGATTTTCTATTATATTTATCCGATACATGATATTGTCTTGTAAAGAGCTTGAGAACTGCATTCAATTCTATTCATTCTTTCGAATAGCAATCATGGCAACACAATATCCTTTATATAATTGAAGATATTAAAAATTTATGGATTAAATCTTACCAATAAAGCATCTAAGTAGTAATGTAATGTAAAACGTGTACTGGTAGTGATTCGTGAACCCTCCAGTGATCACGAATCACTACCACGTTCAGATTAAGATTATGCCGTAACGTAATATTACTGTTAAATAATGTATGTGACTTTTATCATGGAACGGATATCCAATTACTAATGGTGAATTACTACTGATGATCCATTCTTATTCCTGATGGTCCAAAATGGATTGACGGGTAAATGGTTCCATGGCCTACAGTGACCGGTTATCTGCACCGCGTGTTAATTATTACTTTATTACTTAAAATAAAACTTTGTAAAGTTTTAGAATATTGCTTTGTGGTCGGAAGCCACTATGCCACATTTATTACAAATTGGACGAGTCTAAAAACGACTTCTTTGCATTCGCATTTTCTGTCTACAAAGCAAAAAATCTACGTTCTTAGAATTCTCTTAAGCTTTCAAAAAGTCTTTAAAATGCAGTGTTTGTATGTAAACTCTTTAATTCCAAATTAATTGCACTAGTTTAATAGAACTATTTAAGTTGCGTGTACCTTCAAGATTTCTCCGCAGCACTATTACACCAATTGTTACTATAGTGCACGCAATTGTTGGAGGGAATGAGGTGCTTTTGAAAGTTTGTAAGACAAAGTATTTTATTTTTCACACGGATCTTAAGTTATATAATTTTTCTTAAAAAAATATATGTTTTAGTATATTTAATATTTTTAATAAATATCATTTAATATTTTTTGTTACAACCAAGACTATTAATTCGAGAGCTTCGAGACATATTGTATAAGTAATGATATAGCTTATCATCATAATATTGGAATAAGTAAAAGATTTTGCGATTTTAATCTATTATGTGTGTCCATAGATTTACAGGGGACATGTTTTTCGAGTTTACAGTAACTATACTACTCAAAACAAAATTGGGCCCACCCTATGTTTTTTCGAAGTTGTTTTATTAATAAATCATATGGATATTATTAGCGGAGTGGATTATTTAAACATTAAACTTACATGACTATGAGTTAGGACAATTTTCACAATGTTTACGACGATAACTTGTATGTCATTTTCAAGCAGGTAGTCAGAAAAAGTGAAGTCATGAAAAATCTTTCAATATTCATAAAAAGCTTATCTACCTCAGCACTAAAAATAATGGCTAGTAAACATAAGTATAATTTAAGTAACACAACACTGCAATGCATTAATGAGAGGAAACGCTTATTCAATAATAAAATAAAAAACCAGAATATCCAAAAGATAACGGAGCTAAGCAAGAAAATCAAAGAAGATTTTAGAAATGATAGAAATACCATAAGATTACAAACTCTAGAAAAACATATATTCAACCACAGAAGAAACAAGGAAACATCTTGAAGAACTGCGTGAATCAATTCCATGGATACCAAACATGAAAAGTAACCAAAACAGCACCACAAATCTAAAAGATATAAATAAAATAGCTCCGAATTCTATCGAAACCTTTATTCGAGCAGAGATACTGTAAATCAAAGTAGATACGCAAGCTCAATAATTTCCTCTTCAGCAATAAATTCTGAACCTGAAATCTTAACAAGTGAAGTTAGACAGCAATACTTAGTCAAAATCCCGGCAAATCGCCAAGCCCTGATAAAATGACAACAATCATTAAAAACATATATTCCCACAGCAAGGCAAGAATTCAACTGGAAATGCTATAGGATGTGTTTAAAATAGGAAGAGGAGTCAGACAAGGGGATCCATTATCTCCCAAGCTGTTCTCTGTGGTACTGGAAAATATATTCCGAAAGTTAGATTGGGACAAATATGGCTTATTTGAAGAAAACCTACATACTCTAGGGAAAATGATTGAAGACCTGAACAAACAAAGTGAGAAAATCGGATTATTCATGAACATAAACATGATAAAAGAAAGTTTTTGATACTTGCATTCTTCACTGCCTCATTTACGGCTATGAAACCTGGCCCCTCACAAAACATCACAGAGACAGTCTAGAAGATTGCCAAAGAGCTATGGAAAAGAGCATGATTGGCGTTAAAACAATGCAGAAAAGAAAAAGCTTTATAAGGTCAAAATCTGGAGTAACAGACGTGCTTTTAAAAGATAGACCAACTAAAGTGGGGATAGATGGGCCATATAATACGAAGTACTCAAGAAAAGTGGAGCAAGATTATTACTGACTGATACCCTAGAGATGGTAAAAGAAAAGAGGAAGGCAAGGGAAAAGATGGGAGGATGAGATAAAATTAACAGCCGGTCTAAATTGGAGAATGGTTGCGAGAGATAGAAAGCAATTGAAGATGTTAGAGAAGGTTGTTAGAGATATGTTAGAGAACTGAGACATTCTATAAATATCATAATAATTTAGGCAACCATCGAAAAATGTTCTGGACAAAAGGCTTATTGATTGATTGATTGAAATTAATAATGGTAAGGAACAAAATAAAATAAGAACCAGTTAAATTAAGAATTTATATTGCCGAGTCATAAAATAAAACGGACTGCCCCTTACCTTTTTATTGACACTGTGGAAATCTTGAAAATTATACTTGAATCATATTATAACGTACAAAGCAGTTAAGTAAGGTCCCAGTAAAAAAATATTTTCCATGTTCGGTCGACTTCACCACCTTAGTAGGTTGAAGTTTTAAAATTTAGCCTACGGGCTTAAAAATATAAAACGTGCTTTGTTGACGACCTGATAAAATGCAATAATTATTATGTTTTTATTCTTCTGAGTTCAGTTTTATAAAAAAAATAAAATGTAATAGATTTTCTATGCAAAACTTATTTAATACAAGGGTCTTTATGAGGCAATAAAAAAGCTAAAAAATCGATAAGAATTATTACGATTTTCTTTAAATTTTTTTTCAATTTTTTGTGTCGATGAATAATGGTCTAGTTTCACCGATTTTTGTTTGTGCACTTTATCTAGGGACACAGTGTATAGTCCTATTTTAAAAAAAAACCTAGACATTGACTTCTGACAACGTGACAAATAGATAAACGTATCAAGCAAGACAATATCGTTTTAAATCACTTGATATTTTCCTCAATTCATTCATCCAAATGTATGATGCCATTTGGAGATGAAACGAATCAATTTAATGCATTTTTTTTAAAGAATAAGGATCACACAGCACACAGTCCACTGATTGTAAGTGGATACTGTAGCTCATAGATATCTACATTTATCCTCGATTAAGAATCAAAATGCAGATGTGTTGTCACCCTGAAGACTGAGATGGAATTTTACGCTGGTATTCTAGTGGTAGTGGTGGTAGTGAGCGTGGTCCATCTTGAGCCACCTGCATGTTTTGTTTGTAGGATGAGTGTGGCCCATAGACATCTACATTTATCCTCGATTACGATTTAAAATTCAGGTGCGTTGTCACCCCTGAGGAATAAGATGGAATGCCTCGTTTCCAGTAAAAGGGTCTCCGGTTCTCCACACACCACACTCACCATACGAAACACAGCAGCATTAACCTGCTATTTTACGATGGTTTCTTCGAGCTGACTTATTCGTGTTACCACCATAATATAGGAGTAGCTGCAGCATGATTCTACAACGTATCAAAACTATATACCATCCCTAATTATTAAGACCTCTAAATAGAAAATTAAAGGTTATTAATTAACAATCTTGAAACGATTTCAAAATCAGCATGGCTTACAATTTTCTTTCTGTACCGAGTTTTAATAACTACAACCTACTGAATTTTAATAAACCCAACTACATTCAGATATAATATTAGCCGTGGTAGCTCAGGGCTAAGCGCTCGCTGTAAATTTACAATACGCGAGAAACCTGGGTTCGATCCCCGCCGGCACCAATGAAATTGTTAATTGAAATTTTAAGGGCTGATTTACCACGTGCTCGGCGTGAAGACCAAAATATTGAGGAACGTGCATGTCTGACATGGAGTTCGCCAACACGCATTGGGGCAGCGCGGCGGACATTTCCTTGCCCTAAAACCCTGTCAGAAATGAGAGGAGGCCTGTGCCAGTAGTGGACGTATATACGCTGTAACTTTATATTATTTATATACATATAATATATGTATGTATACACGTGTGTTAAAGATAATTGTATTATACGAACTATTATGTATTTGTTTATATTCACATTGTATTTGTGTAAATAATAAGCCTAATTTTAATATGCGCTACGAGTATATCTATTTCTATTTATAATATTTAGTTATTTAAGGAACCTGCCCTAATTTTTCACCACGCCATGGGTTGACTGGCAGAGATTGCTAACTGGCGTTAAGTCCACCCTTTGTAACCTTTATGGTTAGAACAATAAAGTATTTAAATAAAATAAATAATATATTTATCCTTAAAATAATTGTAATAAATGTTTTTGGTATATTTATTGATCAACAAAGAGAAAACGATAAATATTTTAATTTTTTTCGTGTTGCGAAGTGATTGGACTTCTTTGTCTTTTGCAAAGATAAAATATTATTTTATATCTTTGCAAAAGACAAAGATATTGCTGTAAAGCAAAAGATATAAAAATAATTTTAGATTGATAAGAACGTTTCGTTGATAAGAACCCATATATTCAAGTGGGTATCGTAAGAGGCGACAGTTGGAAACAGGCAGGAGATGGGCAGCAGCATCTTCCTGATAACAGCAACATCACAATAAAAACTGCGGTTGCCAACCCGCTCGCCAAGCGTGGCAACTATGACAATATATCCCCAATGAATAAAGCTACGAAGAGACGGCCCCAGTCCCAGGCGGCCCCGCTAATCCTGGCTACGGTGGCGACCATGGTAACGGCGAGGCAGGGGTGCTAAGAATCTCCGGTGGAGGTTCAGTTGCCACCTACGACGACTCGACCTGGCACCTATAACGCACGCACCCTGAGGACTGACGTGAAGATCCTGGAGCTGGAAGAAGAGATAGACAAGTTGCGCTTGAATATTATAGGACTATCCGAGGTCCGAAGAGAGGGGAGGACACGGTAATCCTCGAATCCGGCAACTTATTCTATCACCGGAGGGCGACCATCTGTCCCAAGGAGGTGTCGGATTTATCGTCCACAAGTCTCTCGTTAACAACGTTGTAAGATCGGGAGTTTGTCGACGAGGGTTGCGTACCTTATACTCAGAATCACCAAACGGTATTCGCTGAAGGTCATACAAATGTATGAGGATATCTCTAGAGCCATGCATTCCTTCAAACCCACTATACGGTGTTAATGGAGACTTCAACGCAAAACTAGGCACAAGAGAGAGCGGTGAGCTGAAAGTAGGGAAATTCGGAATAGGGCAACGGAACCCAAGGGGACAGCAGCTGGCCGACTTTATTGAGAAAGAGGAACTCTTTATGATGAACTCTTTCTTCCAAAAGCGGCCCTACAGAAAGTGGACCTGGTGGAGCCCCGACGGTTCGACAAAAATGAGATTGACTTCATTATGACGACGAATGGTGAGAGGCACACTGAACCTAAACGTTAAGTTGGAGGTCACGTCTAATGAAGTCAACGCTCCGTCCCCTCGTGCTCTAATCCAAAGTCCCGAAAACTTTCAGCTCGAGTTACAAAATCGTTTTAGTGCCTAGAAGTTTGCAATGAAGTGGACGATATGAATGAAAAGCTTGTGAAACTGTCCATGCGGTCGGAGCTAAGTTCTGTAAGACACCTCGACGAAGAACACAAAACTCTCGATCACACTCTTAATCTCATGGTTGTTAGACGGGAGATGAAGCTGCAGTCTTCAGCAGATTTGACAGCATACAGGCAACTGAACAGACAGATCTCCAAATGCATGCGGCGGGATTTGCGCAACTTCAATACAGCTCGTATTGAAGAAGCGATCGAGCGGAACCAGGGCTCCAAAGTCTTTGCCAGAGATCTGTCTGCCAGTAAGAGCCAACTGTCGAAGCTGAAGACCGATTGTCGCAGCATCGTTTCCGGACACCTGAGATTTTGAGTGAGATTGAGAGGTTCTATGGGCAGCTGTACACGTCATCGTTGGAGCCACGCAAGTGGAGTAACGATCCAAGAGCAAGTCTTATCCGACACTATTCCGATGATATCCCGGACGTCAGTCTGAGCGAGATTAGAATGGCTCTCCAGCACCTTAAAAACGGCAAGGCCCCAGGCGAGGATGGAATTACAGCGGAGCTTCTGAAAGCGGGTGGAAAACCGGTACTTGAAGTCCTTCAGAAGCTTTTTAATTCCGTTCTCCATGGTGGCATTACACCGGAGGCGTGGAGCAGAAGTGCGGTGGTCTTGTTCTTCAAGAAAGGCGACAACGCTCTCTTGAAGAACTACAGACCGATTTCCCTTCTGAGCCGCGTCTACTTGCTGTTTTCGAGAGTCATTACGAATCGTCTCGCATGCAGACTCGACGACTTCCAGCCTCCCGAACAAGCCGGTTTCCGAAAAGGCTTTAGCACCATAGACCACATACATACCCTTCGGCAAATTGTACAGAAGACCGATGGTACAATCTGCCACTTTGCCTTGCGTATGTGAACTATGAGAAAGCCTTTGATTCCGTCGAAATTTGCGGTGCTGCAGTCCCTTAGCGGTGCCAAGTGGACTGTCGGTATATCGAGGTGCTGAAGTGTTTGTACAGTAGGGCTACGATGGCTATCCGAGTACAGAACCAGAGTATGAAACCTATCCAACTGCAGAGAAGTGTAAGACAGGGTGACGTTATATCCCGCAACTCTTCACCGCTGCATTGGAAGACGTTTTTAAGGTACTGGACTGGAAAGGATACGGCATTAACGTCAATGGCGAGTAAATCACTCACCTTCGATTTGCCGACGATATAGTTCTTATGGCAGATTCGCTGGAGGACGTAAGCACTATGCTCAATAACCTCAATAGTGTCTCCCAACGGAAAGGTCTTAAGATGAATATGGACAAAACAAAGATCATGTATAACGTCCATGTCACACCTATGCCGGTAGCTGTTGGGAGCACAAAGCTCGAAGTTATTGACGAGTATGTTTACCTGGGACAAATAGTCTGACTAGCTAAGTCCAACTTCGACCGAGAAGTCAATCGACGTATTCAACTCGGTTGGGCAGCATTCGGGAAGTTACGCACATCTTCTCGTCAGGTATACCTCAAAACTTGAAAACGAGACTGTACAACCAGTGCGTGTTGCCAGTGATGATCTATGGAACTGAGACGTTGTCTTTCACTGCTGGCCGTATGAGGAAGCTCAAGGTCGCTCAGCGAGCTATGGAGAGGGCTATGCTTGGAGTTTATCTGCGTGATAAACTTAGAAATGAGGATATCTGCAGTAGAACTAGAGTGACCGACATAGCCCAACGGATTAGTAAGCTGAAGTGGCATAGGGTCGGCCATATAGCTCGAAGAACCGAGAATCGATGGGGAAAAAAAGTTCTCGAGTGGCGGCCTCGTACCGGCGGACGAAGTGTAGGGCGTCCCTCCACTAGATGGAGTGACGACCTGGTAAGACATGCAGGAAGTCGATGGATGCTTTGTGGCATTCCTTGGGGGAGGCTTATGTTCAGCAGTGGACTTGTGAAGGGCTGTTATGATGATGATGATGATGATGATGATGATGAACGTTTGCGTCAATGAACAAAAATTGTGCATTAATTCATTCATTGTAGCGTATGGTAATGCACTAATAATATGAAATGTATGATAATGCAATAATAATAAGTAAATGGACCTGCATATCTCTGATGTAATTTTAAAATAAATTTGTCCGATATTTTTTTTATTACTTGCATAGCTCGTTGAAATTTTTAATTACAAAAAGTTTCATTAACATTTCATTAGAATAAAAGTTAAAGTTTATTATAATATTGTCATTACAGCCTTACATAGATATTAAGCGACAATATGCTTATGGTTGATGAGCCATGGTAGCTAAGCTCAGGGCTAAACGCTCGTTATAAATTTTACAGTACGCGAGCAACTCGAGTTCAATTCCACAGGCAGCAATGAAATTGTTAATTGCAATTTTAAGTGTTCATTTACTACGTGCTTGAAGGTGAAGGAAAACATCGTGTAAAAACCTGCATGTCTGAAAAATTAAAATAATATTTTTGAAGATATGTGAAGTCCGTCAACACAAAACTCTCATCAACTCAAAAACTCTCAACAATCAACAAAGAAGCTTGTGCCCAGGAGTGGGACGTATATAGACTGAAACTTTATTTATTTTGTACAAGGACAAACATCCAGACCCGGAAGTATTATTTTTAGGCCATACAAATACTTATTCCGTGCGGGATTCGAACCCGCGGCCCTCAACGCTGCAACTCAATGCTGAGCCACTGCGCGACGAAGCTGTCGGTATGTGTCCACAAAGTCTATACCCCTCAGATCGGAACACAGCAGTGCAAGTAGGTACTGCTTTAGCGGCAGAAATGGTAAGATTGTGGTATCTTCCCAGATGGACTTCTATGGTGGATTAGGAGATAAGTTAATAAAGAGGGAATTCTAAATGGTTCTATTTAAAAATAACTTTTAATAAAACGTTTTCTTTTTATGAAAAGTTATTTTCACCCGACTTCAAAAAACTGAAAAGGAAAAATATTTTCATATTATAAAGTCGGTATATAGAATAATTAAAGCCCCAACTTCAGATTGTGAAATTATTATATTTTAATGGTTCCAAAGTCGAGTACTCTTACTTTGATTTTGAGGCGCTGATTGTATAGGCTGGACTGTTCGTCATGGCAAATATGAAATGAATTTCAATAAGAATTACATGTAATCTATATTGAATAGAAATGATTCTATTCTATTATATGCACTGATGAACTCTAGCTTTTATTTTTTTTTTATATTTGACATAGGTATTGTAGTATTTTACCTTTAAAAAAAAAAGGTACTTTTGCTGCTTCTTCTCTGGTCAGAAGAATCTGATTTGGAAAAGGTAGTTCATTTTAAAAAATAAAATTCGCAATTAATAACATTTAAAAGTTCTATAACAAATGCCAGGGGTGTTAATAACACAGTCAATGTACCACTGATTACATCTAAAAATTAGAGACCTGTTGCGCATAAGTCTCTTATTCTTAGTATAGGAATAGAGCCGAATATAGTCCATCAAGCAACTTGAATATGGTTGGTGAAGGCTTATAGGCCTTTGAATTATGTCTTTGTCTGTACAGTCTTGTAACAGACCTAGCACTGCCCGAGGACATTGATGTAGTGCCCTATCAAGACATTTTGCAGCTTCTAGACAGTCATTTCACTCCGAAGCGTGTGGGGTTCGGGGAGCGTCACTATTTTTACGCAGCCACAGCAGGCAGGTGAATCGCACACGCAATGGGCTGTGGAAAATTACGAGGGTTGACAGCACATTGTGGGTTTTTAAACATAGGAGAAACGTTTTGCGAAAAGTTCATCATGGGAATGCGACCGGGACTGGAGAAAGAGAAGCTTTACGCGCAACACTTTTCGGATCTCTCGCTGGCCAAGGCTGGAGCAGCGCGCGCGCGGCCTCGCGGCGAGCGCCAGCGGAGCACCTGCGCCTGCGCCCACCAACCACCAGCTGCAAGAGTGAAAGTGTAGGAAAAGTGAAGTGCAATGTGTGCGGGTATACAAATCACAAAACATCCGAATGTAAATTCGCTAATTATGTGTGCCGAAAGTGTCACGTCAAGGCCACTTACGTAGAATGTGCTGAAAGTTAACTACGTCGAAGTGGACGGCGGTGACAAGGGTGAGGACGATGATGACGGTAAGCTTTTACATTCGATCGGTGAGGTGACCTATGGTAGAAATAATTATTTAGAATAATGTGCCGTTTAAATTTGTAACAGATAGCGGATCTGCTGTATCAGTAATTTCAGAGCGGTGCTACAAAACTAATTTTCAAGATGTGCAATTATCGCGCGCGTAAACAGCTGATGTCATATACCGGTAAAAGTATTACGTGTTTAGGTACAATCCGATTTCACGTCTTACTTGGGACATAAACACGATCTCGATATTTATGTCGTCCAAGATGGCGATCCGCCACTCTTAGGTAGGGATTTTATATCACGGTTACAGTTTGCGCCAATTAATTATTGCGGAGATGAAACTATTAACAATTTGGAACAACAATATTTCGAATTATTTTCCGACAAGTTAGGTACCTTTAACAAATATAAAATTAAATTATTGTTGCTAAAGGATGCAAAACCTATTTTTTAAAGACTCGCCTGATCGCTTTCGCCCTGCGCGAAAAGTTGAAAATGAAATTAATAGGTTAGTGTCATTAGAGTACTGGAGCCGGTCGAATATTCGGAATACGCATCACTTATAGTTCCGGTGTTAAAACGCAATGTCTCATAGACTTTGTGCCGACTTTTCTGTAAGTCTTACAAACAGTTACTCGTAGAACAGTATCCTCTGCCTTCAATCAATGAACTGTTCAAAAGATCCATGGTGGTCAACAGTTCAGTAAGCTAGACCTGTCTATGGCCTATAATCAGTATGTTTTGGATGAGGAGTCACAGGCGTTAACATGCATTAATACGCACCGCAGGCTTTTTAAATACACGCGTCTAGTGTTTGGTTTTCCAACGGGCCTTTGAAAGTGTGTTATCAGGGATGGACGGGGTTGTATGCCTATTAAATGATATTTTGGTCACAGCTGAAAGTAGGGAGCTTCATTTAGAAAGGTTAACTGAAGTACTTAAGTGGTTGCAAAACGCGGGGCTGACTTTACAGAGAAGTGTGAGTCTCTCAAGGACGAAATTCATTACTTAGGTTATATTATCACAAAAGAGGGCTTAAAAAAGGCCCCAGAAAAAGTCAAAGCAATGACGGACGCACCTGTTCTAACTAACGTGGTGGAATTACAGTCGTTTCTAAGCCTTGTTAACTTCTATAGCAATTTTGTACCAAACGCTTCAATGATCCTTAGTCCTTTATATGGCCTATTGTGAAAGGGCTATAAATGGGAATGGACTGAAAATCATAACTCAGCATTTGAGGAAATTAAAGAGATGTTAACCTCAGAACAGGTGTTAACTCATTTTAATCCGGAAGCCAAATTGATATTAACCGTCGACGGTTAAACCGCGCCTAAAACTGTAGGCGAAGCGCCTACAGTTTTAGGCGCGGTTTTATCTCAAGTGATTCGGACGGAATCGAAAGACCTATTTCGTATGTCTCAAGAACATTGAACGCGGCTGAGAAAAGGTACGCACAAATCCAAAATGAGGCAACCGCAATCATATACGGCGTGTGACGTTTTCATCAGTATCTTTATGGTAGATCGCAACCGTTTGTTTTACGTACACACCATAAGCCATTAATCTCTATTTTTGGCCAGATAAGGGTACCTGAAGTATCTACAAATAGGTTACAACGATACGCGTTATTCCTTGGCAGTTACAACTACGTAATCGAATACATACGAAGTCGCGATAATAGCGTGGATTATTTATCGTGAGCGAGCCTGCCCGTTCCCGGCGCGAGCGCGGGCCGCCCTCCCGCGCGCCGCCTGCGCGGCCTGCACGTGTGCGGAGCCGTGCGCCGAGGGCGAGCCGACTTGTGACCGCGCCACCTATATTCGCTTTGTATCCGATGGTAGTATGCCTGTGACCCTGGATAAATTGCGGGAAGAAACAAACAAAGATAAGGTTTTAAAAAGCGTAATTAGTTATATAGCTAACGGTTGGCCATCGAAAGTAAGCGATGTAAGATTAAAACCATTCTTTTTTGTAGGTATCAGCTGTCTTTCAAAAGTGGATGTATTATGAGAGGTCATAAAGTCATTTTACAGGAGAGTTTGTACACCGATTCTAAAGGAACTACATATTTCATTTAGGTGTAGTAAAGACAAAAGCCGAAGCACGTTCGAGGTTTTGGTTTCGGGAATCGACCAAGCTATAGAGAAAATGTAAGGCGCATGTGAGATCTGTGTCCAACCCCCTCCTCTTACTGGGAATTTCCTTCTAGTCCCTTTCAGCGCATACATTTCGAGACTTTTTAGGTCCAATCAAGACATACTGTATAAATGGGTCGAGGCGTATAATATGAATCATTCTACAACATCTACTGCTGTAATAGGAAAGCTATGATTTCATATCGAGGTTTGGTGTTCCAAAAACGGTTGCCAGTGATAATGGCACAGCGTTTTGTTCACATGAATTTGAGCCTTTCTGTTCGAATAACCTGGCGAGCAATGGCCAAGCGGAGAGTTTTGTCAGTGGATGTATTATGAGAGGTCATAAAGTTATTTTACCGGAGAGTTTGTACACAACGATTCTAAAGGAACTACATATTTCTCATTTAGGTGTAGTAAAGACAAAACCAAAATATCACCCGGCGAGCAATGGCCAAGCGGAGAGTTTTGTCAAAGTAGTGAAAAAGGGTATAAAATCTTGCCTTTTGTCAGGCCATAATGCGAAAGAGGCTAATATTAAATTACTTAAATATTTAATGGACTATTCTACTGATAATAGCATTTGGCCGTAAATTATGAATGCGTTTGGATTTGATTGATCCGAAACCATCTTCACCCTCGTCACCGGTCGCCGCTAATCGTGTAAAAAATAAACAGTGTACGGAAATTAAAATACGTAAACAAAATGGAAAGTTTAACGAAAACGAACATATATAGTTTTTTTTTTTAACAAAAACTCATTCAAATGGTGTAAAGGAATAATACTAAAGAAAATAGGAAAAGTCATGTACCAAATTAAAAATATGCACACTTTAGAATGCTACAAAAGACATAAAGATCAGTTAGTATTGGATAAAGGATCACGTAACGAACAAACTACAGATATAGACTTACCTGGTCCGTGCTCTCCGCCGCAGTCTTCTCTGGTGTCTCTGCCGCCGACTCAGCCTGCCCCGCTGCCGACGCCGACGTCATCAGTCCAAAGTCTGCCGACTACATCTACAACTCAACTCAGCCCGTTACAGCTATCTCCAGTGCTATGCAGAACTGATAGGGGGAGAAGAGTAGAGTTATATGAGGCAAACGACTCAACTTCTTCAGAAGTCGGTGACCAAGTAGTACAACTTGCTGAACGAACAACCTCTGGAAGAGAAGATCCGGTTCTTAGAAGCAATGCGGAATCCGATGAAGAATTTGTAGAGGCGGAGACGATGAGTCGCGATGACCAGATGTCTGCGCAAACAGAGGCGCTCAATACTGTATCTAAGAGATTGTTACGTGATCGTCCTGTAGTCGATTATAGAAAGTTTTTCTAGTACGTTCCACAGTAGCTCTAAATCTTAATTTGTATAACATTAGGAGTATTGTTTAAATATTGTTGAGAGTGGATGTTATGTATGCATATTTATATATGTGCGCGTGGCTGCGCCCACGCATCCCGCACCTGTACCTGTGTCGTATGGAATACAGTGCATTGCCAGCTAGGAAGTGTTTTACTCGTGTCCCTACGTCCGATTCTTGACAGATACACTACGCATAGATAAGATTTTTCTAAGAAACAACAAAAGCCTGTATACAAAAAATGTTTCTGCACATTGGAAAAATTTAATTAGTAAATTTAATTAGGAAATTAATATTATATCATCGCAGCGGTGGAATAAAGTAAATTCATTACCGAATTATTATATTCAAATGACAAATAAAACGCTTTATTATTTGCCAAATTGTCAAGATAAATGCTAGTAGTATACTATTTAACTTCAAGCTGTCCGCATTTAGCTCTCCAAATGTTTTCTTTTTGCAATACGGACTCACAGCAATAAATTCATGTGTGAGGATTAACGTTCCACATGCTTTGTGCACAAAGATAATATTTCGGTAGAATTTGCTAGCCATGTGAACGTTAATTGAATTGCATACGTAATGGATTATAATATATTATAATATATACCTCATAAAGATTTATCTAATAGGTTTAAACTTTAATTTTATAAAATCTCACGTCTTATCTAGGTTGATGATTTTCTCATGGATGCCATCATAAGATCTTGACCAGATTTATATGGGACCACTGCTGAAGTATCCCCTTCTGACCTTTAATCATTGTAATCAGACAATGTAGAAAATAATTATTGCTAAACAAACATAAAAATGTATTCCGACGACTTTAGAACCTTGTCTTTTTTTGAAATCGATTTAAATTATGCTTTATTTTAAAATGTAAATATGCTTTAACAGATTTTCATAAAATAGATATTTTCAAAAGATAAATATTTCCGATATACATCCCGGTTATTACATTACTCAGCTACGCAGCTCAATAACTCAATTAAGTGTTACATTGCGAGTTAGACGCTAGCTAATAAATCTGATTTAATATTATATTTAGTAAAGTGTTATACAGTAATATTAGGTGACGAGCCTTTGCCCGCGACTTCGTCCGCGTGGATTTCGGTTATATCGCGCCCATGTGTGAAAAAGAGTCTGCTGTACAAGCCACAATTATAACTGGATATCGCGGGCAAAAGCTAGTAAACTACAAAACTTCTTTATACACCACATTTTTTGCTAATCTATTACTGTGTGCCAAAATTATCAGACTACTGGGCGAGCTTACGCGTGAGCAAACCATAGAATTGCCCGTGTGAAAACATTTTTCTCAAGACTATACCCGCAAATTTTAATGTATGCCCTTGTGATTTGTTTATGGTCATTGCAAAGCAGACTTTGAGGGGAATGATCTTCCCTTTCAATTCGTTTGAATTGAAAGGGAAGATCATTCGGGATCAAGGGTATTCTTGGTACAAATACAGTTTCCCTTGCGCATATTCAGTTATAATTGTGGTTTCCACTACATTGCGATATAACGCTTTTACTTTGCATTGGGTAGCTATATTCTTTAGCTACACACCCATAGGATTAATTTACGTAAGGAGGTGCGGTGGGGTGCAAAAGGAGGTATTGCAAGGAATGCGTCGAGCCGCTCAGCGCGCAATCGCGGGCACGCAAAATGACCAGTACTTGTCATATTATTACCTTCACGGGAAGTCCATGAAATGGTGGAAGAAGATGTTACTATCCAGCATGTAATATTCCACTCTGCCACTATCACTGCTTTGAAAGGTATCATACTAAAAAAGATTTCACGGTGTAGGATTGAAAAAAAAACACGTAATCGCGGACTTATATTTATATAAGAGTTTTCTTTTTGTAGAAAATGGGTATTATTGTTTTGTTTTTTTTAATAAAATAAAATTAATTTACTTTGTTTTATTTTTTATATAAAAATAAATTAGTTATTATAGCATATACGAAAAAAAGAAAATATGTTACTTCTTTAGTTCTTTTAAATAAAACTTACAAAAATGCCGTAAATGGCTGGCGTACAGGGGAATGCGCGCTACAAAATACTTGGCTGTCAAAGTGTTAAGATCATCCCGAAGCCGGGTAAGTCTGACTACAGCGCATTAGAGTCCTTCCTTAAAATTGATACATGTGTTTGGCAAGCTGCTGGAAAAACTCTTCATCAGGAGAGTCACATATCATGCGCAGAAAACAACCTTTTAAATAAATTTCAGTTCGGTTTCCGGGAACAGGGGTGAAGCCATAAACACCGCGCTTAAAATAATAAGACAAGAAAAAACAAAGTATCGCTGTATCTCTTGATATCAAAGCAGCCTTTGACAACGCTTGGTGGTCCAATGTCCTAATAATATCTTTGGACTCATTCAGGATTATGTCCGCGATTGGGAGGTCATTCTCGACTATGCGGGGAGGCGGGTCATCAAGACGATGTCCAAGGGTTGCATACAAGGCTCCACGTGTGGCCCTGTTCTCTGGAACATTATATTGGACGAATTGCTCGACACCAGACTTTCAGCTGGTTGCCACATACAGGCCTTTGCGGACGACGTTCTGCTGGTTGTTAAGGCCGCGAGTGTCGGCGAGCTGGAGAGCGCTGCAAACTTAGCTCTCCACCAAATAGTCGAGTGGGGAAGGAACGTCAAGTTGACGTTTGGCCCCACTAAGACTAAGGTCATTGCCTTCACTCCTAAGGCTAAGACAGCCAGCATCAACAACGATGGACACCGAATTTCCTTTGTTCCGGAGGTGAAACTTTTGGGAGTAATTCTGGACGAAAAATTAAATTTCGGAACACATGTAAAATATGTCATCAACAAGGCCATGCGGATCTTTAACACACTCTGCATGTAATCTAGACCCACTTGGGTAGCCCATCCTGAAAACATCAGCACCATTTACTAGCAGGTGATCGTGCCGACGATTACCTACGCTGCGGGGATTTGGGGGCACGTTGATCATAAAAGGTACATCAGGAGAGCACTCGAGAGCATGCAGCTCAGGTTTACCATTAAGGCTATTAGGGGTTCCGCACGGTCTCCACATCTGCGGCACTTGCATTGGCTCAGTTCACACCTCTGGACTTGAAAGTTCGGGAAGTTTGCGCTGTGGAAAGGGCTCGGCTTCTTGGAATCTCTGACCACATTCCCAGCGACATTCCAACCCCACTCCCGTCTCCAAACTACTCCATCCCGCCCAATGTATATCCTTAATGAACAGTACTTTTTCAAATCACTCATTGACTCAACTTATACACGGAAAGACTACACATATTATGTTTACGGACGGTAGTAAACAGGAGGACTATGCGGTGGGTGCCGCCTTTGTGTGTTATATTCCCACGAACTTTGAAAAAGCGGCTTTCACCAAAAAATTCAAATTACATAACACATGAAGCGTGTTTCAAGCAGAATTGTTTTCCATTTTGCAGGCATACAGGTGGATCAAGGGACATAAATACACACACACAATCATCTACACAGACTCAATCTCATGCATACAGGCAATACAATACAGAAGTAACACACACCCCATCATCACACAAATACACCAAATCATACACGAACACAGAGAAACAGGTACTATAGATTTGGGATGGGTCAAAAGTCACTCAGGCATAGCTGGCAACAAGGCAGCGGACAAGTCTGCGAATGCCGGCTCTAAGTTGCACAAACAGCCTGACTACTTGGCCTTTCCCATCTCATACCTCAAACACAATATCAGAACACACAACCGTGCAATCTGGCAAGCTAGATATTATAGCGCAGAACAGGGCCAACATACAAAAAGGCTGCTTCCAGCACTGGGGGACATCGATAGGCTACGTGCTCTCACAAAACCCAGTTTTTATTTGACGCAGGTCCACACCAACCACGGTTACCACAAGTCATACCTTCATGGTTTCAAAATTACAAACAACAATTATTGCCCGTGTGACAATACCATCTCACAGACGCCGGAACAACTTATCGAGCATTGCCGTGCCGTGCGAAAACTTAAGAACCCGTCCCTTTAGTTTAATAGATGTAATGAGGAAGGAATCCATTTTGGACTCCTTTGTTCAATTTGTCAACAAAATAATTATAAGCCTCAAACACTTTAACAGTAATACCACACCTGTAAATAGTAATAGTTAGTTATTAAAAAGAACACCTCTTATAGTATGTATTATTTTGTTAGAATATTTATTGATATTTAAAAAAAATTAAGATGTGATGATTTGTGTTTTTTAATATCTTTACTTTATTCTATTGTCTTCATACCATTTGATTGTGTCTAGTAATAAGATTACCCATTGTTTCATTTACACATCTTTGTTTATTGTGATTTAATTAAACAGTCTTGTTTATGTGTTAAATTAAGGATATACTCTGTTCTCCTTTTTTTCTCTTTACACCAATTTGTTTGTGTTTGTGAACTAATGTTACGTTTGTGTTTTCAATATTTTCACTTCATTGTCAATATATATTATTTTGTCTAAATTTAGAAATAAGATTATGCTATGTTTTACTTTATATTGTTTTGTACATCTTGATGTCATTTAAACATTTTGTTGCGTTTTAAATTCCACTTGTTTATATTACCTTAAAGTTTTAAATATATTCTACCATTATGTCTTTAATTAGAATTAAGATAACATTTTGTTTTCTTTTATTTAAATTTTCTTTTTTTAATGTTTAATTCATATTGTAATTATTAAAAAAAATTGTTCTTTCTTTGAATATGTCAAGCGGTAAGCGCGAGACTACTGAAACAAGATATTCTCGTAAATTAACCATAATTTGATTGATTCCAAACCATATACATTGTAATAAATTAATAACAAGCCATACTAATATATGGAAAGGCAAACATATTATGTATCAAATCGCAGACATATGTAGCCTTTTCCATGTGCGTATTATAAAAATGAGTAAAATCGTACCTCAAATGAATAATATTGTGAAAATTGACAATACACTCCCGCCAGTGGTGGTGTACCTTCCGGCGGAAACCATAAAAAAACCGTGAAATGTCTTTTGTACGCCGATTATCAAGTCATATTGGCGTCGTCGGCGGCCGATTTGGAAATCATGGTTACATTAATGAACAGGTCATTAAAAGAAAGGGGAATGAAAGTGAACGCAAGTAAGATTAAAGTAATGGGTTTTGAAAGAGAAGAAAGTATAACGATATGTGAAATAAGATTAAAAGGGGAGTTGGTCGAACAAGTAGATGAGTTTGTGTATTTGAAATGTGTATTTAGCAGGGATGGTAGATGTGATAAGGATATAGAACGACGAGTGAACGCAAGAAATAGAGTAAATGTGGCTCTACGATCTATTGTGAAAAGTCAGAATGTGTCCAAAAAGGCACGTATGGCAATTCACAATGCTGTGTTAGTCCTACAATGAATGGTAACTGTAAATACTAGGAACAAACACAAGCTAGTAGTACCAGTTACTCGACTCCACCGAGTCAGTAATTCATTCTTGGGGCGATGTATACGCTTTTACAACAAAATCCCAGAAAATATACAAAATTCGACCTGCTCAAAATTCAAAACTTTATTAAACATAGTTTGTATAAAGGGTTATTATAATGTTAAGGAATTTATGGATGATAATAACCCTGGGAATGAGGTGTTCGCTGCCAGGCTGTTTCTAATTTGTTTTGTGTGGTTAATTGTGTAATATACATGATTGTAAGCTGTTATTTAAAAAAAAAGTCCGCTGGGTTTCTTGCTGGTTCTTCCCAGGACAGAGGTTTTTCAGACCAGTGGTAATTAGACAAAGAGTGACTTTCAATAAGTATTATTTATAATCTATATTGAATAAAAAGTTTCTGTTTCTGTTTCTGTTTCTGTAGTGAAAGTTTTGTGTGGCAGAAGAAGCACAAGAGTAGAATAAATGCCGTAGAAATGCGGTCATTAAGGTACTCCTATACCATATATATAGTATGCTAAAACTGAATCTGAATGACAGGGTGAGAAATTGTGTAATAAGAGAAAAGTGTGGTTTGCAAGATGATGTTGTGACCAGAATTAAGAAAGGAATCCTTCGGGAGTTTGGTCATGTAGAAAGAATGAATGAGAAAAAAGTGACAAAGCAAATTTATGTTGCAGAAGTGAACGGCAGAGTCAGGAAGGGACGCAATAGGCGAAGTTTTATTGACCAAATTGGCGATATATTGAAAATGAGCCAAATTAAGAGTACCCTTAACCGACAAGCATGTATGCGTAGGTATATGAATGTGGAGGAGGCAAGAGAGGTGTGCCAGGATCATACGAAATGGAAGTCCGTAATCTCTGCCTACCCCTCTGGGTGACAGGTGTGAGTATTTATGTATGTAACTTACACAAAATATTGTCAATTTTTTTTTAAATAAGTGTTAAAAACGGGCACGCAGTCCACCTGATGTTAAGCGGATGCTGTGGCCCATAAACATCTACATTTGTTCTCAACTAGCTGTTACCCGCGGCTTCGCCCGCATGGTCACTGGGAAATGAACTATCCATTGCTTTTTGAATTGAAAGAAACTGAGTTTTATAGATTTGTCAGAGATGCAGCCATTAAAAGGAAACTGAGCAAATTGATTCGTCAGCCTATTTAAATGTTTTGAAACGCAGCGTATAGGAAAGCATGAAAATAGCCTGTTTATTCCAAATGAAATGGGATATTTTTTAATTAAAGGAAACTGAGCATAATTATCCGTCAGGGATGCAGACTTTGAAAAGAAACTGAGCTAAATTGATTCGTCAGAGATACAGTTTCTGAATTGAAAGGAAACTGAAGGAACTGAGCCAAATAAAGATCCGTCAGAGATGCAGCCTTTGAGTTGAAAGGAAACTGAGCTTAATAGGTCCGTCAGAGGTGCAGCATTTGGAATTGAAAGAAACTGAGCTAAATAGGAAATTTTGAATTGAAAGGGTAGATCTGTGGGAATTCTGATTAATTGATTGGGGAATTTTGAAAAACAACAAACTGAACACTATTTTAAGACGCTACTGTACACAATGTTATATGTTTTTCCATTCAGGGAAAGAATGTGGAGATTCTGGGCATTTGACACACGCGAACATGCTACATACAGCTGACCATGAGAGAAGCACGGTTTTCTAAGTTGACCCCGCTACCTGTAACGTTTGCCCTTGCGCTTTATTAATTGTCATTGCAAAACTGAGCTTATTAGGAACTGCAACCTTTGAATTGAAAAGGAAGATCTGTGGGAATTATAGGGATCCGTGGTATAATAACATTTTCACCTTCCTACGCCTGTCAAAATTGTAGCACCGATTATGTTCCGTCCAAGATGTGTCACACGCAGCCTTGTCCGTTACATAACCGAGGAGCATCTAAATTTCGCATTAGCATGACTGGGACGCCTAATTTTAATTGAAACATTCAAACTTAGTTACATAGACGGTATACACACGACCAAGGGCATCTGATGACTTTACACCGGGCCAATTTGCAACAGGCGCGCCTTGAATACGGCGTTTCCACTCCTTCCTAGATGTGTTCCAAGTATAAGAGCGGGGACTTCAGAATATAACAACGTTTTTGCAAAGGGTCGGTTTGACAAAGTTGAAAGAAGGCTGTTAGTGTAGTTTTGGCGGTGATGCAATTCTTTCTTGGAAATTTCTTTCGGTGAAATATACACGCCTCCATTTTCTAAGTGCAGAGCAAGGTGAGTAACTGTTGGGTGCCTTTCATGTAAAGGGAAGCCAAGGAGACGCCACGCTGCCTCGTTACTGCTGACATAACGCCCTGCTTGAAAGGTCTGTACTTCATTAACAGGATTTGCCTCACCTTCACTCCTGAGATTAAATATTGCTTGGTCCCTTCCTTTATTTATGTACTTACAGCTATACTTGATTGCGCGGACAGAGCTACATGCTTCTACATTAATATGGGCATTAAACATTTTACATAGAATGGGCGAATACGGGAGAATACAGCTGTTATCTAAGGTTTCGAACGCTCCAGAGCGAGATTTGATTGTAACTTTCCTGCCACCATCTTCGGAGCTCTGCGTCTGTATAAAGGGTAGCCATTTTCATTGTGCACTGTTTCTTTTAATAGCTGTTTAGGAATTTCTTTGTACATTTTCCTTCTTTCATACATGGCGATATTGAATTTCGTGCTCACATGGACCGTGAATCATATTTTTGACGATAGTATCATACAATTCTTTATCTTGCTCAGGATCCGGAATCTCGGCGCTTATTATGTCGTCTATTTGGCTGGGCCGCAACTTCGTCTTGTGTGTACTCATGTAGGTAGCGGGACTGTTAACGAATGATGAGGGCAGAATTACCATTTTACCTAAATCTCGGGGCTTACATTGGCGTCGCTAGAAACTGCATCTTGTAAATGTATATAATTCTCAACGCGTAGCTTTTTGATTTAAAGATATATAACGGAGACTTTCACTTTCTACCTTCACATACATGTCTACCAAAAATTGATGAAATAATTGTCTACACCGGGCTAAGAGGTTAAATCATTTTCTCGCAACATCATATGATACGCATAAAATCCATACATGATACTTTTTGTTCGGAGTAGGCCTTTGTGACCGGGTTAATGAGTGGAATTTGAAAATGATAACCCTCTTGTCCTTTGCAATAAATCAATGGGTATTGCAGAGCGTCATAAAACTTGTGTGTATCGGCTACCCGTTGCAACGTATCATCACGTGCTCGCAAGACAATGTCTCGTGAAGAAAATTGATCATCACTAATTACGGCTGCTATTTCGTTTATCAAAGGTGCATTGTAGCGCCTTTCATGCTCTCCTCGAGGGTCCGATCTGCGTGAATGACGACTTTATAACCCTCTTCAGGTAGGTTTTCTAAAGCAGTTTTAAACGTTTTGACTAAAATGTTACGTTCATGCAAGAATCTTTGAATTTTGAACACTGTGTCTCTCTCAACTCCTGGATAAATTGGCAGCGACGGTCTACCTCAATTTCTTCGTCACCCATAAAATATACTTGTAAAATTTATGCTGTTCGTTTTCAGCTAGAAAAGTGAACCTATTCTATGATAAATTTGCCTTGCACCGTAAATGTAGGCGAAAATCCCGGCATTATTATTTCGGTCAACCTGAAGGACGTCATTTGAAAGCATGAGTTATATTTCGGATCCTGTTTAAAAGCGCCGTGACTCATTAGCATTATATAAAAGAGAGTTTTCAAAGGTTCTTCTGGTTCCCAAGTAACGGAAGAGACACTTTGCCATTGGAACAGCACATGCCTGCGGTCTCATCTTTCCATTTAAAGCGCTGCAAAATCGACACGCCTTGTCCATCAGTCCGATAACAACTAACCTGTGATTTTTATAATCAATCAACGGATCATAATTGAATATAGCGTCATTAAAACCGACTAATTGTTTCTTTGAAAATTTTGTCGACGTTCAGCTTGGAGCTGTGCATTTGCATCTCTTCGCGCCTGTGTCTGTTCTGGTGTTTTAGATGCCCTTATAGTAGATTGACGTTCAGCTTGCTCAATGAGTCTGTGTTGAGTTTCATCAGGTGTTTCCGCGGCTCTTAAGGCAGCCTGACGTTCCGCTTGTTCGAATAGCCTTTGCTGATTTTGAGCAGGTGTTTCAGTAGCTCTTAAAGTAGATTGACGCTCTGCCTGTTCAAGACGCCTTTGCTGACTTTGAGCAGGTGTTTCAGTAGCTCTTAAAGTAGCTTGACGCTCTGCCTGTTCAAGACGCTTCGCTGATTTTGAGAAGGTGTTTCAGAAGCTCTTAAAGTAGCTTGACGCTCTGCCTGTTCAAGACGCCATTCCTGACTTTGAGAAGGTGTTTCGGAAGCTCTTAAAGCAGCCTGACGCTCTGTCTGTTCAAGACGCCTTTGCTGACGTTGAGAAGGTGTCTCAGATGCTCTAAAGCAGCCTGACGCTCTGCTTATTCTTGCCTTCTCAGTTCAGCATCTTCTAAAGATTCTAGCGATCGAGATAATCTTTTCGCTTGTCTTTTAGAAGATACTCTTAAAAGGCTGGACTTACGTTTGCGAGGCATTATGAAGTAAGAAAACCTATTTATAAAAACGTTAAAATACCTAAAAGGAATTAAATTTCCTTTTAAATATTTTTTTTAAAGCAAATCCAAAATATCTAAAAGGAATAAATATTCCTTTTAAATATTTTTTAAAATCAAAACAACAAAACCAATTCAAGACACAACACGAATCCGAAAACGATAGCCAAAAAATCGAATCAACTTAAACTAAATCACAAAACAAATCGCAGAAAACCGAAATCGAAAGCAGTAGTCAACATAAATATAACCAACGAAAAGAAGTAAGTGTATATGTACCGTATACACTATCTATACTATTAATATTCCTTTGAAATATTGTTAAACAACCTAAAACAACGAAAACCAATTCACGATTCTAAATAAACAAAATCCAAAATCAAAGCCAGAGTCTAAATATGTATAAAGGAATTCTAACCAAATCAACAAAACCGATCCAAGAAAATACACAAATCCGAAAATGAAAGCCAATATAAATCCATTCAACCTTAACCAAATCACAAAGCAAATAACAAACAACCGAAATCGAAAGCAGGTAGTCGAATAAGCTACGAAATAGAAACAATTTAGCTTATAGATACCGTATGCACTATAAGTTGACGCGCGGCTCAACGGCGGAGTTAAGTACATGTCAGGAAACATTTCGTTACCGCGTTTTAAAAACCTAGTAACGACATCTAGCGGAATCAATTTAAACGATGTATACGTTAGTTAATAAGAACTATCAAAAATATTTTTCTTATAATTTTGCACAATTTTCTTATTGTAATACCGATTCATTCATAACCACATATAAGAACTGTATTCATTTCCGTTCAATAAATATTACTAAGGCTTATTAACCTTCGGCATACAACGTGGGGTATTTTTAACCCCAGCTCCAGAAAAATACGTCGACTTGTGGTAATAATCGAGCAATAACATTGAAATTCCCAGTAGCTGGGCGTTAAAATTGCCGCGTCAACTCGTGACCTTGGATCAGTGCTGCGGAACGCGCTCGTGTGCACGCGCGTATAGCGGGTCCCGGTGTTTTAACCCACGTTGTATGGGACGGTGCTGAAAAGGTATGTATGCAGTTTTATGTTTCTTTGTTATTTTCAACCTTATTTTGGTTATATTTATGTAGTTTGTGTTTTGTTACAGTTAGAGTTTAATTAAGATGGCAAATAGGATGCAAGATGATGATATTGCGGCGGCTTTACTTGAAGAAAATGTGTCAGAAGACGATGAAAACTATCCCTCCGACAGTGATCATAATTCCGATCACATCAGCGAGGCGTCTGAATCTGATAGTGAGACGGACATGGAAGACCCTGAACCTGTAGAAGAAACGCCTCTACCGCTACCATTTTATACAGGCAAAGATGGCAAAACCAAGTGGTACAAAACGCCACCACGGACCAATGTTCGAACAAGGTCTGAGAACATAATTACGCATTTGCCTGGGTGTAAACCTACTGTTCGTGACAAAAACACACTTGGAATGCTTTGAAATATTTTTACAGAAGAACTTGTTGACATTGTTTTGAAGTATACTAACCAAAAGATTTGTTAGAGATTGGAAAACTCTGAGCCTAATCCGTCAACCAAAGAAACGAACAGAGAACAGCTAAAAGCTGTTTTCGGATTATTGATACTGGCAGGTTTATATAAATCTAACAGACAAAGTATTATAGATTTATGGGCTAATGATGGCACTGGTATCGAAATATTTAGAAATACTATGACTAGACAGAGATTTACGTTCTTGATAAATAACTTGAGATTTGATGACGCATCAACGCGTACAGAAAGAGCTGCTATGGATCGTTTGGCACCAATAAGAGACGTATTTGAAGTTTTCGTCAAAACTGTCAGGATGCCTATACACCGTTTGAGTACTTGACTATCGACGAAGAACTTGTGGCCTTTAGAGGAAGATGTTCTTTCCGTCAATACATTCCTTCTAAACCAGCTAAGTATGGGTTAAAATTTATGCACTAGTGGATGCAAAACATTTTATACAATGAACCTGGAATTTACTGTGGTAAACAGCCTGACAGTAGCCCTTACGCAGTGAGTAACAAGCCATTCGATGTTGTAGACCGTTTAGTTAGATGTGTCGGGATCTGGAAGAAATATAACGATGGATAATTTTTATGAGCTTCGAAACTGCTGAAAATTTACTTCAAAACCACAAATTGACTGCTGTTGGTACCCTACGGTCAAACAAGGCGTGCTTTCCTACCCAATTCAAAGCCAGACGTGAAGAAAATCGTCGATATTTGGTTTTCAAAAGACATAACCATTGTGTCTTATATACCTAAACCACGAAAGTGTGTACATATGATGTCCTCATTGCACCATGATAATGAAATAGATCCAGAAAGCGGAACCCAAAGAAAACCATCTATTATAACGTTTTACAACTCGACAAAAAGTGGAGTCGATGTAGTTGACAAGCTTTCAAGAACATACGATGTTTCCCGCAACAGTAAACGCTGGCCACTTACGCTGTTTTCTCCTTGCTGAATCATGCAAATATAAATTCTTTTATAGTACATATGTTCAACAACGAGATTGAGAGAAAGAAAAGCAATATAAGGAGGAACTTTATCAAGCAATTGGGACTTTCATTGCTGGAAGATCATCTAAGAAAAAGAAAACACAATCCTCATGTTCCTCGAGATATTAGAAAACGTGTGCACCAAATTTTGGATGAAGAGGTTCCAGGTCCACCACAAAAGCAACCAAGGAAGTCGCAAAGGTGTTCTTTTGTCCAAGAAATAAAGATAGGAAGACGTTGAACGGTTGTTTCAAATGTAATGTTGCAATATGTAAGGAACACGCAAATCTGATGTGCCAAATTGTACTGATTTAGATAACGAATGATCTCGCTAGAATAGAGAAACTTAGTTATTTCTATATTTTTATAATGTTACATATTTCTAGTTTTATAATATTGGCTTTGACTAAAAGCTCTTATTAATATAAAAGACCCACGTGTTTTTAGATATAAGGAAAATTCGTTGAATTTTAGGAGAACTTTTGTATTTTGTGTTCTTTTTTATAATTAAAGTTTATTTTCTTAATTATTTTGCGTTTTAATTATTACTTTATAACTAATTAAGCCAAAAACCCTATCTAAGCCGTTGTATTTGAATAATACCCTTAATACATAGTATATTTACTAAGGGTTATTTTAACCCCGTTGTACAGGTAAGGTTTTTTTCACCTTGTATGCCGAAGGTTAATAAGGCTTACTAAGAACTGTTTCTACCATTGTTAAGTAATAGTTAAGGGTGAAAGTGTGACAGGTGGTGATAGTATTTCTGATCCATACTTATAATCACGCCTGTAACCCTTGCGGGGTAGGCAGAGCATCAAAGGATTACTTAATATCGTCTGCGAGGTTATCGCCTATTCTGTGAATTACGATGCACCAAAACTTTTGAAGAAAATCAGCTGGTGAATTTTATGTTTTTATCGCTCTTCTCGGTCCTGCGTGGAAAAATACAGATCCATACATTTTTATCTTAATTTTGGTAAAAACATAATAATCCAGATATTCTGACCTTCTGTGTTCGTCCATCGTACCGTCGTCCGTCTTGTAGAATCACGGTGGCGCCACCTAGCTTAATTTAACTTTGCAACATATTCGATTTTCCCACGGAATGATATGTTTTTCCGCTGAAAAAAGTAGCCTATGTCACTCTACAGCCACCGAACTATCCCCATACAAATAATCATGCGATGCCGACGCTCTGTTGCGACGTGAAAGAAGGACAAACTTGTGCAACATATTCGATTTTCCCACGGAATGAGATGTTTTCGCATTTATAATATTAGTATGGATTACGAATCAAAATGCAGATGAGTTGTCTCGTAACTCCTGAGGACTAGGATGAAATTCCTCGTACGAGGGTGACACTGAAAGTTCTTAGAAAATCTAAAACTGAACAAACTAGCAAGTTATTAGTTTTATTATATATTTTCAAAATAGTGTCCATTTACATCAATACATCGCTGCATCTCTTCGACGGCATTTTGAAACGCAGCCACTGCTTCCTCGGCGTCCATAAAACGTTTTCCTCGAAGTTTTTCTTTTATTTTTGGAAATAAATAAAAATTGCAAGCATGCGAAGTCGGGGCTTTAGGGCGGGTGACCCAGTAATTCCACGTCTGACGTCGTCAAGTAGTTGATTTTTTGCTTGGCGGTGTGCGACGAGGCGTTGTCGTGGTGAAGGAGGATCCCTACTGCGAGGTCGTTTCTCCCGAACTTTTTCCAAGACAAGTGGTAAAAAATTGTTAGTGTACCACTCATCAGCAACTGTTTTTCGATCCTCTAAAACAATTGTTGCGTAATGACCTGTCCTACCAAAGAACGAGGCCACCATATTTTTTCCCACGTTTTGACCTCTCTTCACTTTAGTTGGCAACTCCTTGGAAGGAAACACCCAGACAGCAGAATGTCTCTTAGTTTCAGAATCATAAAAATAAATCCAGCTTTCGTCACCCGTAAGTATGTGTCGAACACAGCATTTGAGTCACCTCCGTTAAATCTTTGAACCATTTCACGACACAAATCAACACGACGGAGTTTTTGGGCCTGTGTCAAATTATGAGGTATCTACCGGGCACAAAGCTTCCTGACCGCTAAATCTTCATGGAGGATTTTGTGCACTTGACTCATACTGATGCCTAAGCTTGTCCGAATCTGCTAATAAGTTACTCTTTTGTCAGTCTCTATCATACGCCGCACAACACTGATGTTATTTGTTCACTTATCACCAATGTCGATTAAAAATTGCTTTTTGCATACAATAAGGTGATTTTAAACTGAGTTTTCAGTGGCTTGTAAAGGTAATTTACACTTATTGAAGTAAGAAAATATGCATTGGTATATTTTCGTCGAGACTGAGTATCTCTTCTCTTGAGTATACCAAATTTCTCTGATGATCTTCTTGATTTCAAAAACTTTAAAATAACAAAAGAAGAACATAAGATATAATTTTATTTTGCAATACCTACGTAAACAATTGTAATAAAATACTACAATACCAATGAATACATATTTTATCGACGTAATAAATCTTAAGTTACACGTAGACAAACGAAAATATATATTCAAACCACGTAAAAAATCGAATATATTACATACGATAAAATTGTTAATTTAATAAGCGACGTAAAATGTAATTTTATAACATACAATACTTTTTTTTACAAAAAAGCAGCGTAGATAATTCTTTGTGTTACTTACTATAATTTTGACCAACGAGAAACAAAAATGAGAGAAATTTTGACAACTTCGTGAAAAATAATACTTACATATCGAAACTACTTACCTAGTGCTGTATCGATTTCTCCCAAATTACCATTAAGTGGAATTTTCCTACATTTTCAGATAGAAAATTGGATTCAATATTTCCTGATCTTGCCGATTAACACGAAATATCGCATTGCTTGCGAGCTGTTGAATGTAATTAGAAGTAATTATTGGAAGATAGTTTACTCATAATTTTAAAAACTTACTTGAAATCTGTAACCAACTAAATAATAATTCACGCGGCGATCGCGGACTTACGCACACTCTCCGCGTACCAAACCGTATATAATCGTTACCATAGCACCGCTACTCTGCCTCCGCGCACTTTTACTCCGTAAATGATCGTTGAGGACAATACCACAGTATACTATGCCTGCTTCTATTACATACGGTTGTATAAGCGAACGAAGTCTTTGTTTTTTAAAGCTATTAAATTTTTTGTTAAAAGGGTAGATAGAAAATAAATATTTAATTTCAAATCATTTAAAATATAAAATCGCCAATTTGTGGGTTACGAAAGTGTACGTAGGAACCATCGATATTTGTGCTTTTCCTCGAGCGTGCGCGGGTCCTCGTGCGTGTTTTTGGCACTGTACCGCGGGAGTAGAACTGTTCGATTTGTTTTATAAACCGATAATAAAACATGATTCCAGATTCCATTTAAAACAAGGCTTATATATTGCGAGCGTTGTGTTGACCTTATTATCCTAACATGCAGCCTAGTACAGTTCGGGGATAAAAATGAATCTAACGAAACATTGCAATTCAAAATCTTTAAACTTTTTACGCTACAGGTGGTCAATTAAAACAAGTATACGTACAGTGGCGTACAAACATACGTCCGTCCGACATTCATCTGAGGCAGGCGGGTAAAAAAGGTTATCGCGAATGAAAAGTCGACAAGCGGTGCGGTGTTTACTTTTCTGATATTTGTTTTAAAATGTAAAATTTTTAAAAACTTGCTTCTAACGAAGTAAATAAAATTTCTAAAATGATTTTCAACGCTTCTAACTGTTGACAGAAGCGATGAAATTATTCGCATCGGCTTCTATCAAAACTTTTTCATAAAAATATTTACCTTGCTACTGTAGTAGAAAAAGTTAAATTAGGAAATAAAAATTTCATAGGCGTCCACCATGTATGAATGTCACATATGCTTTTCACTTTTACAGTCGTGCTTTCTGTTCTGTTGCAGAGACTAATGTCTAGTAATTTCTAGAATTATATGTATATATATAGCATAGAATTAACTATAATATTTTGTTTGGCGTTAGGTGGAGGCGTGAGAGAATCCATCACCCCATATTGTACAATGGGTGTCTTAAGAGGCGACTATGGTAAAGGTGAGAAAAATCTCATGATTTTCGACAGGTGGTGGTATCTTACTTACGCCAAACGTTTAATACACAAACCGACATAGGGGAACAGCTCCAAAGTTAGACGTCGGCTATAGCGATTGTCAACCCGCCTGCCAAGCGTGACGATCAAGGCAAATGCTCCCTCCTTCTCCAAGCGGGAGACGACTTAAAAACGCATTGTATTGAATTATGATGCTGCATTTTCTTAGTAACCTAAGAACAGTTAATAAATTCTTCTGCACCGGAGTCGTCGTTTCGCTTTTTATTTTTTTAGTATTGGTAGGCATTGGCGATAACGCCATACCAAACCATACCAACTTTCAATTGTTAAATTTATAATTCGAAAGACATAACTTTAATTTTCGTGTCCATTTAAATTGCGTGCCTGTAATCATCATCATCATTACAGCCCTTCACAAGTCTACTGCTGAACATAGCCCCCCCCTATGGAATGCCGCAAAGCACGGTGCTGGTCCTGAGCCACCTGCATCCATCGACTTTCTGCATGTCTTACCAGGTCTTCACTCCATCTAGTGGGGGGACGCCTGCCACTAGATGGAGTGAAGACCTACGAGGCCGCCACTCGGGAACCTTTTTTCCCCATTGGTTGTCGGTTCTTCGAGCTATATGGCCGGCCCATTGCCACTTCAGCTTACTAATCCGTTGGGCTATGTCGGTCACTCTGGTTCTGCTGTGGATATCCTCATTTCTAAGTTTATCACGCAGAGAAACTCCGAGCATAGCCTTCTCCGTAGCTCGCTGAGCGACCTTGAGTTTCCTCATCTGGCCAGCAGTGAATGACCACTTCTCAGTTCCATAGGTCATCACTGGAAACAATGCGGAATGTACAACCAGTGCGGTTGTACAGTCTCGTTTTCAAGTTTTGAGGTATACCTGACAAGAACATGTGCCGTAATTTCCCGAACGCTGCCCAGCCGAGTTGAATCCGTCGATTGACCTCTCGGTCGAAGTTGGACTTACCTAGTTGGACTATTTGTCCCAGGTAAACATACTCGTCAACAACTTCGAGCTAAGTGCTCCCAACAACTACCGGCATAGGTGTGACATGGACGTTATACATGATCTTTGTTTTGTCCAAATAATAAATTATACAAGTATTAACATACATATGCGATATGAAGTGAAGTAGGTACATTGCGCAATGTCGCGCATGTGTGCTTCGACTCCATTACATATTAAATCAGTTTAAGAAGAAAATACTATCGTCTATATACATAAAAAGAGTTTGAAAACGTTTTAGCGAAAACGTTCATTATCACTACTCTTCTTATTAACACCTATTGTATACATTACGAATAGGTAACATTTACTTTAGCAGTAACCGCAATTAAGCTTGACCGTCGATTGACCTACGAATTCTAAGCATTTTGCTCAATGAACTGAAAGAAATGAGTTTCATTTGTCTCCTGTACTTTATTCCAGCTCTATCCAGCCATTATAAGAATATGGAAAAAATAAATATTGCATTATTTTTACCATATTCTTTCGGATATTTCCCATCGTCGCTTCTTATGACCCTTGTACTCAAGTAACATAATATATAAAATTCAGCTTTTATACGTAAGTACAGTTACGATTAAAATTTAAGGGTGTCTGGCAAGGGGTTGCCAAGATGCTAAATGTCTGTCAACGGATGATGTGATTTCTAATATTATTCCGAATATAATCTGAGAAAAACACGCTTTGTATTTGCTTTGCTACATGTTACCTGCCAAAGCTACGATGCTCCAAACTTCATAGTAGCCCATCGTTCCTATTTATGTTGGGAGCATGCGCTGAGAAATTTTCAGCTTTTATAAAATACGTAAGGTCTCCCATTTACGGGATCTTGCTCTTTTGCTATGAAATAGGGTGATGTATTCCTTTATACCGCCCAATTCGATAAATATGTACATGTCCTGGCTTCCAATAGATGGCGGTATTGACATCTCTTTACGCTAGGTGTAAAATACTTTGACTAGCAACGTGATGCAACGTGAAAGGTGCGACATTACGGTCTTCAATCCGCCTCCTAAGATTAATTAATTTATTATGTATACTGATTTTAAAAAAAATCCTACAACCAAAGAGACCCATTTCTAATAGTGGAATTAAACGGGCTGCTAGGAAGAAGATGAAGAATATGTAAGGTAGTCAAGCTTTAGCCCTATTTTTATTTTGACTAGAATAGAATACAATGGTATAATTTTTATTCAAAATAGATTACATAAGAAATATTTACTGAAAGTTATTTATGCTCTTACAACTCGTTTGTAAAAAATAGGAGGAACTAGCAAGAAGCCCAGGATTACTGTTTTTTTTTAAATTATCTACAATGTTATGTTTTATGTATTATTTAAAATAATACATAAAACATTTAGCAATCATCTTATTCCCAGGCATTATTATCAATAAAGTATTGTTTAATATTAATAACTCTTTTTTATAATACAACTTTTGTTAAAAAGAAATTAAATTTTGATATGTATCTACATATATTTTGTTGAGACTTTGTTGTAAAATCGTTAATACATTGCCCCAAGAAGAAATTCGACTTCATCAGACCTTTTCAAGGATCCATCTAATCACTCTTATCTTTAAACATTTACCCATACACTGCACAGTGATCTGAGCAGGCGGGTCAGTGAGTGCAGGAAGTATACCCTCGGACTGTTAAGCTAATTCCCGACTCCAGCCTGAGAGGTTAAAGTTCATCATCATCATCATCATAAAAACAGCTTATCAAAGTTCAGTGTTCAACATAAGCCTGCCCCACAGATTGCCTATTAGGGGATGTATGCCATAGCTACCACGCTTGTCAGACACGTTAACAACAGTTATCACGAAGGTGTTGCTGTCCATCTGTTTCAGTTTCCTCTATCTCGTCTAAAGTACTGCCATTTGATGGTCGCTAGAGCATCATGAATTAGTTAGCATATCATCATACAAAAATTACGCATGTTCCCTTACATTGTATGCAGGGTCATTAAACTGAAGAAAATTAACAAAAGAAAAAAAACTTGAATACATCAACAAGTTTTGACGTTCTCTGCTGGAGATAGCTTTCCTAAGCACCAGCTGATATCAGAGGAACTCAGTCGTATTGATAAATAC